>CM034597.1:41854755-41890287 GCA_020091685.1 Lutjanus erythropterus
TGTTCTGTATTTCTAAGATAAAGTAAAAATGTGTTTTTTTTATGAAAAAGGAAACATTAGAAACAGAAACAGTCTCACAGTATATTTGATATAAACTATAAATCTCTGTGTGTCTCAGTTGAGTCATGTGAGTGGGAACAGCTCAGGTGTTGTGGCTCCGCCCTCTGACCCTACGACCTCTGACCCCCCGACCTCAACCTCCAGCGGCGTCCTGTCCCTCAACAACAACAACACAAAGTCCTCCAGTGACATCACTTCCTCCTCTAACAGCACAGGTAGAGTCCAGAGACGAACAGCTGCTGCTGGTGTTTGTGACGCGACGCTGAACACAGACTGTAAACATCTGCAGGAATCAGGGTCAAAGGTCACAGTGTGTTCAGCTCAAGTGAAACTCTTCTGGGTGGATGAAGGTTTTTTAAGTGGTAATAAAATAAGAAGTAACCTGAAGTTTCACTGTAATAAAGTTGAGATTTTCAGCTTGTTATCAGATTATTTGGTAGAGAACAAACCACTGACACTGATGAAAACTAACAGGTTGACTTCAGAGTTAATAAATAATTAATGGATTCTGATATATTACAGGGTTTTATTGTCTTTTCTGCACAATCAATTGTTTTTAAGGGGTAACAAAAATGTACAATTTAATATAATATACTATGACATAATATAATATTACCATAATTAAATATGTCATTATGGGTGGCTTTCTTGCTATTCAGCACATTTTATGTTTTTTTAAGGGGTAAATGAATGGAACAAATAGGATTCTAACAATATAGTTATTGGATTAATTAAGAGATTTGATTAGTTTATTTAAATAGGTTGTCTGCCTGATTTAGGGGGTTTTAAAGGGTAAGAAAAAACTTCCACATTTTTCCAAAGCAACTATTAATTTTCACCTTAATTAAAAATGTATTTATTCTCAGTGTATAAGCGGAAAGAGTGCCCATAACATTTCTTTTTCATGGTATTACAGACTGTAATATGATGTGATATTATGTGATATAATATGTGACACACTTTAGTTTTCATTTCTGAATGATTAAAAGTTTTTTTTTTAATTCTCTTTTTGTGTGCAGGTGTGGACGCTGGTGTCCGTACAGTGGACATCACGAGGGTAAATGAAAAGATAAACGTCACAAAGTGCACAAACAAAATATTACAGTGTGTGTATTTGAGGTCAGACACTTCAGATGGATCTATGACAACATCCTGTAAACTCTTCTGAACCTGAACAGTCAGTGATCAGCGTATCATGGAGAAAATAAACTGCTTCTGTTAACATGATGTCTGGACTGACACTGAAAAAGACTGAACGAAAAGAAAATGACTTTCTTGTTCCACTGTAGAGTTTCACCTGTCAGTTTCCAACACAAACATCATACATGCAGATTTCAGGGTACTGAAAAGAACGTTTGTCATTATTAGTGAGATTTATCAGCGCTCTGTGCAAAGATCCACCAGGTGCACGTCTTCATTTACACATAAAGCAGATATTGTCAGAATTTTTGTACCAAAATCCTGTCATCCTTCTTGGTAAGAAAATTGCAACTTTTTTCTGCAATTTTCACTTGCTGCTGCAATTTCATTGTACAAAAATTGCAACATGCATCAAATTGTTTTTAGAAAAGCTGCTGTGAAATAAGACTTTTGAGGCTGCAACAATCACCAAATCACCAAAAAGACCCATGAAATCCTGGAGGGACTGATGATGATTATATGCAGGTTCTGAAGTCTTAAAATCAATCAGGGAAAGTTTATAACCTTGCATCTTAGATGTGATGAACCGAGGGATCTTTTTCTATCAGTCTTAACTCTCACATCTCCATTTTCTCCTCTCAGGGTGCCAGTGACTCCCTCGGGGTGAGTATAGCCGGGGGGAAGGGCAGCCCGCTGGGTGACATCCCCATCTTCATCGCCATGATTCAGGCCAACGGAGTCGCAGCCAAAACACACCGACTCAAGGTAGACTGAGAGACATGAGGCTGCATGTTCGACTGTGTGAATTAAAATATTTATATGACGCCACATATTAACAAAACTCTGTGTGTGTGTGTGTGTGTGTGTGTGTGTGTGTGTGTGTGTGTGTGTGTGCGTGCATACGTGCGTGCATGTGTGCGTGCGTCCATGCGTGTGTGTGTGTGTGTGTGTGTGTTCAGGTGGGCGACAGGATCGTCAGTATTAACGGTCAGTCTGTAGACGGTCTGTCACACAGCGAGGTCGTCACCATGCTGAAGAACAGTTATGGAAACATCAGCCTGCAGGTAAAAACTGACGCCGTTACAACAGATACTGCAGGGGAGGAAAGTAACTAAGAACATTTACTCAAGTACTGTAGGTAAAGGCTACTTTAAGGTGCTAATTTTAATCCTGGGCCTTATTCTTACATATTCTGAGGTCTAAATGTCTGATAGTTCCAAAGAAGTTTGGAACTGGTCCAGTAGATCAACTCTGTGAAAAAAGCTGCAATGTAATCCATGGAGGTAAAAGTGTGTCCTTTAAAAGTATTTCCACTGACGGGCTCAGATTGCTTTTTGTTAAAAAGGAAAATGCTTCTTTAACCACAGACGATTTATCGAGTTGTTCAAAGACACTAAACTCCATTGACAAAATGTGTAATTTTATTTTTCAGAACACGGGGCTGTTAGCCTACAGCTGTTTCAATCTGTTAGTTTGTTTGTGTTAATATATGACTCTGATGATTCAAAGGGTTCATTCAGATTCACTAGAGTCACATAATAACACAGGAAAACTAAGAGATAGAATTGAGGAAGAGGTGTGTGTGTGTGTGTGTGTGTGTGTGTGTGTGTGTGTGTTATCAGTGTGGTCCAGCTGACTGACTGCATGCTGGGAGTGTGATAGCAGCAGCAGGACGGGACTTTATGCTGATGAAGCTTCACCAGACTGCAACACACACACACACACACACACACACACACACACACACACACACACACACACACACACACACACACACACACCTGTTTACAACCTTTTCTTCCTGTTTGTTTCTTCATCCTAAACAAGGTGTCACCCTGAGATAAGACAGTCTGTCTGTCAGCTGTTTCAATTGGCTTTATTTATTTTTATGTCATTGTCTGTTTTTCATATTTCAAAAACATGTTAATAAAAATCTAACTTAGATTAATATCATCCACAATATAATCCAGTAATTCAGTGTTACATTTCCATAATAATAATGTAATAGTTTTTTTTTTATTATTATTTTTGCAATTGCACATTATGTTGAAATCTGAGCAGCAGATGTGGAGATATTCTGCAGATATTCCAAATCCTACATTTCCCATAATGCAGCTGGATAGTGTCTTTCTCAAACTGCATTATAAATCTGCTGAAGGATAGATGTTTCCTGTGGACACTGACCACAAGACGGAGCTGTGACTGAGCCGGATTCAGCCGCATGATACTCAGTCTGACATGTAAAGTCAGTGGAATGCCCCTTTAAAGGATAAATCTGCTAAACTGAAATACAATGCTACAGCCGCGTTGTCCTCCTTTGAAGTTTCCATTTCCTGGAAGGAAAAACTGTTTTATTTTGCTTGTTTCATGAGTCAGAGTCTGTTTAGTCATAGTCATAAGAAATTCATACTGTAATCTTTAGAAGGAGTAGATGTTTGCAGCGGTTAAATTGAGCAAAATGTTAATGGAGTTTGGCAGCAGTGAGTGTGTATTTTCAGAGCAGTGAGATTTTGCTACGTATTGCTCCTTTAAATTAAATCAGTTAAATTCAGGTAAAGCAGCTGACAAGCTCTGTCTCTCTCTCTCTCTCTCTCTCTCTCTCTCTCTCTCTCTGTGTGTGTGTGTGTGTGTGTGTGTGTGTGTGTGTGTGTGTCTCAGGTGGTCGCGGACACCAACATCAGCGCCATCGCCACTCAAGTGGAAAGTTTGTCGAGCAGCTCCAGTGTGACAGCAAACACTGACACACACACCGCAGAGCCAGAGTGAGTACACACACACACACACACACACACACACACACACACACACACATATATATATACAGGTGTTTATAATGAAAGGTAGTGTTTACCTGCTCCTGACTCCTCCTCCTCCTGACTCCTCCTCCTCCTCCTCCTCCTCAGGGGCCCGCGGCCCCGCAGCATCAGTCTGGAGAAAGGCTCTGAGGGACTCGGCTTCAGCATCGTCGGAGGTTTCGGGAGTCCTCACGGAGACCTGCCAATCTACGTCAAGACCGTCTTTAGCAAGGTCAGAACTGAGACAAGCTAGATGTTTACACCCACCGCCAGTCTTTATGCTAAGCTAGGCTAACTGTGTCCTGACTCCAGCTCTGCACCACAGACAGGAGGATGATATTGATGCGAACGTCTTACTCTCTTTCTTCAGTGCTAACAGAGCATGTTAGCATGCTAGCAAGTAAGGAAGCCTAGTTTGTTTCAATCTTACCCATAAAGCTCAGCTAAAGTCCAGTTTAGACTGATGAAAGTTAACAGTAATGTTTGATCGTGTAGCGCTAATCTAAGCTACATACATTGGCTCACTAATCAGCACACTGACTTTATTACAGATTAGGACACTGACATTAGCACATTCATGTTAGCACATTAACACACTGCTGTTAGCACAATGTTGTTAGCATGCTGACATTAGCACACTGATATGAGCAAACCGATGTTAGCACACTGATGTTAGCATGCTAACATTTGCACACTTATGTTAGCACACTGACATTTGCACACTCACATTTGCACACGGATGTTAGCAGACTGACATTAGCATTGTGAGATTAGCACGCTGATGTTAGCACACTGATGTTAGCACAGTGATGTTAACACGTTGATGTTAGCACACTGATGTTAACACGCTGTTAATATGCTGATGTTAGCACACTGATGTTAGCACAATGATGTTAACATGCTGATGTTAGCACACTGATGTTAGCATAGTGATGTTAATACAGTGATGTTAACACGCTGATGTTAGCACAATGATGTTAGCACACTGATGTTAGCACACTGATGTTAACACGCTGATGTTAGCACAATGATGTTAACATGCTGATGATAGCACACTGATGTTAGCACGCTGATGTTATCATGCTGATGTTAGCACGCTGATGTTAACACACTGATGTTAGCACGCTGACGTTAACATGCTGATGTTAGTACGCTGATGTTAGCACACTGATGTTAGCACGCTGACGTTAACATGCTGATGTTAGTACACTGATGTTAACATGCTGATGTTAGCACACTGATGTTAGCACACTGATGTTAGCACACTGATGTTAACACAGTGATGTTAACATGCTGATGTTAGCACACTGATGTTAGCACACTGATGTTAGCACACTGATGTTAACACAGTGATGTTAACATGCTGATGTTAGCACACTGATGTTAGCACACTGATGTTAGCACACTGATGTTAACACAGTGATGTTAACATGCTGATGTTAGCACACTGATGTTAGCACACTGATGTTAGCACACTGATGTTAACACAGTGATGTTAACATGCTGATGTTAGCACACTGATGTTAGCACACTGATGTTAGCACGAGGCTAAGTTTGAAGTTACAAACAGCCTCTGCATCTGAAGCGACTCCTGGTGCCTAAGATATTTTTTATGACCACTACAGTCTCATTGAGGTGCTAATGTGGTTGAGAACTTGTAGTGTTTTTTATTTAAATTGATTGGTATCACCATCATTACATGTTGGTGTGTGTTTCAGGGCGCGGCGGCGGTGGATGGGCGTCTGAAACGAGGCGACCAGATCCTGTCGGTGAACGGAGAGAGTCTGCAGGGAGCGACACATGAGCAGGCGGTCGCCATCCTGAAGAAACAGAGAGGAACGGTCACACTGGATGTCCTGTCATAACACACACACACACACACACACACACACACACACACAGACACACACACCCCTGCATGCATAAACTGCACACACACACCCACACACACACACACTTTGACTCTTGGACTACGAATCATCATCATGAACTCTGAACGTCCCAACATGCAAAAAAAAAAAAGAACACACACACTGACACACACACACTTCCTGTGTACACTCTGATGTCTGACACCAGTGAAACTCTCTGCTGCACGGCTGGACGTGTTTCACAACTTTAATACCTGAAAACAGAGTTTCTCAACCTGGGGTTCGGGGCTACCTGTGGGGTCACCTGATAGACAAACAGGGTCATGAGAAACTTTGTGATTTCTTTGTTTTTCATGTGTCATTTTACACCATTTAGTCTTTTTCTTAGGAGGAGAACGTCAAAGTGTTTGTAGTTTGTTAAAATACAACATGGGGAAAATGACAAAATTCACCATGAAATACAACATGGCCGACTTCCTGTCAGGTTTTGCCTATGGGTCCAAGAGACCTTTTTGTTTGTCTGGCCATGATGATGTGCCAACCAGTTTTCGTACATGTTGGTGAAACCGGTCACCGTGGCTGGTTTTCGTCCATCTCTGAAAACTATATCACACAGAAGTTTCATGCGCTATCGAGCGCGTTTAGCCCTTCAGAAATGCAACAGTTCTTGGGCTGTAATAATAAAATGTGATGTTAAATGACACATGAAAAGTTTAAAATGTATAGACATGACAAGTGAAACGTCTTTCATATTTATACAACATCTCATGAGATCATGAGGTCAAATCTATCCAACATGTTTCAGTCTCTGTGCCAAAAAGCTTTAAAATAAGAGAAATGTGACGCTTAAACATGGCGCCACAAACCAGAAAAGGTTGAAAAACTCTGTTCCTACAGATTCAAAATATCATCTAAAAACAAATAACATGGACTCATGACGGAGAGACGTTTAAATCCAGCCTGAACTCATTAATAATCCGACTCTACGGCGAGATTCTGAGGACAACAAGGAGGTTTGTTCCAGTTTGTATCCAGAGGAACGAAAGGGAACATGTGACTGGGACAGAACATGCTGCACACGTTAGCTTAGCATCTCTTCTGTGGTCAAAGACTGGTTAGCTGTTAGCCACCGAGTAGCAGTTTAATATATAAATATGGAAACTGTAACACAAGTGATTGTTGATGTAAATAAAGATGGATGACAAGATCGACAAACAAAAAATGAGTCCAAAATGTCCCGATTCAAGTGTCGCCATTTTATGATGAGTGAACTGTTTTAGTTCAGGACATGTCCCATCTGCTAATATGGAGGGGGTGGGGCTTATGGGATGTACTGCAGCCAGCCACCAGGGGGCATCCAGATGTTCTGGCCTCACTTTTTAGGATCGTCATGTCGTCCATCTTTATTTACAGTCCATGGTTTCAAACCTCATCAACATCTGGTCTGCAGATGTTTCTATTTACCATCAAACAGTCACAGAAACAGCTGCTACAGCGAAAAGGGATTTTTCATTCTTAAATTTGGCAGTAATTTAGATTTTTCAAACATGAAAATGACAGTTTAGTTTTGTCATACGTAATAGGCACACAAATGAGTTTGATTAAATTATATATTTATACCTATTAATATATATGTGTGATTTAATATTGGCAGTCACAGGCTTCCATAAAAGATGTAAAAGTATTTTTTGACCGGGCAGGTTCATTGTTTTCAGTTTTTACTTTTCAAAGAAAATCTTTTGATTTACTGGTGTTTATTTTGAAAATCAGCCATTCTTCAGAATTGGGACAAATCAGGTCCAACCATCAAAAAACCTTAAAAAATATTAATAGCAGCTCTCTAATTCCATTTCCATTTAAAGTAAAGTGTATGTATACATATATGAAGCATATGAAATGTTTTGGTTTGCATTAATTGTTTAGTTTCTAAACTGTTTCTGTGTCAGAAAACAGCCTCATCACAGACAAACAATTTAAAAATCGGTTAAAATCCTTCAAAATCTAAAACCAACGATACCTACTGATGACAGAGGTGTCAAAATGTGCTCTATTTTTTATGAAAATGTTGGTTCTTTAAAGTTAAAGTTGTGTCCCAGATGATTTAATCAGGCATAAAAAGGGTCAGCTGTACCCTAAAGACCCCTGTCTCACTTCCTGGTTTAAAAAAGGCGGGAATACTTCACTGATAAACTTTCTATTTTTAAACAAATTCATTCAATAATATTTCTATCAGATGTGTCTCAACATAACATGTCGACTCTGCAGTCCTTCTAAATCAAAGATCAATAAGTTTTATGGTTTAAATGTGTATTTTTTTTATGAGCATTAAGAGACTCTGAGACACTTTAAAATATAAAAAGATGTCGACTCCATCAGATTTTCCATTTGACAGAATCGACATCTGCATTTAATAAAAAGTTTAATCAGCAGGAGTTTGGCTCTTTATGAGGTTCAATAACCAACAGTTTGATGTTTTAAAATATATTTTCCTGCAGAATTGAAGAGTAAAAATCAAAATACAGTTTTGTCCCAGTTTTCAAGAATGAGTGACATTAAAAAATGGGTGAGCATTGGATTAAATCATCAGTAACAAACAAATCTGGTCTGAAATTCATTCTGAACTATTTAAAATCTTCATAATTTAAGTGAAAACTTGTCAAAATTGAAAACAATGAGCCTTAATTTAAACTTTAGAGAAACACTTGGAATGAATTTTCTCAACATGTATCATCAGATTTCTGTTAAATCAGATAAATCCAGCTGTTCAAGTGTCCTCTTTAGTCAAACTCTTTACAATCTTAGAAAAAGTGCCATATTTTTTTAAAATTCATCAGTAAACATTTTATTCCTCATGCACACACACACACACACACACACACACACACACACACACACAGATATCAAAGCTCTGATCTTTCTTCCACTGATGACTCCATACGACACATAAAACAACATTATATGTATGTTGAATATACTCATGTGTCTCCATGGAGATGATTCTCAGGACTTGGTGGGCTTGGAGACCCCCTGTCGCCCCCGGCAACAGATACAGTGTCTTCCACATGATTGTTTTCATGAACAGAAAAGTTAAAAAAATAAATGTGTCTCTGCCGAGATTTAGAATAATAATAAAAAGGCTTTCTAGAAGCAGACGTGAGTAAAAGCAACAGATGAACATTTCATATGATTCTCTGATGTTCAGTTTCCGGGATGTGTTTAGCCTAGCTTAGCACAAAGACTGGAAGCAGAGGGAAACTGTTAGCCTAGTTCCTTCATAAGAAAGAAAATCCACCTTCAAACAGCTCCAGGACAATTTGATTTATGTGGAACCTCTTGAACACTGAGGTACATGCCTAACATCTTGTTAGCTAACATGCTATATGTTGTATCTCGTTAGCGAACGTGCTAATCAGCAGTTTATCCTGTAGTCAGCTGGGGTTGTAATGGGTTTTCTGCTTGGATTTAAGGGCCAAGGGGTCTTCAGTGTCGTACTACCAAGGACTTTATAGATGTTGTGTGATGTCACTGCTCCCAGCTAACAGCTAACAGCTTCAGCGCTAACCGCTGCTAAAACCACAATGTCTCCTCATTATATTTCTGTTTCTTCAGTTCTTCAACATGAACATCAGACTGACAGACAGAACTGGAGATCTTTGAAGGTGGATGTTTTTCTCTTTTAATGGAGCTAGGCTAACAGTTTCCCCCTGCCTCCAGTCTTTGTGCTAAGCTAGGCTAAATACATCTAAGACCTAGCTTATCTCTGGCTTTGTCCTCTGATAGCTCATTATATTTTAGATTCAGTTTCATTTTGGCAAAATACCCAAATTCACAAAGCTCCAAGGGTAACAAATCTCTAATCACATATCTGTCCTTATTCTTTTTTTTAATTATTATTAATAAAAGTCAGCGAACAAAGCTTTCTGGTGCCGTTTGCAGCAGCTGTTCATAAATCCATCTGAACATTAGTCCCTCCTGAATTCTCAGGAAGATTTACTAAATCAGATCAGATGAAGACTTTAGCTAGCATAACTTCAAAAAATACAGTTTTAGAGACTCAAACAGTAATTCTTTTGTAAACTGTTTTATTTCTGCACACACGGAGAAATCTGTGTTTCATGGTCGTAAACGATTAATAACACAAGAGAAACATATGCTAAGCTAACTGACATTATTTACTCATTTAATCAAATATTATCATCATAACTTTTAGTAATTTGAGGCACGTTGAGTTATTTTTGTGAAATGTAATTTAAAAACTGGTAACACTTGAACACAGTTGTCAGATTCCATAATGTCACAGTAAACAGGAGGGAATTACTGAGTGATATATGTGAAATTTCATAGAAATTAATGACAAATTACCCACAAATTTCATAATAAGTATCTGATAATTAGCAAGTATCAGAACTGAAATTTCTTAGAAATGATCCTGATTTGTTGAAAATTAGCCCAGCATTATTTAATATATATCATTATTTATAATTATATATTATTAATATTATATATCACTATTACTAAATAGGCAAATGTTAATTTAATTTAGTATTTGTGGCTCCAGACAGATTTTTCTTTCTTTCTTTTAAGACGTCTTGTGTTCTTCCTCTGATGAGGACATTTACGTCACGTGGACACTCGTGTTCTTAACTCTAATTATCAAACCCAAACTTTATTTTAGACGGAGAACCAGAGGACTTGTTGAAATGTCAGACTGTTGCTTTAAATTTCACAGCGTGAAGGTAGCTGTGTGCTAGCGGCGTTTTGCTAACGTCTCGTCTGATAGTGCAGTACTCTGATCAGATATTTAGACGTCCAATTGAATATTTAGTGTCGGTCAAATCTGTCCAGAGACGAGCTTCAGTCCCAGGAGGATCCTGTACTTTAAACATATCAATCAAGTGCAAAATACTTTATTTTCTGCTTTTTATTTTGCCATAATTATGTCTTAATTTTTGGTACTTTATTTGTAGACGTCAGAGTAGATGAGCTGTAATTTATTTTTTGATCTCACTGGAAATTAACAATGTATTTTTTTTTGTTTTATGATTATTTGTATTATTATTGTTATACAGTATGTTTTGTGTGAATCATTGTGTGAACAGTCAGAATCCGAACATGCAGCTTTGGTTTGCCTTCACACGCACGCACACACACACACACACACACACACACACGCACACGCACACACACACACACACACACACACACACACACACACACACACACGACTCAGAACCAGCTGGGTTTGCACTTTATTTTACATCACGTCTTCATCATTTCCTCTCAAGTTTCTGTCATATTTATAGAGAAAAAGTTCAGTTGGATCTTTTAGTCAGAGCACAATAAATGATCATCACGTGTGCTGTTGTAATGTCAGCCACAGCTTCTTCTGTTTTCAGCCTAAATCTGTTTACATCTCATGTGATTTGCATTAAACGTGATCGAATTGTCTGTCAGCAGCTCCTGTTTGCAGTCTGCCTGTGGACGTTCAGACGAATGTCCTCTGATCGTCGGGTCCCGGTCAGGAGTCAGTCAGTATCGTGAAAACGTCCAGCAGACGTTTTATGATGATGGACACGTTTTCCTCTCGTTGTTCCAGTTCAGAGCCGCGGTGCTAAAATTCCTTTAAAGAGCTCAAACATGCCTCCGTCAGATCTGCTGCGTCTGCACATTCCTCCACTCGCTCTTACTTCTGTTTCTTGTCCTTTACTTCAGATTCTTCTGCTCCCTCATTCCTTGAGCTTCCTGCAGGTTTTTAAGACCTAAATGCAGAAGTTTTTGAAAAATGCTGTAATCTTGAGATAACAAGATAACAGTGACAGAGTTCTTTGACATAATGAGATAATTTATTCTGAGAAAATGATTTGTTGCCTCAAACTTGCGGGATAATTCTGGAGAACTAAACTATGGGTGTCCATCGTTCTCGTTAAACGACGAGGACTGATCTGATCTTCATCTCTTTTAGCGACACCGACACCCCTGATCTCTGATAAACATGATAGATCTGTTTAACTACCTTTTGCTCCTCAGCGCTCTCTGCTGGACAAACTGTCTTTCTAAACGACCTTAAAACACAATTAATCAAAATTGATCCTGTCCCAATCTTGTCAATTGAAAAATAGGCCCAAACATGTGAAAACTGGTGTTTGTCTGTCCTGATTATTGATCATCTTCTCTGCTGATTGATCTGTGTTTTATGAAACTGTAAAGAGTCAGAGGATCCACCTGAACTATAATCTGTTGTTTTCCTCCTGAAGAAACTTCAGACACGTGAACCAACTTTACCGTTGTCACGTTTAATTATTAATCGCAGGTCGTCTTTTGATTGATCAGTAATGAGAGCCGACGCAGCAGTTTGTTAGAAACGATGACTTATTAATCAGCACAAAGATCACAGGACAGACGGCGGCGTCTCCTCCACTCTACTGATCTGAATCTGCATCAGGACATGACAGTAAAAATGATCAATAATCCATAAAATCTCACACGTTCTGCTGAATGAAGTTAAAGAAGAAAACAGAAGATATTTCTGAGTAAATTCAACTCAAGTTCCTCATCGTAAGCTCCACCCGCCGGGGACAACAGGTACGACAAAACAAGTTTAAAATGACTTCATGTGTAACTGTTCTTTTTTTTAACAATAAAAAATAATTTTCTGTGTTTTTTGCGTCTCTCCGTCCAGAGTTGGTGATGAAGACATTCAGACGGCCAATAGGATGAGAGCAGGACGGTCACATGGAGGTAACTTTGTCATCAGTGATGTCATTGACCTGGTTGTCATAGGCGTTCCTGTCTTCTTTGCTCCTGATGAACAAACACACACTTTGTTATTTAACCTTTAAAATTCTTGTTAGAACAATACAACTACTCACAACAACAACCACAACAACCACAACAACAACCACAACAACCACAACAACAACCACAACAACCACAACAACAACCACAACAACCACAACAACAACCACAACAACCCACCAAACAACAACCACAACAACCACAACAACAACCACAACAACAACAACCACAACAACAACAACCACAACAACAACAACAACAACCACAACAACAACAACCACAACAACAACAACAACCACAACAACATTTCTTGTGTCCACAGTGAACAAAAGAATGTAAGTATTAGTTTTGTTTGGAGGACATGTTGGACCTACCTGAGCATGTCCAGTGTCGTCTCGTAGGTGTTTTCTGTCTCTGACTCTGCTGTCCTCTTCCTGCAGACAGATAGACTGTATTCAGAGGCGGTAAAAGTACACATATACACTACTCAAGTAGAAGTACTTTGACTACTTTACTCAAGTAAAATTAAAATGTACTCAAAGTTATTACGTCTTTTAGATCCTGTTTCTCTGCGTAAATCTCATCACATCTTTTCATCTTGTCTCATCAGGTTGTTTCGTTTTGTTGTTACGTCTCGTTAAATCTTTTCATCTTGTTACATTGTTTTCATCTTGTTATATCATTTTTGTCTTGTTATATTGTTTTCATCTAATTATATAATTTATGTCTTGACTTTGTTTTCATCTTGTTACATGTTTGGTCTTGTTATGTCTTTTGTCATTTTCATTTTGTTACACCGTTGTCTTCTTGTTTTTTGTTTTTTGTTGTTGTTGTTTCCTTCTTGTTTTGTTTTTGTTGTTTGTTTCTTCTTGTTTTGTTTTTGTTATTTGTTTCTTCTTGTTTTGTTTTGTTGTTGTTTCCTTCTTGTTTTGTTTTGAGGGCGTGTTGGTCCTACCTGCCGTGTCCAGTCTTGTGTCGTAGGTGTTTCCGTTGGTCATGACGAACTCATTTTCTCTCACTGACTCGGAGTCTCCAGTCGTCTTCCTGCAGAGATGCAAAGTACACACATCTGTTAAGTAGAAGTACAGATACTTGTGTAGAAGTACTGATTCAAATTGTTTACTGCAGTAAAATTAAAAATATGAGAGAAAGCGTTACATGGATGACATTATTAACATCTCATTAAGTAGTAACAGTAAAAGATACACAAAAGTATTTATAATATCTTTGTAGTTTACAGACCTGCTGGACTCGTCACACAGGCCTTTTCACCAGGAAGCTGAGCGAGGAAGAGGAAGGCGGAGGCGGCGATGATGCGGTGAGCCACTGAGGCAGCGGGCTCATTGCTGGTCTGAGCTACAACACAAACACGCGGAGAGGTCGAGGGTCAGAGGTCAAGGTCAGAGGTCGAAGGTCAGAGGTCGAAGGTCAGAGGTCAAGGTCAGAGGTCAAAGGTCAGAGGTCAAAGGTCAGGGTGGGCCAAACTCAGAGTAAAAGAGGACGAAAACTGCTGTTTTCCATAAAAACAGAAGAAAGTTTGTTTTAGCTGCTAAATAAACCGTTAGCTAACTTAAACCAAACTGTGTTAGCAGCTAAACTGAAGTGTAAACTATCACCAGTCTTCACTGTTTGAGCTAATAATAATAAACTACACCTAAATAAACCGTTAGCTAACCTGAACTGAGCTAAACTTAACTCTTTTGGCTGTTAACATAAACTGTTAACTAACCTGAACTAAACTCATTTAGCTGCTAAAATACAGCATTAGCTAACCTCTTATATTATTGAACTTACTGATGTAGGCTACATGTTAATGGGCTTCCTCTAACGTTCATTTGTGAATTTTAAGGGCTTTTGTTACCTTTACCTATATATATTTGCAGCGTAAAATATTTCAGAACCTTAACATAAACCAAAATCTCTCAACCTTAATAATCCCTGATTGTTAAGAAAAATGTGTCTTAAAATCTCTTTAACTTGTTAACTAAGAGCTTCTCAAATGAACAAATGTAAGAATCTGTGGCTGCAGAAAACAGATGGAACATGTTTCCATCAGTGTTTTCTGTGGTTTAATGAAACCTGTAAAGACTTTGACCCCAATAAGACACTTACAGGAAGTGACCACTGCTTCACTGTGAGCTCATTGTTTTAATCATTAATTATCTGTTCAGGCGGACAGCAGCCTGTTAATATTAAAACATTATAAAACTATTCATGCATTCTCAGAAGTGAAGTAGGGATTAATTAAAGGTTTATTAGTTGTTTCACAGTGGCGCAGTGCGAGAGTTTTTACAAGGTGTGTCTGTTGTATGACCTCGATCATGATATTAACAGAAAATTAAAAACTGCTTCCTTGTTGATTATTATCCTTTTCATCCATTACTTTTCAAATAATCCATGAAAATATAGAAAAATACATGTGAAATATAAAAACAAAATGTATTTCAAAGTTCTCAGAGTCCAAACTGGCGTCTTCAAACTCTGAAAAACCCACAGAGACTTAATGTCCACTGACAGAGCAGCAGAGAAAACCAGATAATATTCATTTGTTTTCTTATTCAAAAAGCTTTTAAACAACTAAAATCATCTAAATATTGTTGAGATTAAACAATTAGTTGATTAATTCTTTGTTTGGACACTTTTCAAGCAGAAATACAAAATATTTTCATAAAGTTTCTGATTTTCTTTGTAATTTATAGCTGAATATTTTTGTATATTCGACTGTTGGTTGCTGTATTTGTACATAAAGTTAGAATTGAACTATTTTCTGAAATGTTATAAAGAAAATAAGTAATGAAGAAAGTCAGTAAGAGTTTGTACCTGTCTGAGCCGTCACTGCTGCGACGGTCAGAATCAAACAGGAAATCACCGCGGAGAATTTCTCCATCGCCGATCCTTCGCTCCGACTGAAGACACAACAAACACGCTGTTAAAATACAAAAGAAACTGAAGCTTCACAGAGTAAACTGAGAGTGTGTGTGTCAGGTGTTGTGTGTGTGTCAGGTGTTGTGTGTGTGTGTCAGGTGTTGTTAGTGTGTGTCAGGTGTTGTTAGTGTGTGTCAGGTGTTGTGTGTGTGTGTGTGTGTGTCAGGCGCAGCAGGTCAGTACAGATCAACTTGTGTTAATGTTTAACTCAAAGTCACAATACAACCTCTGATTCACAGGAAAGCTTTTAGCTGCTCGCTGACTTTCTGACCCAGTCAGGTCTCTGTTTTTCTCTCACCGTCGTCTCAGATCAGGAAATTATTAACACAGAAGCGCAACTTTTCATAACAACTTATTGTAACTGAACTTATCAGAACTTATTGTAGCAATTTAACTTCACTTCACACTTGTAACTAATTTAATTTAACGTATTGTATCATATTGTGTCATATCATATCTTACAGGTGAAGAATGAAACACTCACCTGCTGCATTCTGGGAAGGGCGTCTGAAGTTTGACAGCAGCTGTAGTTGAGTTAGAATATTCACATGGAGTCCAGACCAAACATGTCAGACCTCCTCTGCATTATGATCCACTCCTCCTCTGTCATCATATATTAACTCTCAGATTTTTACCAAAATGTGGCTAAAATGTGTGAATGTGTTTTCTTAGTTCTTTACCCACGGAAGCAGTTTTATTCAGAAAGCAGAATAAAGTTTTTAGCCACATTTTTGTAAAAACAGATGGGTGTTTAAGTTATTTTTATATTATAAATTATAGATTAAGTTTACTGTATATTAACAATCTGTCATTTGTGTCATTAACATGATACATTAAATCCGCTCACAATTAAATAGATTAATTACTTAACAATGAAAATAAAGTTTTTTCTTGATTTATTTTACGATCCTCTGGAGGTCCCTGGAGGTCCTGGGGCCCTGGTTTGGGCGGGCTCCTACAGTAGGAGTGCAGGCGGAGGAGGGTTTGGCTCTGAGCATGCTCATTAGGTTCAGGTTAAACTGGGCGGGGTTAAAGTCCTGCAGGTCAGGCGGAGCTCTGCGATTCATCCTGGCTCTTCTCCTGGGCGTGGCCTGGTACTGAGCCGGACGTTCCTCAGAGGTTGTAGTCCGGACTGGCGTGGTCTGGGCAGCGGAACACCTCCTGATGGCGTGGCCCTGCTGAGACAAGCGCCACTGCCGTTCCTGAAGGTCACCATCTTGGCGACGGGAGTAGGCGTACTGAACGTACAGAAGGTTTCCTGGCGGGAGGAGACAGAGCGATAAATTCTTCACTTCATCTGTCAGGTGGACATCAGGTTCAAGGATGTTAGCAGCAGTTAACATCTGTCATGCTAATAAAGGAAATATGTGGTTTACAGGAGAAATCTGTCACATATTTATGTTAAATACTCGCTTCACCTGACAACAAGTCTGCAGAATAACAGCTTTAGTTTGTCTGTTTCAGGTCAGTCAGAGTTAGGATACGCGATTTTTGAAAAAATCGATTTAAATCGATTTTTTTAAATACGATTCGAATCGATTAATTAAACCATGAATCGTTGTGGCCTCCAGGCCAGCAGAGGGCATTCGAGTTAATGGACTTTCTTGTTCAGCGTCACTATATGCGGCGCTGACGTGTAGTGCTGGCGCCGCTCAGCTGCAACAGGAAGTCGAGTGCGCCTTGCCTGCTATGCAGGTCACAAACAAACAGTGCAGCAGCCGAGCAGAGGCCCGGCGAGAAGAATCTGCAACCAGTCTATTTTTAGGCGGTGGCGCGTCAATTGTAGAGCTGGTCGAACGGGCAGGGAAGTCAGGCACGGAAAACAGGAGGAATCGGTTGATTTTCAAAATAAAACACCCGTGCAGACTTCGGCGATCATAAAGACAGACAGAAAAGAAACAAGATTTAACTACGTAGTCTGTATCCATGGTAGAAGCACAAAGAGCAAGGAAAGAGGACTTAATCAACAAAATCCAGAGCAAAATAAGCATAATCAGAAGGGCAAAACGCTCCGCTGCTGGTGTAAATTGAAGTCGTGTGCATGACGGAGCAAAACGCTGACTGGCGGGGTCGAACTCAGCGAGTTGAAATTGCGGAGGCACCGAGCAATTTCAAGTCGAGGTGTGAAACATTTTGGCTTCCCAAAGACAGTAAATGAAAAAGGAGAAAAGATAATAGACAAGACAAACACAATATGCAAACTATGTATTGAAAAGAGCATAAGAAAAACACTACAGTATTTTTAAAAAGGAAAAAGCTGGAGAAATAAGAGAGAAATGTAAGAGAAATAATAAAGATAAGAAAATCAGTCATTTGCCTGTAAATTAATTTTTGTGTTGTACATGATTCGAATCGTGATTCCGGTGTATCGTGAACCCTGAATCGTGATTCGAATTATATCGTGAGTTGAGTGAATCGGTGGCATGCCTAGTCAGAGTTCAAATTAACGCTGAATGTTCTTAGTTAATGTTTGTTTCTGAATCTTTAAATCTTTAATAAACTTGTAGAAGATGTAGATGTTAAATTGAGTAAAATGTTAATGGAGTTTGTCAGCAGTGTGTATTTTCAGAGCAATGGGCTTTTTTTTCTTCAGGATAACAGGTTGGAATCGACAGACAACTGGCCCGGTGGATAACCTATTTTAATATACAGTCTATATCTCTAACTTGTTATTTGAACTGCTGTGCTACACATGATGCACAATTACTCCTTTAAAACCCTGCAAACCCAAATCACAACAGCCTTTTGAGTATGTAACTTATTATTGTTCTTATGCATTAAATAGTTAACGTCTAATAAATATTAATAATTATTGTTCATCAGATTAAAATGTTATTAATCAAGTTTTTACTACCTTTCTGATATTTGTTTTGAATGGGGCGTTGTTATGTTTGGACATCTACTAACGGAAATTACACAATTAATTTCACAAACTAATCCAAAAAAGAAAAGAAAATAAATAAATAAATACATGCTGCAAACAAAAAACTACAACAGTTGTCCACCCAAGTGGATACTGCAAAACCGTCAGCTGCTGCTGCTGCTCTGGGAACTAAAGCGTTATATTACACAAAGTCCATTGACAAAATCAGTCATTTTTAGCTTGTAGGACACAGGAGTTGTTGGTCTGCTGCTGCCTCCATCTGTTAGTGTGTTTGTGTTGTTGTGTGACTTTAGTGAATCTGAACTAACTGAAGTCTCACAGTGCTTACAAACACTGCTAGATAGCAACACTCACTGTACCAACTAAATGACTTTGGATTATGTCAATGGAGTTTAATTTGTTTGAGAAAATTATACTTGTCATATACAACAGTGGTTTTCTGTCAGAAGGTCTGTACGACAGAAAAGTGGTGAAAAATAATCTAAATATAATGTACACTTAAACTGATTTAAACTTGAAACTATAAAACCTTTAAGCAGTAGAAATCTTCTTCATGGCCTTAAAAGAAAAAAAAAAACAATGTGAGTGACCATGAAGTAGAGAAAACATCTTCTGCTCAGCAGAGACTTTTCTCCGATGGAGTAAATCACATTTTCAGGAACATTTGGACCACATCCAGAACGTACCTGTAGCGGCGATCCCAGACTTTGTGGTTCTGTCCTGAGATCCTGTGAACAAACAATTGGCTCTCAGAGAAAGCAGCAGAGAGGGCGCCTCGAAGAAAAAACCCTGAAACGTCAACAGCAGAAGAAGAAGAAGGAGAAGCTCTGCATTATAAGCTCTTTAATTAACATCTATAATCAGTCTGTAACTGTGATGTCTTTAATTATAACTCCTCATGTGAAACATCCACAACATGCCGACATACAAACAGTAGATATGTAATGTATTCAATAAGAAATTAATCATTTTTGTTTACATAATTTTTTCCATTTTCACTTAATTTATTTCTGCTTCTTTAAGAAAATAAAAGTAGCAGCGATGTTACAATTTTTAAAGTTTTCTTTGTGTCTCATTTGTATGTCATCTAGAGAGGAGAAAGTGATTTTTAAACTGGTGATCTAATTTGGAAAATGACCTGTTACATAAAATCTACATCATTTGTGGTCATTTAGTAAAATCTCTTTTCAAACTCTGGTTTGTGGACCATCAAGAAGTCCTTGAGTGGGATGTTGAGGGTCCTCAGCAACAAGACAAAGAGAATATTTTAACTTCGTTCATATTTTTGAAAGTTATAACAAAAAAAACAACTGTTGTCTGATTTATCGCTCTGACCTTGTACTCCATGGTGTGGTCCAGGACCAGCGGGTTCAGGGCCCACAGTCTCTGGACAGCGTCCTCGAGAGCCCACCAGAGCGTCGTCCCCAGTTACTGGCCGTCCACGGGTCACTCTGCTGCGATGAGGCTCCAGAGAGGAGCTGTCGCCTCCGCCGAGTCGTGGAGCTTCACTCGCCGCCTTCGTCCCGTACAGCAGCCTGCGGTCGGACAGCAGGCCATGGAGGACAGCGGGCGTGCAGCAGGGACAGGGGAACCCCTGCAGAGCCCCTCCACCGAGGAAGCTGTCTCTGGTGGTGATCTCGAACAGACACGCGGAGTCCTCGTGAGGCCACGGCCATGTGCTTCTCCGAGGACTGTGGCCAGACACAGGACCGGGACAGACTCTCTGGAGGGGATGCAGAGCGTCTCCTGAGGAGGGACAGCGGGTAGATGAGGACGGTGCCGGTGGTCAGACCGCAGAGCAACAGGCGTTTGTGTTGAGCCAACTCCAGACAGCAAACCTCAGCAGAGAGACCGCCAAGCGCTCGGAGAAGAACCTGCAGGGAGGAGGAGGAGGAGGAGAGAGGAGGAGGAGGAGGAGGAGGAGGAGGAGGAGGAGGAGGAGGAGGAGGAGGAGGAAGAGGAGAGGAGGAGGAGGAGAGAGGAGGAGGAGGAGGAGGAGGAGAGGAGGATGAGAGAGGAGGAGGAGGAAGAGGAAGAGGAGAGAGGAGGAGGAGGAAGAGAGAGGAGGAGGAGGATTTTTTTTTTTTTTTTTTTTTTTGCATCAGTTCTGATCTCATGAACAGTTTTAATTACAAACTCCCTCTAAACTTTACTATCTGTAGTAAATTGTATGTTCAATTTAGTAATTTGAACATTCAATTTACTGCAGTAATATAGTGGTATACTTCTATAGTATAATCTATAACAGTAAACTGAAAGTTCATTTTACCAAACTGAACATTGTTCAATTTATTTGTTGGCGAAAATTTGTCAAATTGAAACGTTTTGCATCTGTAATCAAGACATACAGCTCTGATCAAATGCACATTTTTAATTGTAGAATGAAAAGTCGTTTTAAATTGTTCAAATTCTCAATTTATGAATAGTCACTCAGACATGACAGTGTTTCTGTAATACTCCTGAAGGGATTTTAAAGTGTCATCACTGTATTGATTCTGTTTGGCACTTTAAATGTGGCATCTGTGTGAAATGTTTTGCAGGATTATTACAGTTCAGTTGGTCCAGAAATAAAACAATAAAACAAAAGTCTAGTGAGGGCTGTTCTCGCGAGGTTTGGGTGGGGTTCGGGTGGTGTTTGATGCTGCTGTGCACCGTCCGAGCTGGAGGGAAGTGAAGTGAAACTGCCCAGAAACATCAGCCGGTGTGCGCGCGCTTATTATGGCTGCGGGTGGAGGAGGAGGAGGAGGAGGAGGAGGAGGAGGAAGAGGAAGAGGAAGAGGAAGAGGAGGAGGAAGAGGAAGAGGAGGACAAGAAGGAAGTTCAGAGCTGCACAGCTGGAAGATCCAGCTTCTCTTTGAAAGTGTAGTCATGTTATTTTATGCAGATTGAAGAAAACTAATCAAACTAGTCGAGACTTTGTTTCCCAAACCATTAATAAATAAGTTTCCTGTAACTTCTGCTCGTCTGACCTGTGTTGTTGTTCCAGCTGATGACCTCCGTGTGGCTCTGCTGTCGGACGTAGAAAACGCGGTCTGTGTCTTTAGTGACGGTGACGTGGGCGCAGCCTGCGGGGATGTGAGCCTTGGGTTTGTGCTGAGTGTCATACTTCAGATTCCACATGTGGACGCCGGCGGCAGCCGACGAGGCTGAAATCACGAAGTCGTTATACAGAAGGACAGAAGTGACGGGAGCGTCTGAGCCACACAGAGTGTCCAACAGAGAACCGGTGGTCACCGACCAGATCTGACAGAGACAGAACGTCCAGAAGAACAGGAACACATGAATACAGCTGAAGTCTGTGTGACGGTCAAACCTCTTAACTTCAATAATTTCATTTTTGTAACAAATAAGTTTGATTAAACTGTTTGCCTGCAGCTGCTTCACAGTAAAAGTCCAGCTGGAAGCCAGAAAGAAGCAAGGAGGCAACTGCAAGACTTTTATTGTGAAGCAGCTGGAAGACTTTTATTGTGAAGAAGGGGGGCTGCATCACAGTAAAAACAAAAGTATAAGTCCTCCAGATGCTCTAGAAAAAAAAATCTCCAGCTGTTTTACAGTAGAAACCTGTCCAGATGTTTCACAATAAAAGCCCTCCAGCTTGTGAATTGTGGATTTCTGTTATTGCTAACTTTTAGCTAACTGGGTTATCTTAGATTCTCTGAGTCACTTTTCATATTTTTAAATCCAAAACCAAAAAGCAGAATCAGACGAGGTTAAATATGATTTTGATTGAAACAGAAGTTCACCACGTCCTCTACCGTCTACATCTACTGTCTTCATGTTTAGTTACTCGTATGAGTTGGTCGGCAGCTCCGGAGGCGAGCAGCCGGCAGTCCGATGAGACACACACGGACAAAATGCTGTCGTCGTGTTGGAGGTCGAGGAATCCGTGCACAGAGTCTGCGTCGATGTTGAAGAGACTCAGAGTCCGATCACTGCCTGCAGGGGACAGAGACACAGATCAGCTGGAAGAATTTCATCTCAGTGTTCTTGCTTTCTTGTTTTGGCCTAAAAATACTAAAATGGTGAAAACTGAACTGTTAAAAATGAATAAAAGTATCTGCTTTGTGCCTCAAAGTAATTTTATATTGTATTGTTTTTTTCACTTTACGCACAAATTAATAAATTAATTACATTTTTGAACTTTTTAAACCAAAATGTATTGGAATAATGTGTGTGGCTTTCCATGATTTTTTCCAGTTGTGCTGCAGGATCTGTTACAGCTTCAGTTTGCAGTTTACTTTTGTGTCACTGGAGGAAAAAATCCATAATAACATTTCATCATATTCGACACAAGTGGTCTGAAAGAAAACTAGACTTCTGCGCCTTTAGAAAATCTGTTCTGTGACGGGAGACTTTGGCCAATCACAGGTCAGTAAGATAATTCTCAGGTTTTATTTTGACCCTGAGAAAAAATAAACTCCCTTCATCAGTTTTAAAGAAATTATCATAGTTAGATGGTCAAAAAACTAAAATCAGAAAATGACAAAGACATTAAGAATCACTGAAAAAGTCTAAAATGATTTAAAAACCACTGAGTCGTACCTGCTATCAGGATTTTTTCATCTTCAGTCACTGAAAGCAAAGAAGGAAGCAGAGGAAACTCGACAGCTGTGTGTTTCCCCGTCCTGCAAACCTGCAGACAGGAAGCAAAATATCATCATCAGGAGTTTTGATCCTGTTTAACACAAATAATAAATAAACATGCTGAGTTTTTAATGTTGACCTGACATACCAACATTTGACTCTGATGATTCAATTTTAAATTCCACCGCAGCATTTTAATTTAAACTTAACATAATATTATGATTATTCAACTTAACATAAAATAAAGAGATATAAATAATGAAGCAGCTTTTAGTTTCTCTGCTCTTCACTTGTGGAACAAACTTCCTGAACACCTGAAACTGTCAGCTCATTTAAATCAGACCTGAGAACAGTTTCCTGCAGATTTACAGTGAAGCAGATACACAACTTCTTGTTAAAACAACCTGCAGTTATTGTTTTTATATTAGTTTTACATTTTATATTTGTCTTTTAAATACAACTTCTGTTATGTTTTAACTTTTTATTGGTCCGCTCTTAGCTTTTGTTTTTCTGATCTCAAATGTAGTTTTAATGTTCTTTTAATGTTTTATTTGAATGTATTTCTGTATTTCTTGCCTTCTCTACTTTTCGTTGTTTTTATTCAAACACAGTTTTGCACAGGTGGACTAATTTAAATTTGAGTTCTTCATTTGTACGTAGTAAGATTAAGGTTCATTATTTGAATTGAATCACTTCTTTTGTTTGGTTTTAAAAAAATTTCAAAAAATGTTTGAAACAGAGACACTAAAGAGACGCCTTTGTTTTGTCCGGAAGTCAACATCATTACAGATTCATTAATATTATTAACATCATTCAAAGGAAAAAATGAAATAAATGATTCTACAGGAAAAATGACTTCAACCATTCTCAAAATAGTTGATAATTAACTTTCAAAACTAATCAATCAGACTGATAGACTAATCAATTAAACAGTTAATGTGTACTTGTATATTTTCATGTATTTTGAGTGCAAAAAAACTTGTAGTAACTAAAGATGTCTGATGAATTTAGTGCAATAAAAAGTGTAATATTTCCCTCTGAGATGTAGCAGAGTAGATGTAGAAAGTTTCATCAAAAGAAAGCACTAATACAAGTACCTCTAGTTTGTACTGAAGTACTTGAGTAAATGTACTTAGTTACTGGATGTCAGATGGATGTAAATATACCTGATAGAGGAATCCTTCTTTAGAAACCAGGAGCACTTTCCCGTGTTTCGGTAACATCACAGAGTTCATCAGAGTCAAAGACCTCTGAGAGTTTTCCAGCTGAGTCTCCACAGTCTGAGTCCGACCGACAGGACTACAGATTCTGATCAAACCAGAGTCACACAGAGAAACTACAGATTCTCCCAGAACTCCCACAACCACCGAGCCTCCGTCAGCACTGCTGCTGAGGAGCTGAGCGCCGTCCGGCCTCCACGCCTTCACCTGGAACGACGAGGACAGACACAAAGTGAAAACTCAGCTCGATTACACGTTATTCAAGTAACAGCCTCTAATGCTGCGATGAAGATGAAGGTTCACTGTGAGGAAGAGACGGAGCAACACTGAGACGGCGGCTGCTGCAGAAGATGAGATTCTTTGAGATAATCACCCCTTCATGAAAGTGGAGGGAGGATGAAAATAAACATGTTTAGACGACATGTGACGACCATCAGGAGTTAATCCACCCTTGTTTTAACCCCAGGCCTGTATTTGAGACCCGGCTTTTATTTGAGGAAATTCAGTATCACCTACACCGTGGAGGTTCTGGTCTGACTGTTCTGACAATCTGTGTTTCACTGCTGCGTGGATGTTTCCAGTGAGCTCAGTGTGGTCGACACCAGGTCATATCAGGTCGTTAACTTCACGTTACCCGAACGCTCTGAAATCTTGTTCAGAATATTTCTGGTCCCTGAGCTTAAACAGACGAGTTCAACCACTACACAGAAAAATATCAGACTAATAGTTGTACGACCTGCAGGAGAAGACGTAGTAGTAGCAGTAGTAGCAGCAGCAGTATTAGTCGTAGTATTAGTACCTGTGTACTGGTGTAAACAAACAGCAGCTGGCTCTGTTCAGACAGGTGGAGGTGTACTGATGAGGGGGCGGAGTCATCAGGCACCACCTCCTGAATGCAGAGAAGCTGTTGGCCGTTCATCAGACTCCACCTCCTCAGAGAGCAGTCAGCACCCAATGAGAGGCAGTGGTTGGAGCTGTCAGTCACTTTGACACGCAGGACTGGACCTACACGACACAGAGGACACAGGAAATGATAAATATTTATTATTCTTATTAATATTAGTAATATTCTTTAACTGACGCACACTGACCTGTGTGTCCCAGCAGTGAGTGAATCAGTTGATGGTCAGCGAGGCTCCAGACCGCCACCACGCCGTCATCTGAACCTGCAACCAGAAGCTCCGCCTCCACGCTGATGTCCACACAGAGGACACCTGAAGACAAAACGACAGGTAAAAACCTGCTGCTGCTGCACCTGTCACACCTCACACACCTCTGACTTACAGCTCACTGATTAATATAATATAATAATCTATAATATAGGACAGAAATGACACTCATTGACCTCAAGGTGGCGCTGGAACAATAAAGTTGTTTTCCCAATTATCTTGAAAACAGTTCAGCCTGGACTCAAAATTCTTTCACTGTTTCAATCATTGAGTTCATCTTTTCTCACTTTGTCTTCTGCTTTAAAAATGTCAACTTTTATGACTTTTTCTTAGTTTTATCAAAATCCTGTTTTTGCAAACTCCTCCCAGACCGCAGAGCAAATCGTCCTGAACGTGAGTCCGCATCATCGCCAGACTTTGCTGATCTAAAGTTATCAAAGGAATTTTGATTTTTTGATCAGTTTGGACTTTATGAGACAATCTTTTTTTTTTTATTATTATTATTTTTAATCAGAATATCATGGGCTTTAGATTGAGTTTGAATTTTTTAAAGCAAAATATCCTGCATCACTGTATCCTGTCAGTAGTACATGAGACAGATGAACAGGTGATAAAATCAGGTTCCTCTGTCTCCTCGTGAAGAATCCACCACACCTGAACAAAAACAACCAATCAGAAACAACCTCCATCACAGAATGTTGTTATTTGACATCATTCTGACTCTGATTGGTTGTTTTCATTTCAGCAAAAATGACAAAAAAAAGAAACTTTACAGAAGTTACCAACTGCAGCTGCAGTAAAGGAGAACAGTTTCAGTTATTATCTATAATTTCAACTGAATATTCAGATTTAATATTTTGGGGAAACACCAAGAATAAATATCCATTATGAAAATTTCATCATCAAAATTTAGTGTCAAATTACAGCATTTAATTTCTGTTATGACACGTTAAAAAAATAAATTAATTTTACAAAGTTTTGTGTTGTTATTAAACAGATTTCATTATATTATTACAACACATTATATCTACTTATACCTTTAAACCACCCAGTGACCACATAGAATAACTTATAATCACATTACAATGCATTATAACAGTTATTATAATACATTATAAAATTATTATAATGTATTGCAAATATAAGACTTAAAATACACATGATAATATACATGATCCTTGCTAAAAATGTCAGTGAGTAATCAGCTATTATGAAGTATTTTAATGTTAACTTATAAGTCTTTATAAAATGCTTTAATGTCGAAAAGCATTATGAATTTATATATTCTTATAACTATAATTATAAAGTGCTATAAGCAGATTATAACACATAATAAAAGTGTTTCTCATTTGAAATCACACTCTTTGAATATTGAATTTTTATATAAAATAAATAATTCAGTTTGACTTTAACATCATAATATTTCTGACCTCCCTGCAGTCCACTCAGTGAGTGTTGCAGCGCCCCCCCTGGCTGCTGCAGGAAACTGCACTTAGGAACGAGGATGGGCTCCGGACACGTCAGTAACCACTCCTCACATTGGCTGCACAGCTGGCCAATCACAGAGGGGAAAGGCGTGGCCAAGGAGCAGAGTCTGGCCAACAGCTCCGTGTAAAACAGAGACATATCTGCAACAACAGGAAAATCATTTATACACATTTTTACATCAACTTCTTATTTATCTAGAGAAATCTGTGACATTTCCTCAGAACAACTGACCCATGTGACCATCCAGGAAGTCCAGACTGGGTTTCATCAGGATCAGAGTGTCTCGCACCAGTCTGGTCTCAGTGCAGTCCATGTACTGGGAGCACTGGTCCAGGTCCTGGATCACACTGGACACTCCGCAGACTCTGCTCTTACAGTAGAGCCACTCAGCGCTGCCTGAAGAACACAACAGGAACACGTCAGATTAATCTGCTGCAGAACAGAGAACGTCTGACTTTAAATATAAAGATTACACCCAAAGTGGCCAAAAACATTTAGATATTTTTCATTTCTCGGTCTGTATTTCCTGTGTCGCGGCTCAACACTTCTCTTCTTTTGTATGAATCAATATTTATCTTCATGCTGATATTTTTGAAGGTGTTGATTTGTGCATCGCTGTAATCAATCAGAACATTATGCTTAAATGTTTGTAATTTCATAATCAAACATCTGTCCATTATGATTTTCAGACATTTCAGACGTTTCTTTTATTAAAACTGGTTGCTCACATCTGCACAGTAACACTGACATCACACTGAGCGTCCCCCCACGTCTCACCGATGACTTCCTGTCGCAGCTCGTCCCACAGACCAGCGTGCAGCAGGTGATAGGGCAGCTCCTGGAGCTTCCTGACGTTAGCCAATCCTGGAGCAAACCACAGCGGCTGGGGCGGGACCTGAGACACCACAGAACCAATCAGAACACACGGTCAACAAAGAGATCAAACACAGACAGGTTACACCAGAGTACAGAGATATTAGTACTATCAAAATATACTTAAAGGACCAAAAGTAAAGGTACTGACAACACGGAGTAGAAATACTCTGTTCTCAATAAAACTCCTGATGGAAACCATGATGAGTCACTGTTACCTTTCTGTCAGAAAGCAGCAGCGACAGACCGGGCAGAGCCGCCGGCTTCAGCTTCCCCGACCACCGACCCAGGAAGTAGTCTGCCAGGATCCTGAGGCTCCGCCCCCGCCGCTCTGATGTCAGATACCGAGCTGAAACCGCCTCATACAGACACCTGCACGCGCACACACACGCACACACACAGACTCTCTCTCAGAGACCTGACCTTTGACCTGCGTGACTCAGATCTTTGACATTTTCTCGTTACCGGTTGTTGAAGCCGATGGTGGTGACTCCGCCCCTCCAGCGCTCCTCCAGCTGATCCTCGAGATCCCGTTTGAGTTGAGCCCAGAGGAGGGGGGGCAGCCGGATCAACGAGGGGGTCGGAGGGAGGGAGTACCTGTACACCTCACTGATGACATCATCATCCAGGGACATGACGTCACGCAGCTCAGCCTCCAGCAGACCTTCTCTGTGGAGTCACATGACAGCAGCTTGTTTTAACACTTGAACCTGAAGGAGATGTTTTTCACTCTGTGGACATGTCCTCATGTCCTCATGTCTTCATGTCCTCATGTCCTCATGTCCTCAGCCTGATGAGGCATCTGGTAAAAACTTTGTTTTACTTCTGTTTATTTTTTTGTCCATAGCAGAAAAACAATAATTAATGTGGTGAAACACTGAAGCTCAAAGTCATTTTCAGTTTATTGCTTTTTTTTTTTTAATTTTATTTAAAAAAAAATAAAAGAATAAATTTTTCTGCTGAAATCTCAAAAAAAAACAAAAAACAAAAACATCTGGTGGAGAAAAGTGCTATCTAAGTTTTTATGCTAATAGCTAGTTAGCATTAGTATACAGCATTAACACTTTATTTTAAGGGATTTTTGTAAATCTGTCAGCTGCAGGACGATCCTCTCACCTTGCCAGAGTGATGTATCCTAAGGCTCCGCCCACCAGCTCCTTCCCATGTTTCTTCTCCAGCATCAGGAGGAGCTGTGACATCATTTCCTGTGTGTTGGCGCCCAGGTGTGTGTCGGTGAGCGGGGTGAAGGACGTCCAGCGTCTGGCTGCAGACAGGATCAGTTTGAGGTGCAGAGGACAGCCGGTCGGTGTGAAGCTCTGCAGGACGGCTTCGCTCTGCTCCGGCGTCAGCGTCCGCCGAGACGCTCGCAGGAACGACTCCATGATCTGTTTCCCATCATCACGAGACAAACGCTCAACCTCAAAGAAACTTGCCGCTGACTCCAGCTTCAGCCGCATGTTAGCAAATGCCTCGCTGTTGGTATCCATGGAAACCACCAGGTGGACATTGGGCGGGATGCTGGCGGGCAGCCAGCGCAGTTTGTGGGCGTGGTGTCGGTCTGAGAGCTGATCCAGAGCGTCCAGGATGATGAGCACCGTGTTCCCACGCTGCGATGCCTCGGCAAGGACATTCGCAAAAAAACGCCGCAGCTCAAGGTAAGTGTTCGCTGTCAGTGGTGAGGGCGGAGCCAAACCGCAGGCTAGACAGATCTGGAGGCAGACGCTGCGGAGGACGTGGTCAACGTCGGGTCTGTGAGGATGGCGAGCCGACAGCAGCCTGATCACCACCACCGCCCCGCCCTCCAGGACGCCGCGCATCTCCTGCGCCAGTTTGCACAACAGCGCCGTCTTCCCCATCCCAGCAGCCCCGTGCACGACCAGCGGGCCGTGAGGGACGGTGATCGACTCCCACATGGCGAGGCAGAGTTTACCCAGAATTCCCTCACGGCCGTAGAGCCCTCTGCACAGCTCAGCGCTCAGAGCGGTGTGCTGTCTGACCTCCTCGATCACCCAGTCTGACGCTTCCTCCCTCTCTTCATCGACGCTTCCCCAAACCTTTCTCCGTCTCCCGTCCACCATCGTGTCCACCGCTGCTCCGATTCTCGCCTTCATCTGTGAGACAACTTGCTCACAGACAGCGTCCAGGTACTGAGCGTGCTCCTTGCGTTTGGGGTCGATGTTTCCTTTGCAGAGCTCCACGCAGTGCAGGTTCAGGATGTTCTGCGATGTGGCGTAGAGGCGGGACTTGAGGTCGGCGAGGAGACCCTGAGCTTCGGCATCCAGCAGGCCGTCAGCAGTCAAGTCCATGTACTTAGCGAGACGTTTGGGGCCATCCCTCACCCTCTGCCGGGGAATCTCCCGGACGAAGAGCAGAGGGGACGCGTGGCGGTCGTCCGTCCAGAGACCGTGGTGGAACTCTCGCTCTGTGACTGTGGACGAGAAGACGAGGACACTCAGACAGACACTCGAAACAACAGAGGACAGACTGTGAGACGTCTCTGACCTGATGTGAAGAACTCTTGTTTCTGCTCGGCTGTGATGTCCCCGGCCACCTCGGCATCCGCAGCAGCTGAGCGTAGGAGCTGCAACAGTTGGGTCTCTGTGAAGCGCCAGGACAGGACGTCGTTGTCTCGCTGTGGGCCGCTCTCAGGTCGGAGGTTACTGTAGTGTGGGAAGTGAGCCACGATTGGCTGCAGGACGTAGGTGGGCGGGACAGCATTGTTGTCCTTTAAGAACCACTGACTCAGCTTCTTGACGCCTTCAGGGTTTTTGGACAGTTTGGACAAAAAAGCTTCAAACTGTTTCTCTGGAATGAGGTGAGGAAGAGCGCGGTGACCGTACCTGTTCCCCAGCAGAGCCTGTAGAACCCAGGAACATAAAGAGAAGACGAAGAACTCATTATTACATGTCTACAATTTTACTTTCAGTCCAACAGTAATCTGTAATGAAAAGATCTCAAAGGTTAACATCCAGAACACAGGAAATATCTTTGCTTTGGTTCAAAACACAAACAGGAAATGACACGCAAAAAGCAAAAAAGGCGTTGTGACTGCAGCTCAGACAAAACAAAGCATTTGAAGATGTCACACAATTTTCTGATCTTCTGCCAAACAGTCAGGGAAATATTACTGAACGTATGTGAAACACATTACCACGTACATTTTCACAGAAAACCTTTGATATTATCTAAACAATGTGGGGAAAAATCTGAATGATAACCAAAGAAAGACGAGAGACTGACGATGAAGTGTGGACCGGCTGAAATCCTCCGACAGGTCCTGATCTCCTGCAGGAAGAGCTCGCCGGCCTCGTGGTCTCCAGACGAGACGCCTCGAATCCCCCAACGCAGATCCACCATCTGGACAGGATCAATGAAACTGCACTTATCTGACTATCAATAACTGGATTAGTTTGTCTTTACATTAAGAGAAACTGACCTCAAACACCAGCCCCAGACTGCGACAGAAAGCAAGGACTTCTGGGTAAGCTTTCTCCAGCAGAGCTTTCCTCTCACAGCTCATATCTGACCACAGAGACACACACAGTCGTACAGAAAGTGTTTCTGAACATTTTAGCCGTTAAATCTTATTAAATCAATAAAAGCACATTTTTATTGATTCATGTGTTTGCATGATACAGCTTTGTTACCAGATTTTTATTTTCAATTTTTGGGTTCAAACCATTGACACATATAAAGATGGACGACATGACAACTCCTTAAAACTGAGTCCAGAACATCTGTATCGCCCCCTGGTGGCTTTTAAGCTTTTTAGATGTCATTTAACACCGTTTAGTTTTTGTGATGTAACAAGATGAAAACGTTTTGAGTTTTGGCCGGTTTCAAAATGACTGTGAAAATGTAAACTTGATTGTTACAGCGCCACCTTGAGGTCAATAAGTGAGGATTTTTTGTTGTTGTTGTTGAGTTTGCAACCAACCTGCCAATTTTTGTGAATTTTTGTGTGACAGTTTTTGCTGCATGAACACTTTTAGCAGAGTATCCAGCTGAGTTAGTGCCTGGTGTTCAGAGTAACATTGAGAAGAACAGTTATGTTTGGACACACTTCTCATTCAGTGTTTTTTCTGTATTATTTATTTAAAGAAACAGATTATAGAAAAAGTGTGCAAAGTTCACAGTGTTTAAAAGGTGGTGAATCTGATGAATCTATAAAATCAAAGAGCAAAAAACCTGTAAGTCGACAAAAATAACGACGTCATCAAATCTTTGACTGCAAGTGCAGAAGACAGTGTGAAAGAATGTTTCTGCTTTTTAAGAATCTAAAATATGAAACATTTTGCTTTGTTTTATGATTTTAACAATACTGAACAGAGTGTAAAAGTAAAAATTGCACAGAAGCGTCTGAGCCTGGAACGACTGTCTGTGTTTTATATGACACCATCTTTTGCTGTGGTGTTTCCTGCACTTTCTGCCCTGAAAATATTACTGTTGTTCTCATTTTTGTTGAATAAATCAAACATACATTTATGATACAAGTGCAAATTTCAGCCTTGTGTTTCAACAGGGCCAAAAAACTTCACTGCTGATAGTTTCATGCTCGAATGTGGTTTCTAATCCTGCACAAATATTTTCTACACACCTGCAAAAATGATTTCTTCACATCATTTCACAAGTTCAGCATCTTATTGATCTTTAATTATTGACCCTTATTGTTCCAGTTCAGACAGGCATCAGTCCTGGAGTCGATCGTTATTTTGTGTAGAGTTAATCTGCTCTGACCTGTGAATGTGGAGCTGATGAAGACTCTGATCATGTTGGAGCTGCTCTTCATCCTCTCAGCTCCGTCTGTCCGTCCTCTCAGGACGTCCCGTAGGTTCACATCTCCTCCTCTTCCTCTTCCTGCTGCAGCTGCTGTACGCTCGGCCATCGTCCTCAGACCACAGACCTCCTCTTCTTCTTCTTCTTCTTCTTCTTCTTCTTCCTCCTCCTCCTCCTCCTCTTCAGACTGCTGCAGTCGTCTGGTGTTCCTCCCTCTGCTGCTCTTCAGTCTGTTTGTCGTCCTCAGAGAGTTTCCTCCACGACAACCGTGAGCTTCTCGTCCCACAAGAGGGGACGCAGCAGAGACTGTGATAAACACAGACATGAGATACAGCTGAGAACATCAACAACAGACCACTCACTTCTCATTTCTACTGTACGTTTTTACACATACACAATGTTTTAATACAGACAAACACATTCATGGTTTTATTAAAAATATAACCTGAATGAAACTGATTAAGATGCTGAAGTAAACCTCTTATCTGAGACAAACTGTCAAAAAATAAAGGTTAGAAATCATCCAAAAAAACAACAACAAAAAAACCAAAACTGTTTTAGCTGCTTCACTGAACAGTTAATTGACTTGAACCAGACTGATAACTTTGGACTTAAAGCTCCACCTCAGGACTGATGGAGGCCAGTTTGATGACAGGGACTGAAGTCACACGCTGGTTCAGTTTTACATGTTGCTTAAGTTCTCTAGTTAACTGATAACTGCTGCTAACTGTGGTGCCATCAGCTAGTTAGCTCAGTTAGCAAAGATGGGAAGTAACTAAAACACAAATACTGTGTTACTGTACTTCAGTAGAGTTTTCAGGTGTCTGTACTTTACTGAAGTATTGATTTTTCTGATTTTTATTCCCAAACTTTCTATTCCTTACATTTTCGAAACACGCTTGTTACTTTAGTTTTAATGCAAAAATAAATAAATAAATAAATAAATAAAAAGACATAACAACAAAAACAACACAACAAGACGTAACAAGACAAAAAACACTAATGCTAGCTAAAGCTAATTATGAGATGAAAACCTTTCATATTTTTGGCACCAACTAGATGTGAAACATGATGCACTTTAAAATGTCAGCTTATTAAAATCTGCTGAACACTTGTTTAAATTTTTACATCGATATGTCATCGCCTCCATAAGTTAACGCAAATTTTTGTAAATGAGCTATTTTGATAAAAACTGATTGGCTCATAAAATCCAAATTGATAGATGAATCAAAATTCCTTTGATAACGTTGCCTGAGTAGTGGGTGGAGTTTGCAACCAACCTGCTAATTCTGGTGAATTTTTGTCTGACAGTTTTTGCTGCATGAACACGTGAAGAAGGGAGCAGATCATAATGTTGCCGACTGTAAAGAAAATCATCTTTTCCTTTTTGGGTTTCAGGTTCTTTACCCTCTGGACTGGAGAACACACACAGCGTTCCTGCTCAGTGTTGAACTCACCCGACAGTGTTTACTCAGCAGGCCTGTGGGAGTCTGGGGCCCCTGGGGGGTGGGGGGGGGGGGGGGGCGCCACTCACAGCTGCAGCTCAGCACTAATTATACTGAAGACGAAGGCCAAGATGACGATAATGAGGATAACAAAGCTACTGTGGAGCTGGAGAACATCTGCGGCACCTGCAGACAGTTACAGTCCTCTGACATCATGTGACACACACACACACACACACACACACACACACACACACACACACACACACACACACACACACACACACCTCAGACATCACACAGGGCAAATTCCACTAACAAAAATCAATTCATGACTTTTTTAATCCACTAATTTTTGTGTTTGTTTGCATCAAATGTTTCTTGCAAACTCACCATATGAAGAGATGAACCTTTATAAGATGCAAAATAACAAATGACTCTAACCAATAATGTAGAACCTCCTCAAGCAGACTAAAAAAAACTTTTACAAAACACATCTTTGACTGAACTGAACTGTTTTAATTTCTAAACTCAACTGTTAGCTTAACTAAGTCAAACTGTTAGCTAATCTGCACCAAACCAAACATTTGAATCAAACTTCACTGTAATCAGTCCAATACATTTAAACTCAGAAGTGTTAAGTGCTAAACTGTCTGGTTATTCCATTAGATCAGTTAGCTTCTAGGTCCAGTCAGGTCATATTTTTTTTAAGAATTTTACAAGCTGCTCTGCAACTAAAATGAGCTACAGGTGTCCCAGGATCAGGACGAGGTGCGGACCAGACTGCATGAAATTAATAACAGGTGTCACAAGATGATTATTATCAAAGTGAGAAAAAAGAAAAGAAACAAAACTCTGCTACTCAAATATCAGTTTGTTTTTCAGACTTTAATTTTGGCTTTAATCTTCTGAGATACTGCAGTTTTATCTCTCCAGATAAAAACTAAAATTTAACCAAATGATCTGAGTTTAAATATATTGAACTGATTACAGTGAAGTCTCAGTAAGTCCTGTTATATGGAGGCTTAAATTAATGTTGACCCTCATAAATTAATGTTTCAATGGAAATATATAGAAGCCCATTTCTCAAAATAATGACTTATCTTAAAATGATGACAGTATTACTTTATTTTGATAGACTTACATAATCTTCTCCCCATCACATTGGCAGAAATGAGCTTCCATAGAATAAACTGAAACCAAATGAATAAATCAGTCTATAAACAGATTTTTGAGGGATGTAACACTAACAGGATGTAAAATGAGCCGCGTCATGTTTAACCCTCTATGGTACCATGTTGCCCTCAGGCAACAAACCCATTTTTGCCCTGTCACATCTCCACAATGCATCCCTTTAAATGATGCGATACTTTAAAAAAGAGGTAAAACCATAGGGAACCATTAACAATGCTTTAAGTTGTCACATGACCTCCAGGAAGCGATTTTGAAACCCTTCTTGGCGGGCTTTTTCTAAGGAGACAGCTCTGCTATCTTGCTGCAAAAAAAA
>CM034597.1:41930093-41981589 GCA_020091685.1 Lutjanus erythropterus
TATATATAAGTATATATGTCTTACATTATTATATTACTATGCTATCATATCATTATATTAATGTCATAATATATATTTATGGTACCTATTACTCTACGTTATTTTGTATTATACATAACCATACTACTATGATTATTATTATCATAGTTGTCAGCATCACTCTGCTCTTACACACCACTTTCTTAATGTGTCCAAAGTTCACTGATTTTTCGTGTCTACTGCATCTTGTGCATCCAGGTTATTTGTGGTTTATATTTTGTGTATTTTGTCTTTGTTGTATGTACTTTGGGTGCTATGACAGTTTAATTTCCCTCCGGGGATTAATAAAGTTATCTATCTAGTAGGGCTGGGTTAAAAAAAAAACTTGATTAATCAATTCAAGTGCAGTTTTCAAACATTTCAAAGTAAAAGTCTCTAAATAAAAACATCTTAAAATGAAGAATTCACAACGTAAAATAAAAGACTTTTTTCAAGGGAGGCGTGGGGCGATGAGGGTCTCTGCTTTGGGATCAATTCTTAATTTATCTCTCTCTCTGATTGATTAATAATGATGATAATAATAATCCTGCTCTGAGTTTATTTCCCTCTTACAGTCTCACTCAACAATGATGAAAAGATTTTAAACTGTTGATAAACTGAGTGTTCAGAGTTTCCACCTGCAGCAGCAGCAGCAGCAGAGGTGTTGGAGGTGTTTTCAGGTGTTTTCAGGTGTTTTCAGCGGCCTCCACACACTCGCACACACAAAGCGTGCGTCTTTATTGTGGCAGCGGCAGCAACAGCAGCAGCAGCAGCTGGTTCAGCTTCTTTCTCTACAAACTGCTGAGTTGATCAGTCTTTACCATCACACACTGATTCTGCTGACTCACTGTTTTACTGCTTGGATCACAATGGACAACCAACCTGACCTGCTGCGGTGGTCAGGTTCACGCTGTGTTTCAACTCGCTCCATTCAGATTCAACATCAGTCAACTGAACGCACGCAAAGAAAGATCTGGAGGCTAAAATTACATAATTCCTGCTGTCACAATCTTGTCAGCTGAAAATTGGGTCCAAACATGTGAAAACAGGTGGGACGTCCGTGCGCTCCACCTGTTTTCACATGTTTGGACCTATTTTTCAACTAGTGATCAATCTGGCAATATTTTTTCCACTAATTGATCAGTTGTTTGGTTGATAAAATGTGAGAAAATGTTGAAAAATTCATCCTGTCACAAACATGTGAAAGCAGGTGGAGCACACAGACATACGTCAGGCCTAACTTGAAAAATTAAAAAGAATCGACTGTGCTGGATTTTCTGTCTGATCAAAGTTTGAAAGGAAACGTACGGTGGCCTGGAAGGAAAGAAATCCATCTGGGTGCTTCTGAAAAACTCTGACAGCAGTCACATTAAAAGATAAATCTCACCGGTGTACTCAACCTCCACGTCGGCGAGGGCCTTCAGCGTGTTGTCGAAGGTGACGCTCTCGAGGTCCAGCACTCCGACGCGGTCGTACACCGCCTTGGTGTTGGCGATGAGCTCATCGGAGAGCTGCTGGATCAGCTCCGGAGTCAGGTCCCAACGCAGACGGTTCTCAGCGCAGACTGGCACCGGGCTACCAAACACCACCTCACCTGAGACGGCAGAAGGCAATGGGACAGGTGAGGAGAGGACGGGACATGAGAGGAGAAGGTGGGACAAGACAGGAAACAAGACAGGTGAGCCAGGGAAGAAGTACACTGAAGTTTTACTTCATAAAAGTAGGAATAACACTCTGGAAAAATAAAGATAATTACCTGCTTCTCATGGACAATACTGATAAGTAACTGATAATTTGAGTTTTCAGGTATCTGTGCTTGAATATTTATTTTTCTGACAACTTTTTATTTTTACTCCTACATTTGAACATAAATATCTGCTCCTTCTACTCCTTATATTTTCAAAACAGGCTTGTTACTTTAGTTGCAATGTTAAAAGTGAAACAAATGTAAAAAAAATGTAACGAGACAAAAACAATGTAACAAGATGAAAACGACATAACAAAACAAAAGATGTAACATGAGGAAAACTGTAAAGACGTAACAAAACAAAAACAAAGTAAAAGATGACAAAGTAAAAGACGTAACGAGACAAAAACAAAGTGAAAGACGTAATGAGACAAAAACAAAGTGAAAGACGTAACGAGACAAAAACAAAGTGAAAGACGTAACGAGACAAAAACAAAGTGAAAGACGTAACGAGACAAAAACAAAGTGAAAGATGACAAAGTAAAAGACGTAACAAAACAAAAACAAAGTAAAAGATGTAACAACATAAAAACAACATAAAAAGTGCAACAATATGAAAAAGACATACAACACGTATTAAGACAAAGTGCTCTAATAAGATGTAATAAGGGGAAAATTATATAAAAGATGTAATAAGACAAAAACAACATAGAATGTGTAACAAGATAGAAACAACAAGACAAAAACAAGATAAACGATGCACTAAGAGGAAAATTACATCAAAGACATAACAAGACGAAACAGGGAGGGAGACTCGACCGCAGAGAAGTCCAGTTAACTTTGCACAGTCAGTAGAAATGTCCTTCAAAGGACAACTTTTTACTTTTATACTCTGAGGACATTTCAGAGCCTGAACTTTTTCACTTTTACTGCAGTAAACAAATTGAATCAGTACTTCTACTTACACACAAGTATCTGTATTTCTACTCATGATTACAATATGATCAGTGGGAATGATCATTTTTACATTACAACTTTCATTTTTACTGAAAAAAAAAAAACACTACTAAAATTGTAATGAAATGACATTTGCTGGGGTCTGTTCCAAAAAAACAGGACAGGACATCTGTAGAAACTGCAATTTTGTTCTGGTTCTGTGCTTTTGATAATGCACTTGGCCATATTACGATTTCAATATTATTGTGATTATTTGTGCAGCCATAATTATCAGAATAATAAATAATAAATTAAATTTCCCATCGTTGGCCCTGAAGTTATTGTGCAGTCCTATGTATTTTATGTTTGTGTTGATTTCTATAATTATTTCATGTCTTCAAGCTTCAGACTAAAGTAAAACGTATTAGCTGCACTGATGAATTGTTGAATTATATTTAAATTGTCGGTGTAATAAATTTGTGTGTTACTCCTGATTTGTTTAACATGTTCCTACATCTTCCTCCCATCTTATTTTAGCTTTTACATCTTAGTTGTCTCTGGTCTAATGCAGCTCATCATATAAAATTGTATTAACATAGCTGTTATTCTTGAATATTATTACAAACCCCAATAAAAACACTTGACTTATGAGAACCTTAGAATCACTTTTCACTGTCTTACATCTAACACACCAGACACCACTTTAATTTAATCAGAATTCCACTTTTGCACAATCCCAGGGTGCTCTTCACGCCAAAAACAGATATAAAAAGTGATAAGCAGCAGGGAAAAAAAGTGTTGTTTGGTGGTTCAGCAGTGTGCCGAATTCAGAAACAGAATATGAACATTTAGAAAAGTTATTCAGTTTCGTTTAATGCCATAACGTATTTGACAACAAGCAGTTTTAACTTTAAATTGACAGATTTTTCAAGGGTGTTTCATATTTTTGTGAGTTTCGGGAGATTGGCAAGATTAAAGTGTAGTGTAGATTACAGATGGATTACAAATTAACGTCCCGATGCTTTGTATTGTAAATGCCGAATTCATAGGAATAAAAATTACAACTCAGAAAAAAAATATCCAGTTTCGTTTCACGCGGTAATGTACTTGACAACAAGCATCTTTAACTTCAAACTGACAGATTTTTAAATGGAGTTCAGTAGATTTATGATGCGGAATTTATAAGCGGAATTACATTATTATAAAATTACTTTTAACGTGACCAGTCTCCAGAAGGTTTCTATTATTACTGTATTAAAAGACCCACGAGCCAAATTCCATTTAAAAACCTCCCATGTTAACGTTAAAGCTAGTTGCTGCCAAATACTGAAAGAACAGAAAAACTGACTATCTTTTTTAAAATGCTCATATTCTGTTTACGAGTTCGGCACACTGTTGGTCCTCCACACAACACTTAATCCCTGCTGCTTATCACTTTTTATAACTGAGTGGGGTGGAAGAGCACACTGGCATTGTGTTGAAATTCTGAGTAAACTGAACCCTGCGGGTGACCCGCGCTGTCAGTTTGAGGTTGTAGTAAAGGGAGAACACATTTCTCCATAGTTAGCTCCACGTACTACAGTAGTTAGCTAAATGAATAAGCAGCTAACAGCTAACATGCAGCTTAAAATAGAAAGCCCAAACTCTGGAGAAACGCGCTACCGTTACAATTATCTTCATCAATATAAACCGAACCCATGGCTAACGCTGATGTAAAATATTTTCCAGGTGAATTTTAATTAACTGGCTCAGGTACCAGGCTGCAGGAGAGGAGCTACACTAGCTAACGTTAGCGCTCAGACCGGCGTGAGCTAGCTTAAATCAGACTCAGTGAATCAAAGCTCATTAACTGTAATGATCACAGAGGAAAGATGGCGGCCACAGAGCCGATTTCACATTAAAATGATTCCGTCACATTAAAAACACCTGAACGGGACTCACCTGTCGGCCCCATGGTTCAGATTAGTGTTCGTTAGGTCCGTTTAGTTAACTGACACACAGCAGCTCAGTCTGTGTAGGAGGATTAAAGCCGCTACAAGAGAAAACTACACTTCCGGTGAGACATTTTCAAAATAAAACCTTGGTTAAAAAAAAGAAGCAATCCGCGATGAAAATGTAAATAAAAGAGACCCACGATCAGAATAAAAATAAAGTAATAAACGACATTATCACTCCAGAAATGAGTAGTAACCTTTCTTAAATAAACTGACCCCATATATAACAAAATTAGCAAAGTTATTCATATTTTCTAACATTTGTAAACATAACAAAAATTATCAAATAAAAACACAACCTTGCAGCTATATATCTGATTGCACCTGTCATTGTCTTCTTCTTCTTCTACTACTACTATTATATTATTATTATTATTATTATTATTATTATTATTATTAGTAGTAGTAGTAGTAGTAGTAGTAGTAGTAGTAGTAGTAGTAGTAGTAGCGGTGGTGGTGGTGGTGGTATTTTATAAATTTTTTTAATACTTTATTTGTATGTAAAGGGCTTTGTAAACTTGTTTTTGGTGGTGGTAATAGTAGTAGTAGTAGTAATTTAACAATATATTGAATATTGCAATATCACAATGAAAAAATGCTCAATACCCTACCCGTCTGTGATGATATCTATCATGATATTACATTGTTAATTACTTTATTTTATTATTTCTATTTAATATTTTAAAAGGACTGCTACATATTGTTGCATCATTTTTGTTTTGCAGTTGTACATTTTATTCTATTAAAGCATTTTAACATAAAAGTAAAAAGTTTTCTACGCAAACAATAAATGCTGTACACATCAGATTTATTATTCAACGAAGGACATTTTTTAAAATAATTTTGCATTTTTTTTGCATTTAACAGTAAATACTATATTGGGGACTCTATCATGGTATTACTGTACCTTGAGTTTTTGCAGAACGATGCCACTACACACCTTATTTTATTGCTTTGCATATTTGTTTTTCTTTTTTCTTATTTTATTTTACATCTTGTCCATTATTTCTCCTCGTCTGTTATCCTAGACATATTTAATCAAAATACATGCTTCATTTAATTCATGTTATACACATTACAATCAAAGCTTTACTGTATTTTTGAGACTGATATCCGTGTTAGTATTTGGGAGTTTTAAACATCTGTCAGATATAAATTTAGGTGATAGTTTTCATTATTATCATAAATAAAATAATTATTAAAGAGGCCATATTATGCTTTTGGTATGCAAGTACAGTTTGTATGAGAACATGAAAGCATGTAAACCTATTGTAGTAGAAAATAAAAGTCTGAGCCTAAAAATCAACCTGTCACTGCACTCTGGTGGACAAACTATGTAATGAAGACAGTGTTTCACATTTGTGACATTTCTCCACCGGTTTTTAATTCTGGGTTTTCAGTTTATCTAATCTGTTTTTTTAAACTGTTATAACACATATTTACCAAAGTTTATCTTGTCATATCACATCTGGTCTTAATTTTAAAATGTTAATGCTTTTATTCTGAAGGCAAAATTGCCAAATTTCTGTATTTTTTGGTTTTTGTTGCTGCTAACTTGTCGCCGGATAACAACCCGGCGCCTTAGCGTGACGACGTATCTTCGCGACAAGCTAATTAGCTAGCTGAGTGACGGCTACGACTAATCGAAAGAGCGGAGCCACCGTCAGCGAACTGTTACCGGGCTGATCCCGACACAGAGACAGCAGGTAGGAGACACTTCACCGTGCCATTGGGTCACATTTAACCGCAGGACAGCTTCACACAGGCGGGCAGCACCGCTGGACTCTGCGGGATGTGAGCAGCTAGCCGGCTAGCCGTTAGCATCGTGCTGCCGTGGTTTGGAGAACACGTCACGCCAAACCTCTTTTAAAACTCTGGTACTTTTCAACATGACACTGCCACCGAGTAAACGAAGGGCCGGTAGAGCAAAACATATTTATATTTAATCAACCTTTAGGAACCACATCGTCAGTTCGGCACACGATACACACACCAACCGACACAATTACAGTGTCTAGTAGCGGGCTTCGTGCTGCTAAGCCTAATTCTATCATTTATTTTACACGTAAGGCAGCGTTTATACCGGCAGATGTTTGACTGGAGATTCGTATGAACTTATTTTACAAGTTACGATACGCAGAAGTGGGCGCGAGACAAGCCGTGGGTTTACTTTCTGTTGTCATGCTAGCAGGCTAAGCTAACAGTAAGCAGCTAACTTTGTTTATAGAAAATGACGTGAGGTTCAGAGTGACCTCTTCAGCTGGTTTTAAAATGGGACTTAGCCTGTAGCCACAGCTAACAGTTAGCTAACTGGCTGCTTATTATGTCAGCTGTTGTCACAAGTTAATTATTCTGTCATGATACAGATGGCTAGTGTTAGCTGGCAGCTGTTAGCATCACCGTGACATTCATTCGGAGTTATACTTAGCCTGAATTGCTAGAATGTTCTGCAGGCTAATGCTAAACTGCGATACTTACTAACTATGCACCCCTAACTTCTTTGTATTATCTGCCATGTATTAGTTATGCTCGTATTTGTCATTATGGATTTCAGTGTTGTAGGTTTAATTTAAATAAAAATGTACATGTTATGTTATCATTGTATATTGTAATCTTTATCTTTTCTTATTATTGTTCTGTGTTTTATTTCTTACGTCTTAGTACTGTTATTTTTGTTCATTTTTTTCTGTTGGAGCATTCTGGCCAGAGTTTTTCACATGATTGTACTTGTATAACTGGTGTGATACTAAACATCTTGAATCTAAAGGGGACTGACTGAACACAGTGTAATAACAGTGAGCTTTTGTGTGTGAACCTGTGGTGGGAGGAGGCAGCTGTTACATCTCATTTAACACACAGTAAAAGAAGTACTTGTTTGTTTTTATGACATTTATTAATTTGATGTAACAACCAGCCTGCTGACTTTCCTCCCTGCAGGGTCTCACCCCGCCCCCCCCTCAGTGACCACAGAGAGGTCTGAGCCTCCATCACCATGACAGACAACAAACGTCTCGCCTTCTCCATCATCCAGTTCCTCCACGATCAGCTCCAGTCAGGGAACCTGTCCTCAGGGGCCCAGGAGAGTCTGGAAGGTGAGTCCTTTTCGAGTCCCTTCCGATCAGAATTATCCAGATTTTGTGAAGCATTTTTTGCCTCCCAGATAAAGCTTGTCATATAGGTTTTGTCCTGGTTTTTCAATGATTTTTAGACATGATCATTCTCATCCAGATATCACAAGATCTGGATTACGGAATCTAGATTTGCATTTCATTAACACAGACATGTGAAAATGTTGGGAAGTGCATCATCACTATTATTTATTAATTAAATGTCTTGCAGTATAAAAACAAATGAAAAGCACATTAGCCTAACTGTTTTGTCACCATACTGCTGTTTTGTTTTTTTTTTGGTCAGAAGACCCTCAGTAAAAATAATGGATCACTACAGTGTCTCAAATTGACTGTCCAGATGGATGTTGTTTTAACATGATCAATGTTACTTTAATGAGCAGGAAATGAAATGAAAGAATGATCAAATACATCCAATGAGCCCTACATGTCTCTACATCCACCTTGAATTCATGCTGAATCCACCCTTCCAGTGAGATAAAGATAATCCTGATTTTAAGCATCAGAACTATCCAGACATCTGTCTTTAGTTTTGAAATACCCAAAATCTGATCTAGATTCTGAGCGTTATTGGATTACCAAATCTGTATCTCAGTTTTGTAGGATCAGGATCACATCTCCTGGTTTTGAAATACCCAATTTTGAGATTGAATCCTATTTGCATTATTCTGATCTGGATTAAAGTTTTGAAGTATTGGTTCCTGATAAATAATCACCAAAACATGATCTATAAGAAACAATGCAATTAGCAACAGTAGTGTGTTTTATCACATTAGCTTGTGTGTGTTCATAGATTAAGCAGCAGGTTGGTGGTAATTATGCTAATTTGTATCTCCTCTCAGCAGAATGACTGAAAATTATGTCACATCAAAGATGTGCTGCTGAACTAAAACATAGAACATGAACTTTTGCGTTCCATATCTGTGCACCACGCTGTCTGAGGGAGAACTGGCCATGTTTAGTTTTATAAAAACGAAGTGAACTTCAAAATCAAATTTGAAGAAGTTATGAAAGGATGATGGTAAAGAAAAAATGCAAAAACAAATATTTCTGTATATTAACTGTCTCTAATTGTTGTTAATTCAGTTAGAAACATGATGACAAATTGAAATGAAACTTGTCTTTGTCTGAGCTCAAACAAAGATCATCTGTGAGGGAAGATGCTCCACTCTGTAACAAACAAGTGTTGTTGTGGTATTTTGATTCGATCGGTAGCTCATCATAGCCTCCTCAGTTTGTTTCGTTCCTTCGTGTTAACGTGAGCTCATCATTTTGCAGTTGCTGTTCAGTGTTTGGAGACGGCGTTTGAAGTTTCAACTGACGATCAGAGCCTTGCCGTCCCCATGACGTTACCGGAGATCTTCACTGCAGCCACAGCCAAGGTAGACTCTGAGAACCAGGTGATGTGACGCTGATGTGTTGAACAGGTGGAGGTCACCTGGATCAGATCAGGAAGTGTCTGACTCACAATGTGTGTTTGTGGCAGCATCCAGCGGAGTCGCAGGTCAACAACAACTCCACCCGACACTCCCTCACCGAGGAACAGAGAGCTGAGGCTGAGACACTCAAAAGTGACGGTAAGACGACGACAACGATGAGGAGGAAACTCTTCTTCAGACATGTTTGTTAAAGAGGCTGCTGTCGTCTTCGGCTTCTCTTCTTGATGTTATCTGATGTGTGTTTTGTCTCGACTGCAGGAAACGACCAGATGAAAGTGGAGAACTTCTCAGCTGCTGTTGAGTTTTACTCAAAGGCCATCGCCATCAACCCTCAGAACGCCGTCTACTACTGCAACAGGTCAGTATGATGTCAGGGCGCCGCATCAGGCTGAAACACTCACAGCTGTTTAACTTTGGGTAAAGAAAATCATCTGAAAGGAGAAACTCCTGCAGCGTTCACTGAATGTTTAAGGTCTGCAGCCTTTACTATCAGAAGAGAAAAAAGAAACTATTAATAACTATTGAATTATCTACTTTCCTAGGAGAGTATTCTTTTTTTGGTTTTTGCATCCATATATAATAATAACAATAACATTAAAACAATTTGTTGATGTTCAAGCATTAGCTCACATTAGTCAGTTTCTTATTAAATCTGCTTGTGAGAATCACCATTTTACTCAACAGAATCCACCGTTGTCAGCTAGAAAATGAGAATCTGCTTTTGTTTAACTTCTCTGTGGAATCAAAGACGTTGTGTTTCAACAGTTACTTCCTATTTCGATGTTAAATTTGCTGCTGTTATCACTGTGAGCATCATATGTGCAGTGCAAGAATGGCAAGCTTGACGGGCATAGAAACAGTAACTGAGGAGGGTGGGGCTTAGTGAAGGGTCACTTGGATGGATGATGAATGAGAATTAAAATGTTGGTTGTGTGTTTTCTGTGTGCAGGGCTGCAGCGTACAGTAAACTGGGGAACTACGCCGGAGCAGTGCAGGACTGTGAACAGGCCATCAGCATCGACCCCAACTACAGCAAAGCCTACGGGAGGATGGGGTACGAAATAACACCTCACTGTTTCCTTTCTGCTTCAGCTGCAGAGACGTTACGAAACACTGCAGACACAGAACATCAGTGTGCATCAGAGCAGCTGCTCTCTGAATTAAACATGTTTTACAGCAGCTTTCCCTCTGAAAAGCAGCAGCTTTTCCAAACTTAGCACATCCAGGCTACTTTCAGTCTTCTGTTTTCTCGTAACTGTCACAGGGTCACGTTCTCTGTTAGAAAATGAAAAATGGGATAACTTTGTAAGAAACATTTGCACTAAGATGTGGAGAGTTTTCAGCTCAGAGCAACAAGAGAAAAAACATTAATTCATATAATTTTGTATTTGAAAGACCTGAGGACCAGTTGTTCCTGATTGGAGTCGTGATGTGTTCACTGACCAGTTTTCTGTCGTCTCTTTGTGTTTCAGTTTGGCTCTGGCGAGCCTCAACAAACACACAGAAGCAGCGAGTTACTATAAGAAAGCTCTGGAGCTCGACCCCGACAACGACACGTATAAAACCAACCTGAAGATCGCAGAGGAGAAGATGGAGACATCCAGTCCAGTAAGACCAGAGGAGACCAGGAGAAACTGTTATTTTCAGACCAGTGATGCAGTGATGGATCTGTCCTCATGTCTCTCTGTGTCTCTCTGTTTCAGACAGCGGGGATGGGAGGAGTCGATCTGGCTGGTTTGCTCAGTAACCCTGGCTTCATGAACATGGTGAGATCTGACTTCCTGCTCGGTTCATCTGTTGGTCTCTTTAAGTCAGGTTCAGACTGTCTCCTGTCTGTCTGTTCAGTGAGTGTTAATAAAGTTAGATTGAAGATGTGTCTGTCCGTCTGTCTGTCTGCAGGCGTCCTCTCTGATGAACAACCCTCAGGTTCAGCAGCTGTAAGTAGAGTTTCAGTTTCCCTCAGTCAGTGTTTTCTTCCTTTCTGGTTAGTGGAGGTTCACTTCCTGTCTCCTCTCTGTCCTGCAGGATGTCGGGGATGATGTCGGGAGCGTATGGTGGGATGGGAGCAGCAGCAGCAGCAGGAGGAGGAGGAGGAGGAGGAGGAGGAGGAGGAGGATTAGGAGCAGGAGCAGGAGCAGGAGCAGGAGCAGGAGCAGGAGCAGGACTCGGAGGAGCAGGAAACACGGCGCCTGGAGCTGCTGGAACCGGAGATTTATCAGGACTGATTCAGGCGTACGTACCTCAGCAGACCGATGATACTGAAAAGATTTACATTATTATTATTTCTTCCACAAAATCTCAGGTTCATTTAGAGCAGGGGTGTCAAATGTACGGCCCGCAGGCCAAAACCGGCCAGCCAGAGGGTCCAGTCCGGCCCGCTGACTTTGTCTGTATCTGATCTGTTGACTTTCTTCATCAGCAGGATGTTTTATAAACCAAACTCTCATTCTGTGTTTTTCCTTCATATTAATCCTCCTGTGATTCAGTTTTCACAGCAGCAGAGAAGCTGCGTGTGGAGGAGACTGTTGTTAATGACGGAGTTTATTACAACAGAAACTAACGTGATGGTTAATGACATCATCACCAACCAGATGCTCTTATAAAAAGAAACAACTTTATAAAGAGGCCTGTATGTAAAACAGGAGAGTCTGTGTTTGTCTGTGAGAAACTTTCAGATCTTCTCACAGCAGAGTGAACAGGTGAGGGAGGAGAGGAGGACAGACTGATCACTAATCAATCACTGATACCATTGTCCTCTCTGACTGATTAAAAAATAAAAATGACAAAGTTGGTGACAAACCAAACCTGTGTGTCCACACAAATAAAGTCTCTGTGTGAAACACTGCAGAGTTTAACACCGTGCTGTTTACTGACAGTCTGCTGTCTGTAGTTTGACAGACAGACAGAGGGTCGTGTCTAGAAGGGAACCCTAGACCTGCGACAGATTGCGAGAGTTTGATTATTTTAGTAGAAATAACGAACACAAATCTCACGAGAGTTGTGCAAATAAAGAGTTACCTTCTAGACATGACCGAAAATAGAAAATCATGTCGTGGTGTCGATGTTTTTAATGTAGCGGGCCGCCATAAATAAAACACTATTCACTGAACCACAGAGAGTCACTGAAACACTGATCACTGACCTGCTGTGATGGAAAAAATACTCTTGTATGTTATTGTTTCCATTTTAGAAAAATCAACATTTTTATTGCTGTTGTTGTACTTTAATGGTATTCTTGTTGGTATTTTTTGATGACTAAATACAGACCTGCAAACTCATAAGAGGAGAAAAAGGTCTCATGTTGGTAAACCAGTCCCCTGTCCTCTGTCCTCTGTCCTCTGTCCTCTGGGGGTCTGGGAGCGTCTGTCCTGCTCCAGAAGAAAAATGTTGTGATTTTAACATGTGAACAAAACATCCTGGTGACTGTTTCAGTTAAAATAGTTAGTAACATTTTCTGTTTGTGGTATCTGCAAACATTACTACCTTTACTTTTACCTTTGTACTTGAAAAAAAAAAGTAAAAAGTAAAGTAAAAACAGTAAAAGTAAAAATACAGTAAAAGTAAAGTTACTTTACTGAGTATCAAATTGGGCTGAATGTGGCTCCTGAACTAAAATGAGTGTGACAGCCCTGGTTTAGAGCCTCCCAGCTGCACTGAGGACTGCAGAAGTTTGTGGATCTGAGTCAAAAATGTGAATGAGATGTAAATAAATGGTGTAATTTTGTTGAAAACCTGCTGGTTGGTTTTTAGGTTCAGGGGGTTAACAGCTGTTTTCTTTTTCTGTTTCAGAGGTCAGCAGTTCGCTCAGCAGATGCAGCAGCAGAATCCTGAACTCATCGAACAGCTGAGGAATCAAATCCGCAACCGAACGCCCAGCGCTGGAAACGAGGAGCAGCCATGACACTCACATACTGTAAACACACACACACACACACACACACACACACAGACACACACACACACACACACACACACACACACACACACACACACACACACACACACGGTTATTGATTAGTTTCCTCTCAGTTTGCTCTGGTGACAAAACTATGATCAGAATCAGAAATACTTTATTGATTCCTGGGGGGGGGGGGATCATTACAGTTGCTCCCATTCAAGAACTGAAGGATAAATAAGCATAGAGAAAATATAAGAATGAAATAGAAATTGTAAGTATGTAAAAAGATTAAACTACTATATACAACAATATATATAAAAAACGAAATATGAGGTGTAAAAATATGTAAACAACACAGTTTACAACAGTAGTACACATAATGGTGTGAACCAACAATAAGGCTGCAGATGTGCGACGTGTGTGAGAGGATGCAGGTATTATTAATAAGGGTATATGTTGATTTAAATGCACAGTATAAATAAATAAATAAATGCAGTGAAGACTCATATGTTTCGCTCTATTGAATTATTACTTTTGTACAGAGTATGAATTTTTACACATGTAACATATTTAGGTCAGTGTTGCACATAAGAAGAAATGAAATATAAATAATAATCAATTTCTGAGAGTTGATGATAATTACTAGATTAACCTAAAATCTCAAGTTGTATTCAAACCTGTATTCATGTCAACAAGTACTAGTCCAGCGTTTCCCAGTCCTGGTCCACAGGTCCCTACAGACCAAGGTCAGGAAACGCTGCACTAACCAATCAGAGGCAGGTGGAGGAAAAAAATACACTCTAATAATTCTAATAAGTTATTAAAAATCACTCTGGCGACTGCACAAATGTCAAAAACTGGGGTTTGATTTGACAGACGATTTTTTTAGGGTATAGAATTAGACTTTATTGGTAAATGAGTGCATGTGAAGTAGTGATGTAGGAAATTAAATTTGAATTAATATATTTTTGTACTGTATGGTTGTTAAAAGGAACACAAATTTATTGTGTTATTTTTGTGTGTTTAATGAACTCAAAAGGAGCAGAGAATCATATTTTCTTCCTGTGGAAGAACAGAGTTCAGATCTACAGCTGTAATCCAGTTTATAGAATATGATTAACAGCTGTTTGCCTGTAAGATGTCAGGAAATTTATTCACAGGAAATATTCACATTTGAGAAGCTGAAACCAGAGAATTTGGACTTATTTTTCTTAAAAATGGACTCAAATTGATTAATCGGTTATCAAAATAGTTGGCGATTAATAATGGATTAGTTGTTGCAGCTCTACAAATGATTTCTGTGCAGAATTGAAGACGATGTTCTCCTGGATTTTATTTTGGCTCCGGTGGATTGATGTTTCATTTCCTGTCTGTGTGTTTCAGGTCGGACAGGTCTGTGTGTGAAGGAGGAGAAGAGCCGGTTTGGATCATTTATAACTCGAAGGACTTAAAGGAAGTTGTTTTTTTTCTTTGTTCCATCACTGAATAATAATTCCTGCACGAGAGAACGAGACAGACAGAGAGAGAGAGAGAGAGAGAGAGAGAGAGAGAGGCCTCCCGCTTCATTCAGGAGTCACGTCACCGAAAAACAACAACAAACACGTTTGTCCTGCGGCTCTGTGTGGTTTTTAGGAAGAACATTTTGACTTCAACGCTTTAATATCAAACACAGATTCATTCTAATAAATAAATAAATAAATAAGTCATGCTCTAATAGGAACATGGAGCCCAGAGTTTAATACAGAAGCTTGAAAGTTCTTCTTAAAACTACATAGTGTAACTTTAAATACATTTTCTGTCCACGATCTTGTTTGTGCTGGACCTGAGAGTGTGTCAGTGTGTGAGAGTGTGTGAAAGAGTGTGTGTGTGTGTGTGTGTGTGTGTGTGTGTGTGTGTGTGTGTGTGTGTGTGTGTGTGTGTGTGTGTGTGTGTGTATCAGGATTAGTGTGTTCACTCCTCGGTCACATGGAGCTGTGAGGAGGCAGCAGGGAGGCAGAGAGCTGTTCAAACACCGTCTGAGGATTAAAAAAGAGCATCTCAACATTTTACACCTTCCTGTCTGATGTCTGTTGATTCACAGCAAATAAAAAAAGTTTGTTTCCACAGAGAAAAACACACTGACATGATCCACTCTGATGTGTTTCACCTTTGTTTAATAGTTCAGCTGCTAATTATCAGTCATGGAGGAAGTAATCAGATCCTTTACTTCAGTAAAAGTACTGATACCACACTGAAAAATACTCTGAAAAATACTCTGAAATATGAAATGTTCTTTTTTACTGGGAAGAATTGAATTACAGAAATCTGCAATGTATGTCCAGTCTAGATATTAAATGCTAATAAATTATACTTTAAGATAGAGATGAAATAAATTTTATTGATCCCACACTGGTGAAATTCACATGTTACAGCAGCTCAAAAAGAACAGGCAGAAAAAGGGCTGAGTGATAAAAGATGTCCTCAACTGAAATTTGACAAGGAGAAATAAAGTTTTACATATCCTGAACTACAGTTTCTGCTAGTAGAAAGGTTACGATAAATTTGAGGGTAATAAAATATATTGTGACTTTCATAACCAGAGTTAAACAGTGCTTCACAAAATAAAGACAGAGAAACAAAATAATTTGAAGGGGCATCATGCACAGAATATACATAATAATGAGGATAGAAAAGATAAAAGATATTAAAGTATTTAAAAATATATAAATGTGGTCAATGCTCTCCTGATTCAGCTGCTTTTATGTTGAAGGGAAGTTTGTTAACAGTAAAAGTCCGATTTCTCTGTTTTAAGCCTAAACCTGAAAACTTATATTCACGTTTATTTGAATTACTGCAGTTGCATTGTTTCTAGTAATAAGTCTAATTGTAGATATCTGAAATATTTTTTTACTAGTTACAATGGATGTGTGGATATTCAAAATGACATTATTTCTGGACTGTCTTTTCATGTTGGATATCTGAAATTAAAAGTTATTTAGACAAATAACAATTGGATTGGATATCTGAACTCTGGATATCTAAAATGTAATTGTGGATGTCTGAAATAAAAAACCCAATAAACATGGAGAGGATGACGAAGGTGGATATCCAAAATATTCTGTTTGATTTGGAAGAAATGAATTACAGATATTTACAATACATATCCACTGAGTATAATCTCAAGTTTAGTATTTTATTTAAGATAATATAAACCTTTATTAGTCCCACAAGAGGAACATCTCAGTGTTACAGCAGCGAGGTGGATAACAGAATAGAAAGAAGCATCAACAAAAATTAAGAAAAAGTAAACAAGGCATGTAAACAAGAGGATTTTTTTTTTTTTAAAAAAGGAACAATATATACAATAGAAACAGAAACGGACACAATAGTTAAATTTACACCATTGCACTTACTAAATATTAATATTCCACAGTTGAGATGTAATTACACTTGTGTGAATGTTATTAATGTAATGTTTGAGTGATATTACACAGTAGAAAATGATTTAGTATTTTTCAGAATACATTTTTTAAATGCATTAAAATAATATACATATAATACATATGTAAATATAATACATTAATTTTATATTTAAAAAATACCGGGATTGTCTCTGTTCCTGATACGTCATTCGCAGCTCCACCACTCAGCGCCGAGGGGCCCCATGACGTAAAGAGGAAGTATTTTCATACACCTGCTGCAGAGACATCAGACGGATGATCGGACAGGTAAACACTCAAGTCTGACTGATGTTTTAAAGGTTTAATGTGATCGTGTTTAGTTCAGGGCGCTTCTTTTACTAAAAACACACTGATTAGAATATATGTTTACTTCAGAACAGGAGTTTAGCTGTTAGCCGCAGTTAGCATCGTTAGCTAAGAACTGAACGACGGCTAGCTAATGTTAGCAGTTCCGTCAAGCTAGCCGCCGTTAGCCAGAACACGAGCAGAAGTGTGATTATTTTATCTCTAAATTAAACTAATTTAATGAGCCAGAAGTTGAATCAAACGTGTGACATCATTTGATCATAAACATTAAAACGATTACTGAAAGCTTAAAGCTATAAATATTATAATTGTTGTAGTTATGAACGATGTATGGCGATGTTTTATTTTGAAGGTACTCACAGGAAGCGGGGTTAATGTCGTTGTTTTGACCCCGTTGGTTAACTATAGTGACGAGATCAACATAACGGTTCAAAACGGTTAAAAAAACAGTTAAACTAGTCAACCGGTTGATGAGTTTATCTCAGCAGTGATGTGACGTTAGTTAAACGTTATTTATACGTCAGTAACGTAACAAACAGCGAGACCTCAGGAGGAGAAAGTACCACAGTGAAGCTGCTGGTGGGAAAATGAAACACAGACCGCAAAGTCTGTTTATGATACTAAAAACCTGATACATTTCATTTTCTATGATTTAAAACTGTAAAGTTTTCTCGGCAGCAGTGACGTTAGTTTTCTGTTCGGTGACGTCAGGTAAATCAGCGGAGTGATACATGATGCTGTTCAGACAGTGATGAAGGAAGTGTTCAGATTATCAGTAAAAGTAGGCCGAGTGATGTTACACTGGATTCTGTGAGGCTTTATTTATGGGATATTAATGATGTTATGTAATTTTTTGTTGTAGGGCTACAGATCACTATTATTTTCGTTGTTGATTAATCTGTCAATTATATTCTCAATTGGTCAATTATTGATCTTGTCACAATCATGTCAGTTGAAAAACAGGTTCAAGCTAACATGCTAACACACACTGTCTTTCCAGTCTTTCCTCTAACAACTATTTTAATTGTCAGTGTTGATAATTTTCTTAATTAATTGATTAGTTGTTTGGTCCACAAAATATCAGAAAATGGTGAAAAATATTGATCAGTGTTTCCCAAAGTCCAAGATGACGTCCTCAGAAAACAGAAAATATTCACATTTAAGAAGCTAGTATCAGAGACTTTTATGTTTTTCCCCCTAAAATGACTCAAACTGAATACTAGATTATCAAAATAGCTGGCGATTAATTTAGTAATTGATTATTTGATTAATTGTTGTAGCTGTAATCTGTTGTATGTTCTACCTCCCTGATTCAGATTCACTTTGTTCTCTGTTGTCTGTAAGAATGAAGAATCTGGCTGAACTGGTTTATTCTGTTTGATACTGTACTGTCCTGCCTCACACTTTTAATGACAGCTGTCTGTGATGATGCTGACAGGTCAAACTAACTGACAGTGTCTCTGTCTGTCCCAGCAGGACCAGTAGAGACCTCCCAGTAGAGTCCAGCAGAGAGCAGAGGTGTGTGTGTGATGAGGTTGTGATCGACGCTGTAGTGTGAGCTGAGCAGAGCTTCAGGATGGACATCCTGGTGGCCAAACTGCTCGGCCTGCTGGGACTGTTTGGCCTCATGCTGGCTGGTGTACTGGTCCCAGTGCGCCTCCTGCTGGTTGACTATGACAAGGCACACAGATACAGGAGAGCTCTGTCTCTGTGTAACTCGTTCGGAGGAGGAGTTTTCCTGGCAACGTGTTTCAACGCTCTGCTGCCTGCAGTCAGAGACAAGGTAACACACACACACACACACACACACACGTACTATGACTATGACTCCTGGTTGTCATAGGGATGTCCTGATACAACTTTTTCACTTCCGATACGATACCGATATTGCAGCCTTGAGTATTGGCCGATACCGATATCGATCCGATACGATATCAGCACGAATCATACATACTTTTATTACTTATTTTGTAGTGTGGAATGTTAGAAAAGTCTTGATCAAGTGATGTCACTCAAACAGAGAACAATAGTCAGCAACCAGAGTCTCCTATAGATAGAAGTGCTGGAGTGGAAAATGGACGGCTTATCGGAGCGCTTATATCAGAGATTTTAGATGCAGTCCGATAAAATCCGATACTCGTTTTTTGGCTGATATCGGACCGATATCTGATATCAATATTGGATCGGGACACCCCTAGATTGTCATGTAGATGTCCCCAGGCTGACTCTTATCTAGGGCTGTACAATCAATTGAACTTTCATTGCAATCGCAGTATGGCTCCCTGCAATTTTCAGATCTCTGGAGGTGCAATATTTGTTAAAGGCAAAATGTGTCTTTAAACTTTTAAATGAATGTTGTGAGACAGAGACGTCCTGTCCTACACATCAGAGTCTACAGTTTCAAAAAAACATATTCATTTGGTTCAGATTCCTGCAAAAACAAAATCACACCATAGTCATTTTAACACGTTTTTCAAACAAATGGTGTATTAATTATCATTACCACTAATATCACAAATTGTTACAGTTGTAATATTAGTCAAAATAATGGTAATTAGATATTTTTAAAAAATCTTTCAGCCCTAATCAGAAATGATGCAGATGGATTTGGATTCTGAACTGATCTCAGGATCGGTAAAATGTCGTCTGACTGCAGTCATCAGTTGACGCTGAGTCTGTTCGTCTCTCCTCAGGTGTCCAGTGTGTTCCAGCAGCTGAACATCAGCAGCGACTATCCGCTGGCGGAGACAATGATGATGGTCGGTTTCTTCCTCACTGTCTTTGTGGAGCAGACCATCCTCACCTTCAGGAAGGAGAAACCATCCTTCATTGACCTCGAGACCTTCAATGCTGGCGGCTCCGAGGCCGGCAGCGACTCTGAGTACGACACACCCTTCATCTCCTCTGCGCGGGGCTCACCGGGCAGCGGCAGTCACCGTTCCCACGGACACCAACACGGACACTTCAGCCCCGCTGAGCTGGCGGGGGCTGGGCCTCTGCGACTGGCCAGTCTGGTCCTGGCTCTGTCGGCCCACTCTGTGTTTGAGGGTCTGGCGCTTGGCCTACAGGAGGATGGCGCCAAGCTGGGCAGCCTCTTCCTGGGCGTGGCCGTGCACGAGACGCTGGCTGCTGTGGCCCTCGGGGTGAGCGTGGCCAAGGCGTCACTTGGCATGAAGGACGCCACCAAGCTGGGCGTGACGGTGAGCATGATGATTCCGTTGGGGATGGTGTTGGGGATGGGCATTGAGTCAGCTCAGACGCTAGCGGGCGGCGTGGTGTCGGTGGTGCTGCAGGGACTCGCTGCCGGTACCTTCCTGTTCGTCACCTTTTTTGAGATTCTGTCCCGAGAGCTTGAGGACAAACAGGACCGGCTGCTCAAAGTGCTCTTCCTCATCCTTGGGTACACCGCGCTCGCCGCCCTCGTCTTCATCAAGTGGTGACACACAGAAAGTGCACAGACACACACACAGCAATACCAAAGAAAAACTCCACACAGTCCAGCTGTGACAGGAAAGAACATCTGCAGCAGCTGGATGAACCTCAGCCAGCTGTGATGAAGAAACAGAAAAATAAATCAAAAAATGTTTTTTTTCAAATGAAACTTAAAGTAACGTGACGCCCCTGAACACCTCGTGTTTGCTGTTCTCCGGTGGTTGAACATCTCACCTGCTGTTGTGATGAACAGATGTTCTCCAGGTGTGAGACGAAGCTGCTGACAGATATCATCATTAATAATACAGGCAGAAGGCAGAGTGCTACTGAAATAAAACACCTGAAGTTTATTAATGTGAAAACACTGAAAATGAGAGATTCAGAAATCACATTTCTGACTAGAAGGACCTTTAATGTTGTCGACAGAAGTGAACTATTGTAGATAACAAATATACATCAAATAATATATTTTATTGCCAAGAAATTCATTTTTTTCATTTCTCAATACTTCTTTTGTAAACCAAAAGTCCAGTGGAATAAGTGCTCAGTACCACAGTGTAGAAATACTCTGTTACAAGTAAAATTCCTGCATTCAGAGTTTTACTGGAGTAAAAGAACAAAAATATCAACATTAAAATATTAAATATAAGTGGGCAATCAGGAGTTTTGGGAGCAATCACAGATCACGGGGTCTATTTATTGTGTAACATTTATTTATTAAACTATTCTTATCAACACTGTATACTAAGATAAGATACATTTTATCAATTCTGTTCCGGGGAAATTCACAAAACATTTGCGAACCAGCCAGGAGCTCCTACAGTGAGTTTATAACAGTCTCTTATGAACAGTCTCAGTTTAATCCTGATGCCCCATCTGACCGACATAAGTTAACAAGAACATCAGAAGAACAGAAGATTGTCTGTTTCTGTGTAGTTATTTTTAATATCTGACTCCAAACTGTCAGATTCTGCTTAAATCAGATAAAACGAACCTTGTTTACATTTTCACAGTCGTATATTAGCCAGTTAAAAAGAAGCAGAAGGAGATTTTTAATAAGATAATTTTATTTTTGACATTATATCTTGTGCAGTACTACTTCTGCCCACAGGGGCTCCAGAATCAACACAATATGAAAGTTCCTTGTTGTAATTTTAAGTATGAAACAATTGAAGACGGAGGTACTCGGGGACCTGTTGTACAAGAATATGGTTGATTTTGTTGATGACAATTTGAAAATATTTTTCGTAATAGAATTTTTAAATGCTGCCTATGTTGAAATGATTCTGATTTTAGCATTTAATTATCAAAAATGCTAGTGACAGATGTAGACTGATGTATTGCAATAAAGTAAAATAAGAAAAAAAAAAACTTTATTATTTTAAACAACCTTTGTGGCCATTTGAATACAGATTTTTGAGTTTTTACAAGCTGTACCTAAATGCACCATGATGTTCCTGTCTCACAAACAGCAGAAGACAGAAGCAGTGCAGATTTTTATTAGTTTGGTGCAAATATTTACCCATCAGTGTGGTGGAGAGCTTTCCAAGATTTAATCAATAAACAGAAAATGTACCCACGTGCAGCAATTTGTGGGTGTTGATTTCTGACCTGCTGCTTTGACATGTGATCTGTTCTTCTGATTGGCCTTTATAGAGATCACCAGTAAAACTATTTAGTATTTAGTGAGTATCAGCTGATAATCATCGGTGGCCGATCAATCAGAACTCATACAAACATCTCTTTTCTTGATAAACCTGCTGAGTTTCTGTGTGATATAAGAAGTTGTTTCCTGCAGTGAGATGAAGCTATAAACCTCAAATACAAACACTGGAGCCTTTTAAAGACAGATGGTCAGTAAACATTCATGTACATGTAATCTCTATTTTTTCAACTTTCCCATCGCTGTATGTGTTCATGTTGTGATCTCAAAGTTTTGTATTTATGGTGCTTTGTGTCTCATCATTGTCTCATATTTATCTTGTGTTTAGTTGAAATTAAACAGATTATAATCAAACTTTTTATTTTCAAACAAAATCTTGATTTATTTTACACAGTCCAGTATTCACTCTCTTGTAACTCTGGTTTTGGTCTCCACCACCTCCAGAGGGGAAATCTGTGGCTCTTAATGCTGCGTGTGAAGATGAGTAGAAGGCAACCGGTGCAGAGAATTAAAGCACCCAAAATCCATTTTTAAATCACATTTGCATTGGGTTATGCAGAGGTGATGAGTTTGACTTTTGAAATTGACTTTTTTTTTTTTTTTTACTTTATATCATGTTCAGCAGCCAGCCTCTAACTGTGTCTGTCAGATGTGGAAATGTCGTGATTTTTGTGCATTCAATCCTTTGGTTGTGGTGGATAAACGAGTCAAACACACAATTTTAACACCAGGAGAGCAGGTTTGTGTCCTGTGTGACAAAAATCACTTTTGACTTATTTGTAGATGTACTTGACTTGTTTCCCCTTTTCTTTTGTGTATTATTTTCAGTTTCCAGAAGGAGTTTGGTTTTGTTTAGGGAAAGGTCATAGTGAAGGTTAAAATAAAAAGCCTTTCTGGTACAAAGATGTGATGGCGAACTTCTCCCCCGTGCTCCGTGGTGTTGATGTGTTGGGAACCGTCTCAGCAGTGTTCCAGATGTTTTGTTCTATATTGTTCTTGGAATTCAGTTGACAACATTCACCAACAACACTGACTGAACATCCACATGAAAAGTGGTGTGTTTTCCCTGTAAAGCAGGGCTGCTCAAAGTGGGCCAAAGGACTGGCGTTTCAGGAGTGAACTTGTCAGATGAACCGGTTCAGATGAGCCTGGTCTCAGTTTGTTGGTCCGTGGACTCGACCTGCAGGTGAATCAAGACATCTCCGCTGCTTCCTGAACAATCAGACCTGAATCCCAGCGTGACGCCAGCCGCCTCTGATTGGATTAATGCAGATGCACCAGTTTGATTGTTTACTGACACACTTTAGATCCTAATGTCAGGATCCAGGACTGCTGCAGACTCTGACTTTAATCCCACAGTACAGGTCGGCTGTAATGTGATTAATCAGAGCTCCATCACAGATTACAGACGTGGAACTCAGGCAGTTTAATTTTAGTTTAAGTTCAACTAGGACTAAACATCAAATCTGTCCAATCAGAGTTGTTGGCATGTTTTGGGTTCATCATCCAATTAAATTAACAGATTGATTCCAGTCTCCTGAATCACTGGAGTGCTGTAATCTCACAGTAATCTGTAATCTGAGTGTTGGGATCAGAAACTCACTCTGGTCACAAACCATCTCCTCCCATTCGGCTTAAAACTTGTTTAAACACCTCAGCATGTTCGTGAGTGGTAGATCCCACCTGCGTTTCCTTAATCAGAGTTGGAAATGAGGTTGTTTTGGCATTATAGACTGAGACAACAAAGAAAAACCACCGTCCTGTCACAAATGGTACTGCAGTGCTCCTTGGTAAAACAGGTGAAAGTAATTTTAAGTTTTTATTATGTCTGATTTTAGGGGGTGCTGCAGCCCCTGAGCATCTCTATTGATGATGCATCCTTGATTACAATGATTCCACTCAAAGCTGGTGTAAACGCAGGTCGCTTCACCGGGTCACTCAGTCTCTGTGCATCACACTGTGCTTCCACCTGGAAACTCCATCAAGTTTTGCTTGCTCACTAATAAATCTGCATTATGTTAAGTCACATACTTTATTTTTACTTTCAGTTCATACTGCCTTTACAAAGTATGTACAGTTGCATGCACTGTGCACACAATCAGTACATACTACTTCATCCTAACACTGCACCTTGAACTTTGACCTTTTCTCAAACATCCATCGCACTTTCATCTGTCTGTGACGCATCATCTGCTGAGCTGAGGATTGTGGGTCAGAATGATCAGAAAAACAAACTGACATACTGCATTTGACACACTATGAATCAGGACATACTTATTCTTTTTCTGGCATCCTAAACAGTGTGGGAGTATTGTCACATAAAATGTGCTGTATATCCCACCTCTGGACAGGTGTCACTGTAACGACATGATCAGTGTTATTCACTTCACCTGTCAGCAGCTTTAATGTTGATCCTCATCATATATCATTTATTATTTTATATATTCTTGTCTTTTACTGAAAAAAAACCTCTTTCTAATATCATCAATAAAGGAAAACATAAAATGAAATGCATTTAACTTAAAGCTGACTGATCCCATCCTGTCATCAACATAGTTTTTGATGACAGGATGTAATGTGATCCTGGTTAGTTCTTCTTCTTCCACAGCTACTGAAAGGTGTGACCAGCAGCCTGCAGTATCTCCTCTTGTAGCAGCATCTAGTGGACATGAGAGGATCTGCAGCTGAACACACATCACTCCCTCATTATTTTTCAACCACAGTAGTTGTGAGTGTGTCAAAGTATGGGCTGAGATTAGGGTTAGAAATATCTGTATAGTTTGTAAAATGAGTGTTGTTTTGTGTCATTTCTTGTACAAACAACCAAACCCTTCCTTGAGATGATTTCTGAACTTTCCAAACTTTCACTGGCTCTTATTTAAGCCCATCAAGTTGAACCTCAGTGAGTCCAACAGGTTGGTGTAAACCTGCAGGATCCTCTGACCCTTTGACTCAGACTCTTCAGCCAAAAAGAGTGAAACAGAAACAGGACCAGGACCAGCTCCAGGCTGCACCTCCAGCAGCAGGACCAGATGCCACAACAAAGGCGTGTGAGGTGTTATTGCTCCACTGTAAGCCTCTTACAGCCTGTAAGTCTGCCTGCCTGCCTGCCTGCGGCCAGCCCTGCAGCCTGCAGTTGGCTCCGATCAGGCCGTGATGAGTTAATCCCTCCGTGGAAAAAAAGGTTAGCTGTCTTTGGCTCTGTCTCAGGTCTGTCACCCTGCCAGACGCACCGAGAGGAGGAGGACCGACCCCAGACTTGGCCGGCATGGAGGAGCTTCTGTTACCGAGCGGCGGTGGTGCTGAGGAGGAGGTGCGCTCCGACCACAGTTCCTATGTTCCAGGAGACGCAGGGAGGACGATGGGGGACCAAGTGAAGACTTTCATCCAGGTGACGGTGAAGGGGGACCTGAGCAGGAACGTGAGGAATTTCTGCAAGAAGAATGGTCTGCTGACGCTGTCGGTCATCGCTGTGCTCACTGGCTGCACGCTGGGATTCATGCTGAGAGGAACCCAACTGTCCACACAGGTACGACTGTCCACACTCACCTGTCCACACAAGTACAACTGTCCACACTCACCTGTCCACACAGGTATGACTCACCTGTTAGGATGGAAGGTTGTCATCCTGGACTTTGAATCAGTTTCAGATTAATTTAAGAAAGGTCCAGAAACTTAAAGCAGATTTGTGCATCAGGACTGTTTTTTTTCCCTCTCTTTAATCATCTGATGACCCCTCAGATTTATCTGGTGACCCTTTAGAGTGCCCCGACTCCTATGTTGGGAACCGCCACCTTAAGTCTTCAAAATCGTGCAGACTGCCGCAGGGATTCTTAACATTTCCTTTAAATTCCCACCAAACTTCTATGTCTTTTCTTCAGGACTCACATGCTGGGAATTATATTTTCTTCTGATGATTTGTTTGAAAAACATTGGTTCACTCATTTAAACTTAAAATTTCTGCTCCATTGTCGATAGTTTCCTTTAAATTTGATACCTCAAATTCTGCTACTGTGCAACTTTCTTCAAATTTATCATCAAACTCCTGCATTTAGAGTTTCTTTGTCTTCTTCTTTTCCATCTGGTTTCACCTGCTCTGACGCCTTGTTCATCCTGTCCTTTAAATTTTCTGCTAATATTTTCCTGTTGGCTTTTCCATCCAGACTCAACCTGCTTGGACTTTCTCCCTTGTTACCATCTTTTAAATCAATCCTTCCCAGAGACTGAGTCAGTAAAGGAGATTTCATCTAAGTCCCCAACTAAATAAATACATAAAAGACCACGGAAGAACTTTTGAAAATTTAAGATTTATATCTGCAGTAGACCTTTTACAAAGCATGTAAAACTGTTTTACTGATGAGAGCCTGTTAAATCTGTCTAAATGCATTATGAAGTTGGCTAAAATGTTGTTTTCCTGATAAAAGGCAATTAGCCTCTTTGAGCTCCTAGTTTTGGTTTTCATATTTCAAGCTGGTGAACATTTAGCAAATAAAGAGGCAGATATTTCCTTCAGGAGTTGGTGGAGACCAAAATGCAGTTAAAAAGAGAGTTAGTATGGTCTTAGATTTTATAGCCTGAGGACATGTTTGCCAAAATTATCAACAGAATGTGAAGAAACTGACATTATGTCTGAGATATCTGTTTGCTGTGTTGCAGAGATACTGAAGTTAGTATGCTAACCAGCTAGCCCCGGCCTGTAAATTGTAAAGCCAAGGTGAGCTGTGTGAGTTCTCTACATTTCACAAGCTCTCTGAGCCTTTTTAGCCTAATAAATAAACAAAATAAACTCACAAAATGTCAAGAAATTAAATATTCTCACACCTATGTTCATCATTAAACAGAAAAATACAACCTCTCACCTTTCATTCACACATTCTTTGGCCAGATTGAGGCCAGCTAACTGGGCCACTAGCTGCACCGCTAACTGAGCTAACATCAGCTAGTAGCCACAGTCATGTAAATCTTCTGCAGTATAGTGAGCAGCAGTTAACAGTTATTCTAAAGACATGCTGCCCCCTATTTGTACACATTTTATACACCATTAAATATTTTGGTTCAGATTAGCATGTCAATCACACTAGCCAACAGTAACAGTAAAAACAGTTTAGTTCAAGTGAATTACCTGTTTGTTTTAGCTGCTAAAGTACTTAATTTCAGATTGAACTTAAATATTTTTAGCCAGTTTCCAGGCAAAGACACAAATGATTCTCTCCGTGTGACTACGGAGTACGTAAGCTTAACATGTACTCCGTACTCTGTTAACATGTTAGCTACAACTGCTGTGTAAACCGATGATTCAGAGTCTTTTTGCTGCTCTTTCTGTTAGATAACATTCAGTTTATTGGCTATTAAAATATTTTGAATTATGTCACCAGACAAAAGAGTTTGGTTTTTGTTAGCTAACTGTTGATTTTAGCTAAAAGAGTTTAGCTTGAAATATTTCAGTTCAGGTTTCATCTTACTGGATGTGGAGGAGGCTAGCTTTGCTAACATGTTAGCCACAACGATGTAAGATGATAATATGTCAAATATTGTTTTTACAGTTGATTCTAGTGCCAGGACTGGATTGGTCACTACTTTGTTTGTATTGTGCACAAAGACACACACAAATACCACCCAACAGTTTGATGCTACAGAGAAAATAAATGTAGCACAGTGCTAAGAAAGGCAAAGAAGAACATGACTGTTAGCAAACATGGAGATAAACAATGCAGGTTTCAAATATAAATATATTAGAAGATGTGGCTGTGCAAATGTTGATAAGGAAGGAAATGCATAAAGAGGTTTAGTCCAAAAGACTTTAAATTTCCCCTTCAAGCCAATTGACCCACTAATTCTCTGCAGGTTCACACTGTTCTTGGAGTTCAACAGAATCAGGGAGCATTAACAACCTGAGATCACAGCCAGTCCGGATCCAGTCATTAATCCTTCATTAACTTTGTCTTCTGTGTAAAAGTTAACACATAAAACTCAGGGCTGCAAATAAAGACTGCTGTTCTCTGGTTTTATTCTGGGAACCTTTAGGAACCTTAAACATTACTCATGGTGGGAAGCCTCAACATATTTAAATTTGTCCACTTTAGAACAGAAAAAGGAAATGAAGACTTTTTAAATGCAATTTAGGCTCTGAGACGGCAGTAATCAGATACTTTACTTGAGTGAAAGTACAAACACCACATTGTTAAAAGTAGAAGTCCTGCATTCAGAATGTGACTTCAGTAAAAGGATTTTCTGAGGAAAATTGACTTAATTTATCAAAGTAAAAGTACTTGTGCATGTGTGAGTCTTGTAATTATTATAGAATATTATCTTATTTATCATTATCACTGATTCATTAATGTCTTGGCAACATTTACTGTTTCCTCAGTGTCCCTAAAATGAACAAAATCAAGCTGAAAGTTAATTTACCAACAGCAGACTCTGCAGGGTTGTTGATGATAATCTGTTTCACATTAAACAAAGTGATTCCATTTATTGTTTGATTGTTCCAACAAGTTTCCCCCCCCACCAGCCCTCTTGACAAAACCATGCTTTTATTTTGAAATAATGATAACATTTCTCTCATTTATGACCACAGGCAAAAATCTACTTCTCTTTTCCTGGAGAGCTGCTGATGAGGATGCTGAAGATGCTCATTCTTCCTCTCATCACGTCCAGGTAGGCTGATCTCCCGTCAGCCTGATGTTTCTCACTTCATGGCTCATTATTGTATGAATTAGATACCACATCAGAATACAGGCATCCCTTCTGTGGAGATTTCTGTTGATGGACATAACTTAGTCCATCTAAATATTAATATATTTTAGCATCATTTAGTTGTATATATTTCCAGAAGGAGTAAAACTTATTGTAAATCAATAATCAAAAAATATTTAATCGTGTTTTTGAAGTTGCAATCAGGCGTGAGCTCTCTGTATGTTTAATCTTGGTGTTAAGGCAAAGATTAGCTTCATAAACAACTTTAAAGGTTATGTTTTTGCTAGTTTATCCAAAAACTGATGTGATGACCAAATGAGAGTCAACAGGAACGCACGCACAACGCTCTGTGTGACACAGGAAGTAAGGATTCATCCTGACCTTATAACCTCAGTTTGGGAATAAATCTGTCTTTTATTTCAATTTAATTCACAGCGTTGTAGAGGATTTTAATTTGAAGGAGCTCAGCTAGCAGTTTCCCTCTGCTTCCAGTCTTGGTGCTAAGCTAGGCTAAACGTGTCCAGACTCACGCCCTGTTGTTTCCTCTTTGTGTGCAGTTTGATGTCGGGTCTGTCGTCGATGGAGTCGAAGGCGTGCTGCCGCATGGGCGTCCTGACCGTCACCTACTACCTGTGGACCACCTTCATTGCCGTGGTGGTCGGCATCGTGCTCGTCATCATCATCAAGCCCGGTGTGGGGACGGAGGTGGAGAGCAACCGGCTGGGAGGCGGGCCCGTCATGACGTCGGCCGACGCCCTGCTCGACCTCATCAGGTGAGTCTGTGTTTCTGTGGCTTCACCTGACGGTGAGGAAACGAGACCAAAAGGACTTTGATTTTCTGCGTGAAATCTTGTCAAGTGAAAAATATGTCCAAACATCTGGAAAACATCAGAAAGTGTTGATCAGAGTCCAAGATGACGTCCTCAAACGATGGAAAAATATCACATTACACCAATACAAAACCCAATAATTACCTGCTTCTCATGGCCAATATTGATAAAATAACTAATAATTTCACATTTCTGAATTTTAAGAATAAGTTGATATAACCTGTAGTTTGTGCAGGGGTGGAAGTAACTGATTACAAATACTCAAATTACTGTAATTAAGTTGTTTTGGGGGTATTTGTCTTTACTTGTACTTGTAAGTATGTACTACATGTAATGTAATCTACTTAGTTACTTTTAAAATCATAGTTGAGTACTGAGCACAGTTTGAATTAATATTCAAACCTTTTCATCTGTATTTTAGCAGCCAATCAGGTGATGTGATGTGTGAACACTGCAGCAGCAGGTTTGGAATAAAAATATATAAAAAAATGAAAATGAGGGGAAAAAATGTTATCTTTTTTTAATTAAGTTTTATCTTATAACTTATTAATGATTAATTGATTGTTAGCGTTTTCAACTGTTGGTTCAGGAAAACACACAAAATTTTCAACCCTTGTTTGGAGAGGTGACTGTGATCATCAGAGATAAAAGTAAGTAATACTCTGAATAGTTTTTGAGACAAATACTTTGTACTTTTACTGAAGTATTTTTCTAGCACCAGTGCTTTTACTTGTAATTGAGTAATATTTTATATTACATGTACTTGTGTATGTGAGGCTCAGATGGCTGATTTAATATTCCAGATGTAACTGACATCACCATGACAACAAAAACAAACAGTTCTGCTTCTTTACAAACTTCACAGACACACTTTGTCTGTTATAGACCCTCAGAATTCAAATTAAACGCTTTGACATCCATTAAATCAAATATTATTTGAGCCGACTAACATACACAGATACTGATATGGATCAATACAGCAGTGATACGCCAATATCGATAATAATTTTGACGATAGTTTATTGTCCCTGATATTTATTGGAATCAGGAATGCTTCATCATCAACAGGTAAAGAGTCGTAGGTGACGGATCACGCTGATTACCAGCGTTACAGATATTTGGACCTGGTCCATCCTCTCTGTCTAACCTGTAGAATAAGACACTGATGCTGTCATAGTTCTCCTTAAGAAAAACCTGCTGTTACCACGGCAACCAAATGACTTTGGGCTGAAACGCTTTGAACGGTTCAAAATAAGGTGCAGGAAGCGGAACTAAACACGTTCTGTGACGATGGTGAGGGGTTAAAGGTCGTCTGTGAAGTTTCCAGGAAGAACTGATCGGTCTCAGAGGACGTCTTTCAGTCCTGATCATTAACCTCTGACATGCTGCTAATAGATGATGAGAATAACGAAACAGTCTGTAAGCTGAACAACACTTTAGATCAAGAAATCGTAGAAAACACAGCGACACACACTCTCACACACTCATCAATCCCATTAGCTGCGGAGCTCATCACTATATTTTTAGTAATCCTGCGGGGATGAGTGACAGATTAACCGAGTCAGCGGCGGTGTGATACAATGATCTCTGCTGCGGCACGTTGGCACACGCCCGCCCTTCAATCAGCCTCACGAGTGGCTCCAACGCATCATGATCCTGTTGACCTCTGACCCCGCTGAAGGTCACCTGATCTCAGCCACTGTTTTCTTCCTGATTCGTGTGTGTGTGTGTGTGTGTGTGTACTTTAACAACTGTTATTACGTGAACCTGCTCAAATTACTTTATTATTAACACATTATTTTTCATATAAATCTGAGTTCGTGCTCTTGTGATACTTTCCCACATTAGTTGATATTATGATATAAATTAAGTCAATAATTCTGTTGAGTTTAAGCAGAAATTTTCTCAGTAAACATTCAACCATCTGTGCTGCAAACTGTTTTATTGTGTGCTTATTTTTTATTTTATTTATATTTAATTCTTTTTTATTATTTGTAATCTTTCATGCAAAAATGGTATTTAAATCTTTTTGTTGCCTCTCAAATATGAAGATTTCCTGCTTTTCTCTGTTTATTATTGGATCAGACTGAATGTTTTTGGCTTTTGAACTGACAAATGAGACATTTAAAGACATCATCTTGGACTCTGTGGTGAACTTTTTTTTACTATTTCCTGACATTTTATATACCAAACAATTAATCTAAAAAACAAATGTCAAATTAATCTTATTGCAGGCCTAATATAAATCAATAAAACAAATGCTGTCAGTATAAAACAGCGTTGCACAATTAATCATAAAATTATTGAAATTGCGATAAGTACAATATCCAAATTGCAATTTTTTGAAAAGGAAAAATATGTGAGAAAAGTAATGAAGTCCTGTAGAGCTGAATCTTTTGTTTGGTAAAGGTCCCCCAAAAATGTCACATCATCCCAATTTTATATATCCTTCAGTGTAAATGTTTAAAATCAGAGTTACGTTCATCAAGCATCACGTGTTTGTTTCTGAGGGCTCAGCTCACTGCAACTTTTCACAACACATACATGAGGATCAGTATTAGAATCAGTTTCTCCAGTGGATCGGTCTAATCGCTGGTGTTTGGAGTTGTTCTTCTCGGGGTGCTCGGTAGTTTGCTGCTTTCTGTGTGGAGTTTCCATGATCTCTCTGTGTCTGTATGGCAGCTCCAGCTTCCTCTCACAGTCTGAAGACGTGCAGGTCAGTTAGTGACTCTGTCAGCCCTGTGATGAACTGGTGACCTGTCCAGGTGTGTTCCACCTCTCACCCTGCTGGGATCAGCCCCAGCCTCCCTGCATCCTCTTTTAGTTTGTGCTCTACAGCTTCTCTGTTGGAGCAGGTTTTCATTTCATTTTTGATACCAAAATGTTTGCTGCTTGTGTGTTAAACTCTCTACCAAGTCATCTCCCTCAAAAAATGAGTGGAAAGAGTTTAATTAACATTTTTGGCAATATTCAGCATCGAAACACTAAAATATTGCTAATATATTGATGACATATTAAATTACTCTGGGATTATAAACAATGTGACATGGGACACCCTCACCTGCCTGCTTGATCAGCTCTGTGCTGATTGACGAGCCAGCTGTCAAAAACTGACTTGGTGCATATTTAGGAGCTGCTGGTGGAATCACAAGCACTGATCAGAACGGCTGCGATCAGCTCCGTCTGCTGTGGTGCAGCTGTAACACGATGCAGCCGTGCCTCATGGAATTTAACCATTACAAACTGTTGACTAGCTGGTTTGTTTAAAACTCACAGAGCTGACCGTTAACAAGCAAGAATGTTGGAAACTGTGGAAAAAACCTCAGCTGAGATGCATATTCTGAATAAGCTCTACACGTGTATAAAAGGATGCGTCTAAAACCTGAATAATATCAGCACTCTTTAATTAGAAGATGCTACATTCAGAATAAGGTGTAGTTCAGAATATATAAACTAAACATACCACTTACATGACTGAGCCAGTCGTCTCTCCACAGCGCTCAGTGCTGGAGAAAAGTCTGGCTGCACACATACACACTCTGCTATATCGGAAAACCCTGCCTTGTTTGCATTTCTTTAAACCAATCACAAATGTCTTGGGTGGAGCTAAGTGCAGGATGCAGCGATGACTCTGCTGTGTTTGTACCTTTAGTGTCTCAGGCCTCATTTGCCATTTTCAGTGTGAAGGTTGCAGCTCAAAGGTCGTTCTTGTTTCCTGGGGACTTTGAAAACGTAGATAGTGGACACCGCGATGTTGCTTGAAGGAAGTGACCAGTTTCAAGTAGTTTTAAATTCAGCTAATCTGCTTCATGTTGAGTTCACGTGTCTGTGTTCCCTCCACAGGAACATGGTTCCCTCCAATCTGATCGAGGCCACGTTCCAACAGGTGAGACAGCAGCCGGGACACATTCAGATTCTAACTTTTATAACTCTACAAACTTTACCTTCTTCAACAAACCAACTGTGTTTCTTCTTCAGTACAAAACGGACCTGATTCCGATCCTCAAAGTCCCAACCAGAACCATCCAGCCCAACTTCGTCTATGTCGTCCCCGATGAGAGCGACCCAAAAGGTCGGACCGTGTACCTGGAGCTGACTCCGCCTCCAGAGGTCATGTACAAGACGAGTCCCGGCAGCAGCCAACAGATGAATGTCCTCGGCATCGTCATCTTCTCCGCCACCATGGGTGAGCAGGATGCTATCCACGTGTCACTGATCGATGAATGTTACTGATCGATATAGAAACTTGTTTTACCAAGTTTAGTTCTGAGGTCTTTATGACAAAGTCAAGTTTCTTTAGTATCCTCGTCAGGTTTGGCTTCGTGTTATATTTTTGGGGTTTAATTTAGTTTTTTCTTGTTGCTGGTTGGTTTCATCTGTCCCTCATTAGTCTCCCCTTGATTATGTGAGTATTTAGTCTGTGTGTTTCCCTCATGTCATTGCCAGTTTGTCTTTGTACTCTGTGTCAAGCATTCCAGCACTTTCCATGAGTCTTTTGGACTTTTGTTTTGTTTGTATTTTTCCTGGACCTTGCCTGTTTTTGGACTTAGGGAAGCAAGAAGTAGGATCCAACCACAGACACCAGAGGTAGGACAAATAAGCACAAAAAGCTTACAGGACGGTCAAAAACAGGCAAATAAATCCAACTGGGAGCAGGCAAGAATCAAAAGTCCAAAAACAGGCAACGTCCAGGAGAAAAAACATGCAAAGATCCAAAAAAAAATACTGTGACAAACAGCAGGAAAAGGCAGAACTCTTGATTGATGGTCCAAAGGTAAACTAACAGTGACATGAGGGAAACACACAGACTAAATACTCTCAGGAGTGAAGGATAATGAGGGACAGGTGAAACTAACCAGCAATTACAAAGGTGGGAAACACACAAAGGCAGGAAATAAACAAACCAAGACACATGAGGAAAGACTTTCAAATTAAATCAGGAAATAACTAAACTAAAGCCCAAACACAAACATGTTGGTCATCAGAAACTAGTTACTGTAATATTAATAATAATGTATGAAACTGTGTTGTTGTAGGTCTGTTGCTGGGAAGGATGGGAGAGCGAGGAGCTCCACTGGTCAACGTGTGTCAGTGCATCAACGAGTGTGTCATGAAGATCATCAATGCTGCTGTGTGGTGAGAGGACAACTCTGAACGTACACACAGTACACACAGTACACACAGTACACACAGTACAGGATGTTTACAGGACAGCAGCTGTAAATAATTAATAACTGTCTGACTTCAGTTTCAGTCTTGTTTATGTTGATGAACAGAACAGAGACCTTGAGGACATTAATAGTAACACCACACTGATTTTATCACTATGACAAGCATTGTTACTATCGGTCTATTTCAAAAGCTTTATAAAGTTAATTTCTAAACCAAATTCAGTCATTTTTCCATAAAGCACGCTGCAGGGATGAACCTGGTCTTTGTGTGGATCCTGACTCCACAGGATTAAATCTTTTTGTTTGTAGCAGGGGTTTGGTTTGAATTGAACTCTGCAGCATGTACGTTCCTCCATGTTTAGGTATGATGTAGCTGTGGTTCTTCCTCCTGACTCAGAGGATCTGACCTAAAGACCTGTCAGGCGGTCATGTGATGAAAACGTGCCGGCTGTGACATCATCATGTCCTCCTGCTGCAGCACACGAGCAGATTAGAAACGGTCCATACAAAGCCTGATCAGCTGCTCAGCACTGCATCTTATACCTGTGTTCACACTGCAGGAACTGATCAGAATCACTGTTTGTTAACGCCTGTCCTTCAGAGTTTAGACCAAACATTATAATAATATCAACACATGAAAAATAATTGGAAAAATGGCTACAGCTGAAAAGTTTAGGTGTAATAACAGTAATTTAGAATCAGACTTCAGTATGTAGCTGTAACAGTTGTGTTGAAAGCTTTTCTTGTTTCAGCACGTTCAAAATTCCTCAGTGCAAAAACATACAAATGCAGACTAATAGATTCAGTATCATGACCTGCTGCCTTCAAATGGGACGTGTGAACTTAAAAACTTAACATGAATTTTGCAGTAAGATGGTCAGCTGCTTGTTTCATATGAAGAGTTCTGTGGTTTGGATTGAATTTGACCGTGTAGAGGAAGTGGGTGTGGAGGAACAGTGATGCTGCATGTTAAAATGAGTCTGATTACCATAAAATTTACAGAACATGTACCTGCTCCACAGAGGATGAACTCAGCTTTTAATGACCCCACAAACTTTCTTGTAGCACCACCTTCAGAACAATCTTTGCATAATTAACTCCACTACTTGTAAGACTCTGAGAACAGATCATCAGAAATGATCAGGATGTTGTTCATTCTTAGGTACTTTCCATTCGGGATCATCTTCCTGGTGGCGGGGAAGATCCTGGACATGCAGGACCCAAGCACGCTGGGGAAGAAGCTGGGCTGGTACGGCATCACCGTGCTCGCCGGCCTCTTCGTCCACGGCCTCGTCCTCCTACCGCTCTTCTACTTCCTCCTCACCAGGAAGAACCCTTTCTCCTACATCCGTGGGCTGCTGCAGGCCATGGTGATCGCCTTGGCAACCTCCTCCAGGTCAGACTCCAGGACCGTCCTGGTTTAACCTGCTGCTCTGTGGACGTGTTCAGGGTTTTATTAAAGTTTTATTTAAATCTCTTCCCAGCTCTGCCACGCTGCCCATCACCATGAAGTGTTTGTTGGAAAACTGCCACGTCGACCGACAGATCGCCCGCTTCGTCCTCCCTGTGGGCGCCACAATCAACATGGACGGCACGGCACTGTACGAGGCTGTGGCGGCCATCTTTATTGCTCAGGTTAATGACTATGAGCTGGACTTCGGCCAGTTGGTCACCATCAGGTAAATCAACGCAGACATCAAACTGTCTCTAAGATAAATCACAAGGTTTAGGAAGCGTTAGTGATCACTGAGGGCAACAAGAACAGAACAGCAGGAGAGGTACTGACTAACTGTCTGATCATGATTTTCTCAAACTCTCACCTCAAAAAGCCCAAATACCTCCTGAAACAGATATAATGACATCAGAGTAAAGTGTCTGGATTGACTCTAATCTGTCCGTTAGATCTTGTGAGAAAAATGTTCCAAAGAGCCAAAATCTAACAAATATTAGCTTTGTATGAAACTTCCTGTGCCTGAATATGTCTATCAAACTGCAAAACTAACAATAATTCACACTGCAACCCCTTGAAACTTTATATAAACATGCTGTCAGAGTTTTAGGTCACCAACCAAAGTGCTTTCAAATTTTGAATAAAATTTTAAATTATGTTCCAAGCTGGGAAAGTTGATACATTTTCCTGATATAATATTACTCCTCCTCCTCCACTACAAGTATTTATTATGCAGAAAATCAACCAGTCAGGTTACCTGAGTATCAGAGGTGAGACCAGGTCATTGTTTGACAACTGTCACATCTTTGCATTCAAGTCTCGGGTCATAAAGTTTGAGTCCTCAACAAGTCATAATGTAACAGTGAGTTTCAGCCTCATTGATTTACAAAGTTACTTAGCTGTGAATGTTAGCTTAGCTAATGTTAGCTTAGCATTAGCTCTCTGTCTATGTTAATATTAGCAGTAACTCACCGTTCTTTGTGTAATTTCAGATATTGAATGAAGTTGAAAGTTCCTGCGGTTCATTTTTTGTCGACCACCTCGTAGTTTTTTTTAGGTGAATGAAACGATCTTTGGTGTCATTTCTTTTCCAGCTGGAGTTCAGTAACATAACGTTTGTTCTTCATGGTTCTCTGCTGTCTGGTAGTGTTAACATGAGTTGGTTCACGAAATAAACCGATTCATGATTCACACTTTTTAAGTAACAGACTTTTTACATTTTGGAGTCTGGGGAGGAGGTAACAAGAATTTTCAAGTCAAAAGGCTCAAGTCACGAGTCACTGGTTCAAGTTGCAAGTCTTGTTTGATTTTGTCAAGTGGAGGTTTAAGTCAAATGTGTGACTCAAATCCACATCTTTGATATTAGACCCTCTTCTTAAGAGTCTTTCTAGTTTTCGATTCGTTCTGACTGAATTTAGACTGAGTTTAGACTGAATTCATCTCTGACAGAGTAAAACTTATTCTTGTTCTTTGACCGGCAGCATCACAGCTACAGCCGCCAGCATCGGGGCAGCAGGGATTCCTCAGGCTGGTCTGGTTACCATGGTGATCGTACTGACATCAGTGGGCCTGCCGCCAGATGACATCACGCTTATCGTGGCCATAGACTGGATCCTGTAAGTAACAGCACTCGTTACTTTCATTTCGTTCTTTGTATTTTATGTCTGAATCTGAAAAGTAATACAAAATTACAGGTTTGCAGTCGCATAAAATGGAAAAAAGTACAAATACCTTAAAATTCTGGTTTAGTATGTTACTTTTTTGATTAAATGTACGATCCGCTGCTGCCAGCCAAAACAGAAAAAAAGTATTGTCCTGCTCAGAGACTCTTTTCACAGTGTGTCCTCGTCCTCTCTGTCTCTGCAGCGACAGATTTCGGACGATGATCAACGTTCTGGGCGACGCTCTGGCAGCAGGAATCATCGCTCACCTCTGTCGGAAAGATTTCCCCCTCAGTGGAACCGGAAAGGTAAAAATCCCACCTGTCATTTTCACTGAATTATTTTTTTTGACTCACTCACTGTGTCAATGATGGCATTTAAAAAAAATATTGTCTCATTATTCTGATGTAAAAAATAATTTAGTCTTAAATAACTGTAATTTTTACTCCTTTGAATAACTTCCTTTATTTATTTTTAATTTTCTGATCAGAAAAGTCACCTTGTCATCACACCTGTGAGTTGTTACTTCATTCATGTCTGTTGGGTTGGATTAGATAACAGCAGAGTTTGCTCAGATTGGACCAAACAAACACAACAGATTAGACTTCTGACTCCTCTCCTGATCCTACTGAGTCTTTGTCAAGCCCCGCCCCCTCTGCAGCGCTCTGTGGTCCTTGTTGCCAGGCAGAGAGGCCCATTAATAACAACCAACTGAAAAACAACTACTAATTTAACTCAATTAATTTCTTTGCTCAGTCAACTAAATCATTTAGAATTGCTCATGGAGTTGAACTTTGAAACACGGCATCACATATCTGCGTGAAACAAGAAGCAGAAGAAGATCAGCAACAGGAAAAATGGGTTCTTGTGGAGAACACAAGAAATATGCTGCCTGATGTCCTCTGGCTGCTCTGACTCACCTCACTGTGATTTACAGTTTCCTGATCGACAGATAGCTGTACTTGTTGTTTAAGGAAAAGCTAACTGTAGCCAACGTTAGCTAGTTAGCTCAATTAGCTGTGCAGCTAGTAGTGGTCCTATAAGCTCCTGCCTGGGCTTAAATTGTACAGTGAATGCTGAGCTGTACCACAAGATGCGTTTTAATTCCAGGTGTGAACTGATGTCCACTTGTGATCGGATCACACACTTTACTATCAGGTGTAAACAGGCTCTAAAGCACATTAATGTTGCATTTCACTAAGCTAACATATGCTTTCTGATGTTTCTTCCCCAGCCTGTACCATCCTACGGTACACATACTCCTCACAACAACTCCCACAGCGTAGACGTGCCAATGACCGAGATCCACACTCACAAAGACTGCATGTTCGAGACGATGGGCGACTCCGCGGGCGAGAGGCACGCACACACCGTCTACTACAACATCTGTCAGGTGTGATCCGACGGGACGGAGCAGCTCGCCTCAAGAGTCCGGGAGAGTCCGGTCAAACCTCACTGTGCCATCTGAACAGGAGCGTTAAGAAGAGACAGAGCAGGAATTTTCTTAACAGGACGAGAACCTGAGCAGCAGCACCTGCTGACAGGAAGTGTGGTTTATTTGGCCAAACATGGATCAAGCTTCACGTGGAGCTCCGAGGGCACCAAGGACCGTGAAGTCATTTTAATGGAACATGTGTCAAAAACTGTCAAATGACGGGTCGGAGTTTGACCTCTTTTTTGTCAAATGAAAAAAAGGGATTTATTTTTCTTTTTTCGTGTATGAAGAGTGAAAAGTGGGAACCCGACGTTCCAGACCTTCAAACCTCACCTGTGAGGGACGAGATCACAGATTCACGCAGCCAAAAGGAGTTTCCTTTACCAGGGTTTCTGAGAGCAGCGGCCTAAACTGGTGTCACAACAAATGATCTTAAAAGCACATCATTCATGGATAGAAAATGGTCGTCCACACCAAGAACAATAACTTTAACAGTATCCATAGATATTAAAAGTCATTCTAGCTCAAGCAACAGCGGTGAACGATATTGTCAGGGTCACTTTGGGAGCAAGAAACACTGACAGCCAATCAAAATCCATCCAAATTAGCAGGGTATAGCCTACAATTTATTAAACACTTATTCAACAAAATATTGGAAATTACACATAAAAAACTAATTTACCTGAGACAGACTGCCAAACGGTCTAAAGTTTGTTTGGTCCTTGATGGAGTCGTCTTTGACCACTGGGGTTGGGTGATGTCCACCAGCGATGAAATTTTATACTTTTTACAACTATGTATGTCGTAGGGCATTTTCACACCTGCCTTGTTTGGTCCAGACTTTCAAACTTTTCATTTTGATCCAGACCAAAATTACAGGTGTCCAAATTAAAAAGCTGGACTGTGGTGTCAGTCCAGATCAAACTGAACCATAGTTCGGTTTGTTTCTGGTGGGAAAAGATTTTTTGGATAGTTCACCAATGACAGGAAATTACCACAGGAGGTCATCAGAGTTGGAAGAAGGAAAAACAAACACACCAAAACAAAATGAGCCGCAGGAGGAGACCAGATGTTTAATTAAATAACATCTGGTCTGACAACTTCATAACGTGTCAACTGGAAAAAACTCAAAAAAGTGTGGACAGTTTTCAGTTGTTGTTTGACTTTGGTGCTGTTGTTAGCAGTCCCATAATATTAATAATATAGTGACGATGATGTGGATCTGTTCAGTCATCTCTCTCCATGAACGGCGTCTGAACTCATCAACTGTAAACACACTGACATCAGACACATGCCTGTCTACAAACCAATCAGTGTCAAATATAGGGAGGTGTAGCCCACGTCAGTGATGATGGTGACGACAGGAACCAAAACTAACCGATCCAAATGTCAACTGTATCTCAAAACAAAAAAAAATCCTTTCAGGTGTGAAATCACCTTTAAATTAGAAACTGGGCGGTGCTTTATGCAGTTTTTCCTTTAGTAAATCAAGTTGAAGGTACTATTATAATAAACCCATCCTTCATTTTTGCACCTTCTCACTGACACTCCTAAAAATATATTTATCAGTTCTAAAACCCTTTTAAATCCTGATGTTTCAGTGGTGGAGGGCTCAGGGGTTGATGACTGTCAGGTCTCATGATGAAGGATGGTATCATCCATCAGCCCAAACCTGCAGGACACCATCAAACTGAATTCAAAAGACTCTTCTAACACAGAATACTATCGTTCATCAGCGTGGACTCTCACATCGTTACAGCTGTAGTTTTCTTTCTTGGTGTGGACGACCTTTAATTCATGGAACAAACTGCAGAACATGATTGTACAAAGCAGCTGTCTAAGATGCTCTGGACTACAGTTCATCCAGGATTGTCCAACTGGACGGAGACTTCAGAGTGACCCAGATCACACTGGAGGGACTGTGTATCCCGTCAGTCCTGGACTTGGCTTGGCTGAGAACAAAGATGTCTTGACCCCTGTGGCTCTGACGGAGGTTGGATGGATGGTTTTGTAAAAAAACTGTCTTTATTTTTCATATCAGGACATTGGAACGTGTTGGTTTGATATCAGTGTGGCCGTAAGTTTGTGTGACTCTACGCTGAACAAACAGTCCAGATCCTGGTTTTTCAGGTGGAGATGTGGATCAGTGTACCTGCCTGCTCAGACTTAAAGGCCAGAACAAATCCACCAAATCTGGATTGTTTATCAAAAGACAGTAGAGCTTAAGAAACCACGTCAGATCACACTGGATGAAACTGTAAAATACTCGTCGATTAACTTCAAAACAGCAGTGAAAATCCTGAAAACTTGACATCTTGCAGTTTTTTTCTTCTAAAGGGACAAACTTCTTCTTCTTCTTCTTCTTTCTCTTCTTCGTGCTGCTGTTTGTTCTGAACCACGTCTTTGTCTTACGTGCACAACAAAGTTTCTGCTTCAACAAACCTTTGATTGAACTCTGTATTTGATTGGCCGGCGCTCACTGTCGCCTGTGCTCAGACTGGTTGAAGGGTTAAAGGGTAATCCGTCCAATCTGACGGCTGAATGAATCCAAGTGCTCTTCATCTTCATCAGGCTCAACCTTCTTCTTCTTCTATGTTGTTTGTATTTGGCAGCATGCTGGCATGCGTTCTAACTGGCTTCATTTGAAGTCCATGTGCATTATCTTCTTCTTCTTCTTCTTCTCTTGTTGTTGTTGTTGTTGTTGTTTGACTTGAATGTTGAAGTAAACAAAGTGCTGTAGGGATTTTGGGAACCTTACAGCTGAGGTGCAGCTAACAGGAACAGATGAACAGATGCTAGCTCTGGTTTCAGTTGATCTCATGCCTCTCCTCGGTCTACGACAAACTCAAAATAGATTCTGTTAGTTTCCAATGATTGATTGATTGATCTTGTCTGGAGCCACAGATCCAATCAAAGAACTTTTCTCCCCTTTTTTTACATTTTTTTAAAAGTAGTCCTCTTGAAGATAAAGTCCTTTAAACTCACTTGTAATATTTTTTTTATTTTTTTGGTGAAGTGTTCCTTGAACTTCTCTGTGTGTGTCAGTAGTTGTGTTGTTTCAGTAGAGTTGAAAACGTAGACCTGCCTTAATTTGACTGTTTGACCTCGTTGTCGTTTTACTCCACAAACCTCAATATTCATCTGCCAACACACAGTCAGCCCGACAAACTGCAGCACTGTCGACTTTTACCAAAACAAACTTCATCAAACCGCATCATGTACAGACTTCATTTCTTTAAGTGGTTGTTTTTTATATGAAATATGCATGTGTTTGGATTTTGAGTAAATTATGTTTATTTGTATTTGAAAATAAACATTGTGTTAATATACTTCATTCTTTCTTTCCAGTGTTGATACTGACATGTTAGTGTAGCCTTTGTTTTGGTGAAACATTTGCCCGACAGGAGGCGAGCTCTGCTACTAAAATGACTACATCACCACCAAAGAAAAAGCTACCAGCTGTTAGCTTGTTTATGTTTGTACCATTAGCCTCCCAGGTGCTAATTTTCAGTTTTCTGTGTGCAGGCTGCAGCTCGGAGGTTGTTCTTGTTTCCTGGGGACTCAGCTGCAGCTGGAGAGAAACAGCGTCCCTCATCCTCTGGTGGACCACCATGCCTTTAACAAATATTGCACCTCCTGGAATCTGAAAATAGCAGAAATCCATGTTGTGATTTTTGCAGTTGTACTGTACAGTTGTATTTTCTCTTGCTCATGTGACCGACTGCTCTGAGTCCATCTGTGTTTGCCTCCAGTTTTCTAGTTTACGCTGTGATGTAATCATGACATCGGCACTAATAAGGTTTGGTGTAAATAGCCACATTGACTGTTTCACCCCGTCGTTGGCTGGACACCAGGCTGCTCTCTGCCAACTCAAAAATACACCCTCTTCCTGTAAGATTCTCAGATTAACTCTGCAGGTCATTTCATTAATCTGTGCACAAACAGAAATGTAAACACAGTTTGTTTCTGGAGGAGTTCTGTGGTGGAACGTCTCCATTAGAAAAGAGCAGGGGGAACACATGGAGAACGTGGTCACTACAGCTCCCTGCTGCTGCTATAAATACCCGTTTGACAGAGCACTGCAGGTCATTAATCCAATAAAGCGAGCGTGAGGCGCACGGGACTGAATCCCTGCGACTGCACGCAGCCACAGGTGCCTCGGCTGATAATCCTGCACCACAGATTAAAGTCACAATGAAGACTTAATGAGGGAGGGAGGAACAACAGGGATTAACCAGGATTACTGAGGGGTCTCCCAGCTTTGCATGCTGGGAGTTTCTCTCCTCAAGGACATTTTACGGGAAGCTGCAGACTCTGTCACTGTGACTTCAAAATAATAATGCTGAGAAAAAGTTTCTATCTGTTCCATATGAAGATGTTTTTTTTAAGATTGTGAAGAATTGAGATTGTTTTTTAAATCTGATGTGTAGAACAGAACGTCTCTGCTTCACATCTTTCATACATTTAGACGTTTTTTATGACACATTTTGTCTTTAACAAATATTTGCACCACCTGCAATTAGAAAATTGCAGAAAGTCATATTGTGATTTAGATAAGATTTGGATGACTTGTCTGTACGTCAGAAGTTTAACCCTGAAACCTGAAGGCAAACCGTGAAGTGCTTTAATTTATTTGCTGTACATTTATACAGACCTGTCCTGAAGTACAGTTTGAGATATTTTACTTTTCATTTTCTGCTAAAGAAAAATACTTCTACTCCACTACATTTAAGAAGGAAATATTTTATTTTTTACTCCAACATTTGATAAATATTTACTGAAATTTAACTTTAAATTAATACCAGATATTATCATTAAATAATCTGCAACATTAAAGTGATGAACACATGAATGCATCAATAATTATACTCATATATCAATCATTCTGGAGAACTGGGATAAACCTGTAATTTGAGTGGTTTTGATTTTACTCTTAAATTTGTAACAGGCCAAACTCTTATTGATTTTTATTAAATACACACATTTTAAACCAGAATTCTTATTGATCTTTGATTTAGGACTACAGAGTCGACATGTTATGGTTGAGACACGTCTGATAGAAATATTACTGAATGAATTTGTTTAAAAATAAAAAGTTTACCAGTGTTTGAGAAGTATTCCCACCTTTTTAAACCAGGAAGTGAGACAGGGGTCCTTAGGGTACAGCTGACCCTTTTTATGCCTGATTAAATCATCTGGGACACAACTTTAACTTTAAAGGACCAACGTTTTGTTTCATGTTTAGAAAATACAGAGGTGACTGTATAGTTGATGTATATAGATGCAGTTTTGTTGTTTGAACAGTTTTCTGACAGAACAATTAGAATTAGAACAATTAGAGTGTTGTATTAATTATTATTATTATTATTATTTTCATGGGACGTGATTTCTGTAGCATTCTACATAATCAGTACTTTCACTTTTGGTACTTGAAGTAAATTTTGATGCAGATACTTTTGTACTTTCCTTCATCAATCAAACATCATGAGTTTAATAAAAACAAATGAAAGAAAATTCTACTGGTGATCAACGTCTAAACAAATTAAAATTTTCACTGCTTACTACAAATAATTAATCTGATCTTAATTCAGTTGTGAGCAGTTTCATGTAGGAACTACTTTCTTAAAGTAGTACTTTCTTTCTAATAGAATTCTAGTAATACTTTCTTTCTAGTAGAGAGAAAGTAGTTCTGGTAGATTCTACTGCAGAAAGTGAGTGATTCCTCCTGCCATTTCTTCCTGTAACTACATCGTCATTTCTGCAAAGACACACTGGTTTAGAATTTTTCAAATGTATTTTTCCGTCCCTTCGAGCACCACAGGACGAGTGCTGTTCAGTCCCATTATACTGGAGAGAAGACACACGTCTCTACAGATGAAATCTCCAAAACTCTGAAACTCACAAGAAAACACTGTAGATGGATAAATAGCAAGAGGAAAAATATGTGTTTCTGATTTTGGGTTGAAATGTCCCTTTAAGTTAAAGATTGTTGGACGTCTGATCAGAATCTGAGGTCTTAATGTTTGGTGTAATTCAGACTGCAGCCACGAGGGGGCAGCATCAGATCAGACTGTTCTGATGTAGTAATGTAAGGTATGAGGCAGGGTGTTAATTAAACTGTAATAAACAGTTAATAAACACTTCTGATGAGCTACAGTTAGAAATTTGCTGATATTAACCCTGGCAACCCTGCTGACATGACCTTATGTGACCCCAGATCAGAGGCAGAAGATTTATGGGAGTTTTTTTTGTTTGTTTTTTTTTTAAGAAATTGAGTATGAATCACTGCAGCACATGAAGTTTTATTCTCACCTGGATTAATGAACACATTCAGATACAAAATACACATTTTAAAACAAAGTATATAAAATCCTGTGCTAATAACTCTGCAGCTCTTCATAATATAAAAATATATCTTTTCACATGATGTTCTGGCACAAGCAGTGCAACGAATTACAAACGCTTAACGTTACAAATAAAAATGATTTTCTCCTAAAATCACTTACTTTTATTAAAGAAAATGAGGTAGTTTAACACCTCTGAGTTACTGAGGTGTTTTTGAAGAAGATTTTAAACCTGTTCATCCTGTGAAACATGATGAAAAGTTCACAGTGTAAACAGAACTGGTCTCACTCCATTTCATCAACATTCAGCTGGGTTTTAATCCGTCCCCACGATCAGAAGTTAATCATATTCGTCATCAAAGTCTGCAAAAGCAGGATACCAGTAGCTGTCCTTCCTTCCTGAATTTCCTCTGGCTGCGTTTTCTTTCTTTCTCTGTTGGACTTTCTTTATCCTGGAGATCTGAGCAGCAGCCAGACAGATCATACACACCTGCAGGAGGAAACAAACTCTTCTCATCACAGCTGATTCTCTACAAACTGATCTCATTTTCTCTCCGTCACTGGACGGATAAACTGCACACGTCTGACATTCACACATAAAATCCAAATAATGATAATACTTTTATTTATATTGCGCTTGTGTTCCATATTAAAAGATTTACACAACAAGAATTAAAAATCAAACCCACAAATACAGAATCAGGAGCATCAAAGAACATATAAAAATGAAAAAGAGCATTCAGGGCAGATGAAAGTGCAAAGATCCTGGAAGTAAAACTATTAATTGTAATCACTTTAAGTGAGTAGAGACTGATGCATTAAATGACACGTGAAAAGAAACAAAGGTCTTGTGATAACTCGCAAAATGACTCAAGAAACTGGTATTCATATTCATACGCAACAACCTGATGAGTCACTGTTTCTCACGGCAACCAAAGCCAACAGCATGACAAACATCTGGAGAACGTTCTTGTTCTCAGAGCTGCAGGCCGGACAGAGTGTTGGCTAATTAATTTCATTTCCACGACTAACTTTCCCACCGGCCAAAAATAAATCAGCTTTCTGATGTGTGTTTGTGGTGACGATCTTTATCATAAAGAATCACCACTCCTTCATTTTTTTTAAACTTTCCAAACCACTGAGAAATATTTTCAAATAAAATGATCAGCTGATTGTGTGACATAATCAAAAGATCAGGAGATCGAAGATTTGAATGTTTCTGGATGTGACCTGAACTCTATGGAGTCAAGAAAGTGTCATTCATATTTTGAGCTTTTGAAACGATGTAATTTTACAGCCTCTTTTTATTTGACCTTGAAGTTACAAAGCTATGAGGCACGATTTACAAGTATGAATTTTTTGTTTTCACACCTGTCCATGATTGGCTGTGTTTAGCCAATCAGCATGCTGCCCACTGACTAGCCAATCAGGAACTACTTGGTTCTGCAGTATGATGGAGTCAACATGGAGGAACTGAGGTGAGCTCTGCTGGTTTTAGCACAAAACATGTCGATAAAGTTGAACATGGTAGTCAGTAGGACGTATCAGTACAGCTGACTGTTATTTTTCTTGTTTTGATTATGTGGACGTCGCTAACATCTTAGCTGGCTACAGTCTGTTGTTGTTGTTGTTGTTGTTGTTGTTGTTGTTGTTGTTGCTGTTGTTGTGCTGTTTAAACATTCATGTGAAATAAAGTCAGACTAATCTTGAACAGGCGTTACCTCGAGCAGCAGCAGCCCGGCGGTCAGACCGGCCACCAGCAGCAGGTTGTTCTTGGCCCACCAGACGATTTTCTCCAGGCAGCCGATGGTGAAAATGTCATCACCGGCTGAATGTTCCTCCAGCTGCTGCATCCCATAACCACACATGGTGTTCAGCACCGTCTGCACAAAGAAGAAAACAACACACCTCAGCAGTGAGAAGTGCCTGTGTTAGTTTTATTTCTTGTCTTTCCCCACCTCGTCACCATGTCCTCTGAACTCAGCAGGTCTTTTTTAGATGTTCCTGCTGACTCTGTCCACAGCAGGACATTGATTCGCTTCCTACACCAGGACTCCTGCTGCTTCTCCAAACTGAGGGCGTGTCCACCTCCATCTACTGCAGGTAATATTATTGTTCTAGTACTGGAGATCAGTTTTTACATTGACACTGATCTCAAGACCAACTTTTGAAGGTCTTGGTCTCGTCTCAGATCAACCACAGTTTTACTCGGTCTCAGACGAAGAGGAGTCAGGATATCACTGAACTGTCGTTTGATTTGAGTGTTATCATCATTACTGAACATAAAACTTTCTACTTTCTAAACTACTTTCTAATTTGACATTTTGCCACTCCTCCCTGCCTCCTCTCACAGGCTCTCCAACAGAGTGATGACCAATCCTCTGTAATCAAATTTAACTACCTAAACCACAAAGACATCGTTCACAAAGCAGCGTCCAAAAGGAAACACACAGCAGTAAAATTCATAATGCAGTGCTGAATGATGTGACACATCAAACTTTTATCAGCAGGTAGAAACGGGGCTGCCACCTTCACTATGAAGAAATAATGGACCCTCTGCCAGCTGTCTGCCAACATCTGTATTCTAACAGCCTCTTTCTTATTACAGTAATGTGTGCATGAAAACACAGGACAAATTGTGTTTCATATTGACTTAGTAAGGGACGGAGTGTTTTGTAAGCTAAGTGTAAGTGATGCTGAATCTCTTCACCCCTCATCCAAAGAGATGAAGTGAGTATTATCTCTACATATGTACCATCTATGTGCTCAGATTCAGTCACCTAGTGAGGTGTGCAAGCTGCAAACTCTGAGACACTGAGGGGACGGGGAACATAATGTTGTTCTTAAGTTATGTTCTTCCGCGTGATAAACAATGATGAGAAAGAAGACGTTAACACTATGTAGCTCATGTATATAAAGTTACTTTACATCATTGACATGAACGCCACACACTGAGACACCACTTCCTCTCTTGACTGAGAGAAACAGAGATGTGGCGGCACTCGGTCTCGCTCTGCCTCGGTCTTGACTTGGTCAACGCAGAGTGATATACTGACTATGGATAAGTACCTCATACAATCACACTTCAAATATCCCCAGTTTGTCTAAAAACTTAAATTATGATTTTTTTTTGGTTCCAGCGTCCCTTCATAAACCTGTCTGGGACCACAGAGATCAGGTCGACAGACCTGGTTCTGACCTGGTTCTGTAGCTGAACGCAGCAGGAGAAAGGAACTCCACAGGCCTCCAGACTCGGGTTTGTGTCCAAACACTCAAAGTAGATGTTCTGGGACCAGTCCTGATAACTCTCTACTCCACAGCACTGAAACTACAAACACAACAAACTGTCAGCTACAACAAACTGGACTGTAAAAATCCTGACAGTCCAAACCATCTTCTTCTTCACCTTCTTCTGGATGAAGTCGATGGCGTTCTCCAGGTCCTGGTCCTCCCTGTAGAGGACGATCGCCTTCATCATCAGCTTCTCCGTCCTCTCCATCACCTGGACAACAACAACAGCATCAGCAGGTTGAGTTTTTGTTTTACAGGAAGTGATGTGTCTGTATGTTGTTTATATTTTCAGTGTGATGTCACCATGTCAGTGAAGAGGTAACCCACGACTCCAGCAGCGACCTGCAGGAGGAGGACGGTCACCAGGATCCCCAGGAACTGAAGGAACGGAGAACAGACGAGCTGAACGGTCAGAACTCAGCGGAATAAATAAATCACATCAGTAAGACTGCAACACTGAAGCCCAGACAGGAAGGTGCATAAGATTGTCATTACACCATCATAAGCATGTCATGAGCACGAGAACATGAGTTTGTAATGGTTGTCGTTAAGTGTGTCATTATTAATACAGAGCTGACACTGTTTGATATGACTTTGTTATGACAACTTGACATAATCAAACCTAAAGAAACTGTTTAGCTTTGTTTTTGTCTTTACATTAAACTGTCATAAGTGGTTGTTCTGACTCATCATGACACTTTATAAGTGTGTCATGAATATTTTCTTTCACCTCAAGTAAAGTAGGACATTTTCGTCTTGTCATAAAGTTGTCGTCAAGTCAAATTATTTTAGAAGGATGTCATGAATCATTTCCTGAACTTCAAGTTTCAAGGACCGTTTTGAACAAAAGACACTTAATGACAACAGTTATAAACATTCATTAAGACAGGTGTCATGACAGTGGTATGACAGTCTTATGCACATCCTGTCAAACAAAGTGTTACTGACAGGAGATATCAGCTGATCATTAATCAGTAATCAATGGTACCGTCTTCAGCAGGCAGGTGGCGTTACGCAGCGCCCCGAAACATCCGAGGAACGTGATGAGAAACATGACGGAACCGACGATGATCAGCAGCAGAGCTGGATCCAACGTCAGGGTGTCGACCACATCTACGCACACACACACACACACACACACACACACACACACACACACACACACACACACACACACACACACACACAGTCAGTCATGAAGGAGAGTAAAAGTTGAAACATGTCTGATTAACTTTCTCTGGCTCGTCCTCAGGAATGTTATCAGCAGAGTATTGTTTTTCTAAGCTCACACACACACACACACACACACACACACACACACACACACACACACACACACACACACACAGCCCTATTGTGATGTAGATTTAATTCTGGTGTCCTCTAAGGTTTGCAGGTTTGACAGTTTTCATCATTTAATAATTTGTCTGACCTCAGATTTGTCACCTGTTGTTGTTGTGACTGTTCTGACATGTTGGTGTTAAAATTATGTTAATAATAAATAAAAAATACAGTACATATAAATAAATTTGGCCACCAATCCTTGAACAATCCTTCCCATTAATATCTGTAGAGCACATCCATAGTCAGGTGGCCTTTGTTGTCATGGCAACAAAAATAAACACATGGTTAACAGGTTAAAATATGTGTTACATTATGTTAGTTAAGATAAATTAAGTTAACACTGACTTCTGGTTTCACTCAGGAACATGAACCCTGCTCTCCTGAGAGAAAGTCTTTGACCCATACATCCACCTCCTCCTCCCTACCTCCCTCCCTCCCTCCTCCTCCTCTTCCTGTTCCTCTTCCTCCTCTTCCTCATTAGAGCAGATTGTTGCTGTCAGAGGATTAAACACTCTGCTGTGTTTCAGTCTTCACTGCAGGTCGTCTCCCACCGACTATACATACATCCTCCTCCTCCTCCTCCTCCTCCTCCTCCATATATCCTCCTCCTCCTCCATACATACATCCCCCTCCTCCTCCTCCCCCTCCTCCTCCTCCATACATCCATCTCCTCCATGTTTATTATTTCATTTTTAGCAGATTGCAGAGACCGGGCTGATGGCAGACCTCAAGTGTCCCCATTACACATATTTACAGCCTGTTATTGTTTTTTTTGACCGACCTTTCTCCTTGGCGATCTTGGCGTAGATCCCGACCGCTGTGAGGACGGCGCTCACAACCTGCAGAGTCAAAGAGAACAACTTTTTATCAGGAGAACCTGATGAAGCACAGAAGACGTGTATAAGACAGGGATAGTTTTCTTTTGGTGGAGCCAGGCTAGCAGTTTCCCTCTGCTTACAGTCTTTGTGCTAAGCTAGGCTAAACACATCCTGGACCTTGTCCTCATTGGACACAGAGATGATCAACCTCGACTCTGTGTACTGACAGCAGCTCTGTTCACACAGGTGTGTGCAGGTGGAGACGTGTTTCTGCAGGTACAGGAGAGGAGATGAAACACTGAGGTCGATACAAGACAAAACAATTTATTATCAGTTTAAAGAACCTTTCCAAGGAATGTCTGCAGAACAGAATTCATGGAGAAAATTTCCAGGGAATAAACCGACAGATCCTCCCTCATTACTGTGACCACAGAGTTGGACGAACCTCAAAACGATGAGACAGTAATAAATCTGAAGCTGCATGACCTCATCATTAAGTTTCAGTTTGCAGATGA
>CM034597.1:42050757-42123257 GCA_020091685.1 Lutjanus erythropterus
CCCCTCCTCCTCCCCTCCTCCTCCTCCTCCTCCTCCTCCTCCTGGCAGCAGATGGCTCAGTGGCTCATGTGTCACTTCAGTTTCAGTTTCAGTTCGATGTTTCCGTCCGGCTGTTAGATAACAACATGTTATCTAAGTTTGTCCTGCGGCTCTTTCAGCCTCCATCAGTCTGATAAAACTGAGCTCTTTACACTCGTTACTCTCATTTATATCTTTTTCTACAGAACAACAACAGATGGAACATTATTATTATTATTGTTTTTGTTGTTGTTGTTATTTAAACTCAAACTGTTCAGATTAACATTTCTTTTCCTTTTTGTTTCTTGTTCTGTGTATTTTTAATGAATTATTACCCAATAATGTTACATAATAATATATGATTGGTTGTTGAAGGGGATATGACACAGACTGTACATGTAGAGGATGTTTCTGTTGGAATAATAAGGAAACATTTCTAATCTGACAAACATGAACTGACTTCATAAAGTATTTCAGTTGAACCACAGTCGACACCAGGACTAAGAGAGGAAGCTTGACTGAGAAAAAAAGTTGATTTTCATGACTTCAGAATTACTTTATAAGGACGTTCTCAGGTCCAGCACAGCACAGTCAATAGAAATACTGTTTTGATTGAATCTGGCCCAATAATAATCAGTAAAATAGCTGTAAACCACTGTGTGATCACAAATCAGTGACAAAGGTGAAAGACTTCAGCAGCCACAACAACAACACAATGCATCCAAAATGCAAAAACAGCACGTGCATCTAATCCATATGTACAATCAGAAGCTGTACATAATATACATGGTTATAATGTTATGAATTAAATGTCTTTCACAACATCAGCAATTAAATAATAATAATAATATTCAACATGCAGCTACAAGATGTGCATTTAGCCTCTGCCTTTTATAACAACCTTTCTATTGCAAACCAATAAAAGTTGCAGGCTGATGATGTAGGTGCATCCTGCTGTGCATCTGTGGTAATGTTAGGAATTAAAAGAATAATATCCACAGTGCAGCCACTGTTAACTGTTCACACATGACAGCAGCCTCTCTGTCTTCATGGTACAAGAGGTTTGAAAACTGGTCCACGTCAGCCTTCAGCTGTGAAACAGGCTGCAACATAATCCTTAAAGTTTGTCCTCTAGAAGTTCTTGTTTTACCGCAGACGGACTCAGATTGTTATTCTGTGTGTGACAACATCATGAAAGGATCCCTGCAGAGACAAAACTGTTTGTTAGTTTGGTGTTTTTAGTTTGAATCCAAACTAACATGTTAGAACACTGAAGTCACACAACAACACAAACTAATTTATAGATGGAGGCAACAGTTGATCAACAACTCCTGTGTTCTGTGAGCTAAAATGACTGATTTTGTCACTGGAGTTTGGTTGGTTTGGAGAGAGTGAAATAAATTCTGTTTCTGGTCAAACAAAACGTCATTTAGACCCAAAATAGGGTTAAAAATACCAGAATTATCCTTTAATGATAATTATTACAGCAAGAAAATCCTGTTTCATCCATTCATACTGTTGTGGTGAAAAATGTTAATGTGTTTTTTAACCAAAGCATCACCATTCCTGAGTCAAGGTTACACTGATATTATTTTTTTCTTTTTATTATTTCATGCTTTTATTATCGGTTTTAATTTGTGATTCTGTTCCAGGATGGTTGAGTTTCTTCTGTCCGACTACAGTTTACAGAAATACACTGAGAGCAGAAATAAACCAATAAAAGGATCAATAAATGAGCGTCAGTCAGAGTCTGTGTGACACGGCGAGGTCATTACTGCACATGCTCAGTGAGCTCTGAATCAGACCGTGACCTTCACTGCAGAGACGATGAGTCAGAGGACTCGAACCGCCGAGTCACGCTGCACAGACTCTCACGTCTGTCTGCTTGTTTCAGACAGAGAATAAAAACGACTCTTCTTCTTCTTCTCTGTTTGTGTTTCTGCTCCTCAGATGATTTTCTGCTGTCAGGTTGTTTCTGCTCAGTGCAGCAGATCTGAAGTCAGCAGGCGGCGGTCAGTGCACCAAATGTCACTGCTGCATTCATAATGAGGAGCTGAGCCCCAGGGGGATTGTGGGTAAGAGGAGGGTGGAGGTCTGAGAGCAGAAACAGGATCCAGACTGTCTGATTTACTGGACGTGTTCTCAGGTTACAGGACGGACAGACTGCAGAGGACGGAGCAGCAGAGACGTCGTCATTTAAATGATCTCCTCAGTTATTATTCTGACCATGATGCACTCTGACCGACAGCAGCTCAAAGTTTATGATGGTCACAATTTAGAAAGATCATCCTGTTTCGTTTTTGTGTACTCTCAGTTTGAGAGCAGTGTCCAATCCTGTTCCTTGTATTGTGTTGTGGGCGGGGCTTCACCTGGGTCTATATATATTAATACATATTGTGAACTACGTGTATTTAGTATTTATTGTGTATTTTCTAGTTTCTTCTTGTTAAAAAGTAAATCTGAGCAGCAGAGGTGGATCGTGACTGTCTACAGGTCAAACTCACCGCATCCTACATTTCCCATGATGCAACTCGACTAGGTAAGGATTATTATCACAGTCAGCCCCAAATGTACAGTTTTAGTCTACATACCACAACAGCTTTCATCCTGCAGATCACAAACATCGTCCAATCACACATCAGAGTTTATTGGTTGATATTTTTGCAGAGTAACTAAAGTAAGTAACTAAAATACAACATTTCATTTCATTAAAACTAATTATAAGCACTTGAAGGACCAATATGGACGATGAGTTCACTGACTGCCTGCCTCACTTCCTGCCAAACTCCATTCACATTTAACAGTTCTAAACATCTACTCCTTCTTAAAGGTTATTAATGATTTTTATGGCTCATAAACAGACTCTCACTCGTTCAGCATTAATTAACTCTGAACAGTTATTCTACTTATTATTTTCTTCATGTTAGAAACAGACCCTGGTCTGGATCCTGGTCTGGTTCCATGGAGAACAGGGTCTGTGGTGACTGCAGTGACCAGTGTACCACAGTGAACCACAGACTGGACTCACCTCTGACCTCAGACTCAAGTCAATACGACTTTATTGATCCACTCGGGATAATTTGCTGAGGCAGCTTGTAAAACCATGCAAACAGACAAACCATGACAGCAGAGAGGAACAGACTGCAAAGACTTTTATCCTTCAAAAATTACTCAAACTGACTATTCGATTATCAAAATACTTAGTGATTAATTTAATAACTGATTAATCTTTGCAGCTCCTGTACAGTATTATATCATTTTTGTCATGCATTAAAGCTCACCACATTATTGTAACCAAATAATGACATTTCATTTTTCAGTATCTGTTTGGTTACCTTTTTTTTCCTGTATCTGTTGTGTTTGCCAACATTACTGTGATAAAACCCAATAAACAACAAATAAACTTTTTAAAAAAGATCGTATAAAAGATCGACCGATGTCAGTGGTTGAGTAATTTAAAAACCTGCAGATGGATTACAGAAGGAAAGGAAGATCTGGAGCAGCAGTGAGTTTTACAGGCCAGAACATACAAGCTGACAGAAAAAGAAAAAGATACTTGCTGCTTTCCAGAGAATTTGTTGGTTCTAAAAAGAACACAGATGATCTCAGAACAGGTTTGAACTACACTGATCACGACCACGTTTCCCACAGCCTCCTCAGTCATAGCTGCATGTAGGACAACCCTAACCCTTAAAGTCTCCCTTTATCTTACAGGCTGTTTCCCAGAGTCTCCTCAGAGTCGTCAGCTGTAACTTACTGATGCTCTCTGTTCATCCCGTCACAGTTTTAGCTTTATTAGACCATCATTTTACTTTTCAAATGAACAGCTGCAGTATAGTTCACATCTCAGCTACATGCGCAAATTACATCATTGGTTTAAAATCAACGTCATGAAAATTAATTATGAAAACAATATTTCTGTGCAGAACACATGATGAGAGTGTTCTCATTTCATCTCTTTATTCTTATCATGATGGTAGCTCCATAAAATATAGGACCTCTCCATAAAACCATTTAGCTTTATCATTTATCCTGACTTTACTGATCAATCAGTGTGTGAACCACGGTGACAGACCATGAATCTCAGCAGCTCTTCGTGCAGAGAAGCCGCTGAGGGACAGTCTGGGAAACACTTGTAGGAAAAGAAGTTTCTTTGCTGAGGTCTACTTTAAAAACCTTTGTAGAACACTAAGATACATCGAACCTGGGAGACACGACCCAGACTGTTTCTGTCTTTTAATGTGAGGCTGTAAAACCAGCAGGAAACTGTAAAAAAAAAGATGATTAAAAACGACAAAAGAATTTCATTATAATCCAGGCAGTGATTACACACAGTGCCATCTGCAAAATAATCTAGTAAAAATATAATATACATAAAATAATTTAATTTCAGGTTGTTATAAAGAAACTTCAGACCGGACGTTTTTGTTTGAGGTTTTGTCTCTAAAGTTTTAGGTTCAGACTTTTTAGGTTTTATCTAAATAAATAAATATAAAAAACTAAATAATAAATAAAAATAAATGAAAAAATAATAAATAAAAATGTGTGTGTGTGTGTGAAGGTCCCCAAGATACTGCAGACCTCAGCTGGTGTGTGTGTGTGTGTGTGTGTGTTTCACATCAAACACACTTTGACATATTGATGTTCTGCGTTGCCATGGTAACAGTTCCACATCCCCCACTATTGCCATGGTGACACATTTACATCAAGTGATGGCTCTCTCTGCCTCTCCTGTCATCTGACACACACACACACACACACACACACACACACACACACACACACACACACAAACACACACACACAGAGCTCAGTGCTGCAGTCACTGCAGAGCATGCTGGGTAAAAAAAATGTGACTGGAGACTTAAAGCGCGTTAATGGAGCCCGTTAACGGTGCAGTTGCTACGGCAACGACCGATCTGATGCGTGTGACCCCAATATGGGACGACGGGCGAGAAGAGATGAAAACAGGATGAGAGAAAAGAAAGAGAGAAGACAAAGGAGAAGAGAGAGAATATCTGCTGCTCACAGGATGAAAACATCAAACCATCTGATGGACGGAGAGAGAAAACACCTGAACGACTGCAGACACACGGAGGAGAAACACTCTTTAAAAGAATGATTTGAACTTTCAGTCAAATTTCTGCTCATTTAAAATCCAAACATGAGTCACAGCAACAAGAATAAAGATGGAACCTCCTGCTGCACACGATGAAACCACCCTGACTAACAACGGCCACAAATACAGCAACATACAGGAGGAGGAGATGAGTTTAGAAACTTACCAGACTTTTATAGTCATTTTATTATTTGTCTTGATCCATTTAGTGAAGCTGCAACTAATTATTATTATTATTATTATTCATAGTCGATTAATCAGTTGATTATTTTCTTGATTCATAGCTGTTTGTTTTAAAATGTTGATCAGAGTCCAAGATGACGTCCTCTAATGTCCTGTTTTGTCCACAACTCGAAGATATTCAGTTTACTGTCAGAGAGGAAAAACTGATCGTAAAAAATCTACAGTAGAACTCACAGCTACGTTAAATAGTGAAAGTAAGAGTATCTCACACACACAATGCAAGTCCAGATTTACCCTGTTCCACAGTGATGGGGGCATCAGGGTAAGAAGAGAGGCAGATGAAGTGATGCTCCCATCATGCCTAGTGTCTACACTACCAGCCTGTGGGGGCGGAGTTATGATCTGGGGTTACTTCAGTTGTTCAGGTCGAGGTTCAGCAACGTTATGAGTTCAGTTCACTACCTGAATAAACTGAATGATCAGGTTTTTACATCAATGGATTTTTTCTTCCCTGATGACACAAACATATTCCAAGATGACAACGTCAGGATTCATCAGGATCAAATAATGAAAGAGGTTCAGGAGCCTGAGAGTCCAGACCTGAACCCCACTGAGAATCTCTGGGATGTACATATATAACTCCAGCCATGATACTGAGTCAGAACACACAGCTGTCTAAAAAAGTTGAACTAATGCAATAAAGCCAGATGCTGCAGCAGCCAGTCAACTACGTGTCACAGTCCTGCTGATTGAGTTTGAATGTGTTTGTATTGTTTACCAGCTGATGGAGGATAATATGCAGTAAAATCCTGTCTCAGAGTTTTACAAACTTCTCTGAAATACAATGTGTTTGTCAGTAAATGTAGCTTTGCTGCTATCGTTCATTAAATGTGCTTTTACGAAACAAGACAACGAGAAGTTGAAATATGTCAGGTGGTGAAGGAACCATCAGGAGCAGCCACAGTGAGCTGTCAAACTCTTTTCCATACATGTGTGTTATGTTAGTTTGACTCAGGCTGCAGTTACATGACAACAGTCTCCCTAAAAATGGAAAAATTTTCCATTGCGTTTGTGAAAAGATCCCTGTGCACACGGATCTACAAAACCGCTGCCGTGAGCTTGTCAGGTGATGTAACTTTGTAATGAAACACCACAGAATAACATCACATACCTGCAAACAAACGCTTTCTTCTACAGAGCGCTGAGTACAAACAAACAGGAAGAAAACAACGAATGCTCACTATAATGCATGTCTCACTGATCACAGAAATAGTGCAGAAAATCCACACTTTTCTGCAGAAGTGTAAATAAAGCTTCAGGTTTTTCCTGGACATTTATGTACAGATTGATTTTGAACACCTGATGAAGGTTTATTATGTTCATTTTCTGTCTGCAAAAACAAGACTAGTGTCGGACGCAGACACATGATTCACAGTCTGCACAGACTCATCACATGTGATCTGATTTAAATCATGTTTTTTTATCAGTATTTCCTCTCCAGCTGCTGCTTGTCTTCTTTATAAAGTCACATTTTCAGATTTGTAACTTTCTTATTAATCAATGTTGTGTGTATCTGAACAAAGAGATAGTCGATCACTTCCCTCCACCTGCTCCACCCCCACATCCTCCCAGCCTGCATCTCTCTCTTCCCCCTCCCTCTGGGACTGTCTGGTTACCGTGGCAACCGCATCCTCCAGGCACAGAGAAGAAGAGGAGCAGGAGGAGAAAATGGCGTCTGTGTGGAGAGCAGATACATGTCTGTAAAAAAACACTCTTCTTCTCTTCTGTGTGTGTTTTAATCAGCCTCAGTCTGTAAGTGTGACTCTGTCAGATGTTTTTACACTTCAGTCTTCTGCCTCGTGCGTGAGGCACTAATGTATAATTTAATATCTGGTGCATCAGACTGGAAGGAGACACTCCCTCCCTCAGTCGATAAAAAGCATTTCCTCTAACAGCCACTGCCCTCCTGATGCTACAAGCTAAGCTAACGGTTGAAAGCTTTAAGATAACGTCAGTGTCTCTCACACAGCAGGTTTCCTTTGTGCTGCAGCCGATCAGCATCATGTTACATTCCTGTTCACATGTGAAGTCAAACCTGCAGACAGAAACCAGGGTGAAAAACTCCACAGTCACCTGAGGAGCATCTTTTACTATCAGGACTTTATATCATCTCGGTTTAATTATCGTCATCGAATCAGCTCAGTTTCAGCCTCTTGAATCAGTTTTCAGATTTTACTCATCAGCTTTAAAGCTTTTCTTGGCTCAGCTCCTCGTTTTATCACTGAATTCTTACAAACAAACTCAAATGTTTAGGCCTCATTTTTAGCTCCATATGTATATGAAGACACACACACACACACACACACACACACACACACACACACACACACACACACACACACACACACACACACACACACACACACACACACACCTTCCTGCTGCCCCAAATACTCACTACAGCACCAATTCTGGTTTCCTCCTGTTTGTCTGATAAAAACTGCAGCGAGCAGCTGAATATTTTTTAACATCAAACTATAAATCTGTGCGTTTTCAAAAGATTTACCAACCAATCAGACACAGACAGGAAGTCAACGGGAAATAAATGTGGTTGTAGTTCACCAGAACAGATAGTTCCATCCAGAGGAGGAGGAGGAGGAGGAGGAGGAGGAGGATGGATGAAGCTTTCACATCAGTTCATGGACCAACAACAAACTGACATGTCATCACAGAGTCAGTGATCACACTTCCTGTCAGAAAACAATGAACAGCTCTGACTCTGACACACAGCAGCCATGTTGTTGTTGTTGTTGTTGTTGTTGTTGTTGTTGTTGATGATGATGTGAAATATGCTAAATCTTAAAATATAATCAGAGCTTCTATACGTCACTACACTGTGAAACTAAATGTTCAGTTTAATTATTTGTATTAATTTGTGAAAACTTTTGTTTAGAGGCTCTGACAACTTAAAAATGTTGAGTTCCAGTAGAATTATTAAACTTTCCATCAATGAGAGAAAAAAGGTCCCAAACATTCAAATATTTTAGGGATTAAAAAGAATATTTATTATGATATTGAGTTTACTACAAATAAAATGTGTTTTTATAACAAATACATTTTGTCAACTTTCTGCAAAAAAAGGTGTGTATGAAAATTCTGAGTTGCATTTAGTGAAACTATATGAGTTAATCAATAATCTTAATTAACTGATTAACTAATCAATCCTAATTTAACTATAATCAGAGGACATGTGACACTGACTCTAAATATTTAAGTTCTGATAACCTCCAACTTTTGAGTTTATGAACTCAAGAAAATTGTTGCTAACATGTTCAGGTTTACAGTGCAGGGTCCAGAGGCTCCGCCCACAGAGTGTGGACTCACCTGTACCAGGTCACCTGCTGAGGACCGACTGGACTACAGATCAGACAGAGCTGAAAGTTTGTTTAGCATCATTTAGCAAAGAAACACAACGCCTCCTGGAGACGCATCTCAATATCTTTCAATCAAAAAAGTTTGAAGCTCAACTTCAGAAATCAGAACAAATCTGAACATCTTCGTTTCCATGACAACTGAGTAAACTCCCTCTGACCCTGAGTTGACAAACCGCCGTCTTTCAGGGGGAAAATAAACTCTTCAGCTGGATATTTCCTGCTGGTCAGATTCTGATTCTCAGTCTTTAAAATGTCAACAGCAGCCTCACAATCAAAAACAATATTTTTCCTCTGATCCAGGAGGCTGGAACCTAAACCTGTTCTATCTGGTTCCATTATACTGGAGAGACGTCAGACATCCGTACAGCTGACATCTCCAAAACTCTGAAACTCACACCACAACTATAACAATACACAACAAACAGCCCTACACAGAAGAGGACAAATATGTGGTTTTGATTTTGGGATGAACTGTCCCTTTAAACCATCAGTCAGCCAACAAGAAGAAGGTCAAAGGTCAAAGTGACTTCAGTCTGACAGCAGCTGTGTTTCTCTAAACTCTCTGTTATGTAACGTGACATCACAGCCACCGCTCGCTGCCTCTTCCAGCTTCCTGTTCCCTGAGGTCACTGAGTGAGAGTCGGAGCGGTCTGAACCAGATCGATCCAGAACAGCTTCTGAACACCTGATCTGAGGTCAGAGGTCAAACGGTCTCTCTGCTGCACCCTGAACGTCTCCTAATATCTCCGAACATCTCCGAACGTCTCCGAACATCTCCAAACGTCTCCGAACGCCTCTGAACGTCTCCAAACGTCTCCGAACATCTCCGAACGTCTCCGAACGTCTCCGAACGCCTCTGAACGTCTCCAAACGTCTCCTAACGTCTCCGAACGCCTCTGAACGTCTCCAAACGTCTCCTAACGTCTCCGAACGCCTCTGAACGTCTCCAAACGTCTCCGAACATCTCCGAACGTCTCCGAACGTCTCCGAACGCCTCTGAACGTCTCCAAACGTCTCCTAACGTCTCTGAACATCTCCGAACACCTGTGAACGCCTCTGAACGTCTCCTAACATCTCTTAATGTTTCCGAACGTTTCCGAACGTCTCCGAACGTCTCCTAATGTCTCCTAACGTTTCCGAATGTCTCTGAATGTCTCCTAATGTTTCCGAACGTCTCTGAACGTCACTTTTCACCTGCAGGATAAAACTGAAACTTAATGCGGGATAAACTCAGATATTGAATTGTTCTGTTCAGATCAGAGTCAGGCTGATGGAGGACGCAGTCATTAAGAGAAATGGTGACTTCAAGGACATTTACACAACAACCTCAGGAAGAACTAAGAGGAATCATAATAAACTGAACTAAACTATAAAAACAATATCAACAATATCATCATCCATTTTAATTAGAGCAGAAACTAATGATTATTTTCATCATCAATTCATCTATTGATTATTTTCTTCTCATTTCTTCTATAAAATGTCTGAACATGTTGATGAATGTTTCCAGAATCCTGCAACTCTGAGATCCAAAATGATTCTTGGATCCAAAGTTTCCTTAATTTACTGCTCATGTTCTTAAAAATAACCTCATTAATAATTAGAGATTCTTCATATTTAAGAACATTTTTACCTCATGAATAAAACACCAGCATAAGCAGCTTTGTATTTTTCTGGCAGGTCAGATCAACGTTAGCAGCCGTGTTTTAGAGGATCCTCATGTTTAACCCTCAGAAATAAGACGACATTAAAGATAAAGAAGAAGAAGAACTCTGTGGAACTTTTAATAAATAACTTTGACTTTTTCTGGGAAATGTTACAAATCAATAACAAGAACTGATTCATGTCAATATTTGATTTTGAATTGATTGACTGATCCTTCAATTTTGCATAAAATTTCATTAATCAGACATTTAAGTGTCTCTGACGCAGTCGTCTCTTTATTTTATCCACTAAAACGGTTTCAGGAAAATATCAAATATCATGATGTATATTTATATTGTAAGAGGATTTTATTCACTAGAAATCACTTCAGAGAGGCAAACAGCAACACGGCAGCATCTTATGATTTCAGGAAGAATATCTAAATTAACTTCAGTCATTTAAATGCAGATTTAATTTAAATGTTTGCACTCTGGAGCTTTAGAATATGTAATATTCTGCATAAAACTGCACAGCTCAGTCATCTAAATAACAGTCAACAGATATTGTACATATTTATTGTTTCCTCTAATATAGTTTTGTTTATTTTGTTGTTAGCATTTCTCTGTTTTCTATTTCTTCTTCTTTGACTTGCAGAACAAGCTTTTATCTTTATTTATATTTTCTCGTACTACAGTATATTGTCACGCACAAAGACACAAGGCATATTACTTTTATGCAAATTCATACTTGGTAATAAACCTGATTGTGATGTAAATATCAGACTGGAGTTGTTTTAGTTGGATTCTCAGAATTAAATAAAAATGATTTAACCTCCATCAGCAGCCTGACGTTTATGAAAACAGCAGTAATTTTACAGTTTTTTACATGAAAAATGTGTTTTGTTGGTGAAGTGACAACGTGTCATGTTGACATGTTGAGGATTTGTGCAGCAGGTGAAGAAGTTTGAAATCATTTTCCTGCTTCTGATCACAGACAACAGACAGTGAGTGTAAAGTCCACAGACCTGTCAGCTGATCGTCTCCATCAGGCTGCAGAACGAATCTCTTCTCTCACACAGAAGCTGCTCTCGGCTCTTTTCTATCAGTAACTCATGATGTAAAGTTTTCATCATGTGGAGAAGCAGCTGAGAGCTGTGGGCCTGCTCTTAAAAACACTTCCTGTTGGTGTGTTCAAGGACACTCTGACATCTGACAATAAAGCCTCAGCTGCTGTCGACTGCTGACCAACACGAGAACGATGAATCAGATCGACAGGAAATCAAACAAGAGATGAAAAACACGTAAAGAGAAGGATGTGAATTTAGTCGCTTCTTGTATTAAATCAGTTGCTGTTCATCAGCTGAAGCTCAGATGTCGGAGTTTACATAAACACATCATAAATCATAAAGAGAAACGTGCTGGAAGAATACATTTCAAAATATCAGACTTATTTGGGAATTGAGATCAATTTTAGAGACGGTTACTGAACTAAAGTACAGAAAAATATTACTATTACTATTATGACTGACAGAATTCATATTTTCTTCTACATGTGCATTTGTTTCATGTATTTCCAAATAAATAAATAAATAAATATTCTAATATTTAAATAAAATTATCAAATCTTGACATTAAAGACAATTCAATAAATTTAAGAACATAGTTCCTGGTACCAGACTTTGTAATGTTTCCAAACTAAGAGATATTTTGATATTTTGTTGGGGTCAAGTTCTTTTAGTTCTCTAACAGACAGCTGTTTGTGTTCTGCCTGTACACTTCAGTAAAATGATTGTCATGTTATATTTGTGACGGTACCATGACGACGTCACAGAGGTGGATCTGTTCTTCTTCTGATGATCGATCATGTTTGACTTTTCTCTCAGTCTTTCCTGTGTTGCAGGTGAATGTTCACGATCTTCAAAACTACATTAATAAATCTCATAATTTAGTTCTTTAGGAGTGAATTCTGAATTTTTGGAAGATTGAATTAAAGTGGAAAACACCTTGTGTATGATCAGAAGTCTGTTACTCTCCTGTGATTGGACAAATCAAATAAATCAGACGTCATATTTGATTAATAAAATAAACATAAATTCTACTACTGTCGATCAAACATAATCTACTGGTTAAACATGATTAGGGCTGAGCTACGATTTGTGATATTATATTATTCTCATTATTATTTAAAACATATTATTATGGTGTGATTTTTGCAGGGATCTGGACCAGACAAGTGTGTTTACTGAAGCGGCATCTGCAGCACATTTTACATTCATTCAGCTGAAGGTCCTTTAAATCTGCACTCAGCTTTCTTTTGTTTCCATAAATCCTTTTTTCTTTCTTAAACTGATGAAACTGATAAACTGATGATTCTGCATCGAGCTTTTCTTTTAATTAAAGGTTAAAGTTCTGGATTTCAGGTGAAGTTTCCTCTCAGTTTGAATCTTCAGTAAACTGGAGCACAAAAGGAGGGAAGACATTTATTGAAATGTTGTGCTGAACCCCCTGTTGTGCACTTAAAGGCTCTGCACTGCCTTTTTAATAATAATAATAATAATAATAATAATAATAATAATAATAATAATAATAATAATAATAATAATACGGCAGAGTTCATCTGCATGTTGCTGCTGATTGGGTAACACCTCTGACACACCCACCAAATGAGAGAAAACATCTCAAAGCTCAGTGCAACAAGGAAACAAACGGTTCAATCTTCATCAGAACCAAATGGTGCACAGGACTGAACGTGCCTCAGAGCTTCATCCATCCATCATCCACCCATCCATCCATCATCCATCATCCATCCATCCATCCATCCATCATCCATCATCCATCCATCCATCCATCCATCCATCATCCATCATCCATCCACCCATCCATCCATCCATCCATCATCCATCCACCAATCCATCATCCACCCATCCATCCATCCATCATCCACCCATCCATCCATCATCCATCATCCATCCATCCATCCATCCATCCATCCATCCATCATCCACCCATCCATCATCCATCATCCATCCATCCATCATCCATCATCCATCCATCCATCCATCATCCATCATCCACCCATCCATCCATCCATCATCCATCATCCATCCATCCATCATCCATCATCCATCCATCCATCCATCCATCATCCATCATCCATCCATCCATCCATCCATCCATCCATCCATCCATCCATCCATCATCCATCCATCCATCCATCCATCATCCATCCACCCATCCACCCATCCATCCATCCATCCATCCATCCATCCATCCATCCATCCATCCATCATCCATCCACCCATCCATCCATCATCCATCCATCCATCATCCACCCATCCATTTTTCCTTTAAAAAAAGATAGAAATTAATAAATCAAAATTTACTCATTTTTTTAAATGTAATGTTTGGGGGACTTTCTGAAACTCAAAGATTCAACTTTATCTAAAGACGAAAAGAAAATGATCTCAACAAAACCTTATTAGTTGGTGGAAGTTTTTTTTAAAAAGGCAAAACTATCACACTCTTTTTGTCTCATCATCTCACACATTTTAAATGTTTTATAAAAAGATGTACAGCAGGTATGAATCTTAAAGTTAGCTGAATTTTTGACACAGGTTTATATTTATTTGGTGACCCAAATAAAATTTCCTGTGACCCACTTGTTTTCCTGTTCTTATATGTTTTACTGTTCTGTCTTCTTCTTCTTCTTCTTCTTCTGTTTTAGTGTCTTTTGCTTGTGTCTTAAGTTTTACTTCAGTTTTACCTGAATTTTATCTCATTTGTTCGATCTTCTGTTTTGCCTCCTGCTCTTTTACTTTTTAAAAGTGATATAAAATTATATTTATTATGAATATACATTTAGTATGATTTCTGCAGGGATCTGCACTAAACAAAGACGTCTGAGTCTGTAAAATATGATGTGTCTGCAACACCACATTATTTAGTTTGAAATTGTATCTTGAGCCACATGTTGTCTTTAACAAATATTCCACCATGTTGGCATTTAAATAAAAGTTCTATTAATTGTTCAACCTGAGTTAAAATCCATTTATTCACAGTAAAATGTGTGTCATTATCAGTTCAAACTGACTTCATTTCACACCAAACGTGTCTGTCTGTGTGTCTGTGTCTGTCTGTGGCTCTTAAACACTTCTCATATAAATATTTTAATGTTTAAAAAAAGATTCTGTTTCTCACTGCAGTTTTTATCAAACAAACAAGAGGAAATAGTGCGTTTGTTGGGGACTACTTTCAGCGGCGGATGAATCTACATTTGGTGCTCCAGTGAATATTTGGGGCAGCAGATTATCAACATCACTGTTTTATTCATCTTTAGTGTCAAAATGTATGAGTTTAAATAAAATCATCTACTGTTTATTCTCATTATTCAGAAATGAAATATGTCTTTTCATGAATGTATTCCTTTCAAAAATCAAATGATGCATCCAACAAACCTAAAACAAATGGTTTAATTAAAAAAATCAAACCAAATTAAAACAAATCAACCTGTCAGTCCAGGTCAAGTAATAAACAATCAATAGAGACAGAAATAAACACCAATACAGATCAATAAATACACTGATCCCTCTATGAAAATAGTACGTATACAAACGTATAAATATGGACTAAAATACTAAATAAAGAGAATAAACGACCTTTGAAGATCTGAATCCTTCAGCAGAGCGTCATGATGGACCAGTGAAACCAGCTCAGACTGGGACGCAAACACCGCATGAGACGTTCAAGGCCAAAAAAAATAAAAATATCAACCAGCCGGAAAATCAACAATCTGCATCACAAATAATCCGACAAATATTCACGTTTGATTCAATCGAGCCAGAAAACCTTAAACATCACATTTACACGCAGATTAATAAATGAACCTAAAAATCATAAACAGATTCATATTTTTTATTTTTCTTGTTTTTATTTTCCTGTTTGACCTTTTCTCTTGATTTTTTTAGCTGCTGTTTTTTTTCCTGACGACATCTATGATTCATCAGCTCCTCCATCCCTCCGTCTGCATGAAGGAGGAGGACAAAAAAAAAAAAAAAAAAATAGGACGCACCCCCCAAAAAACCCGCATGAACGCTGCCATGAAAACAGAATGGAAATAAAATGAGAAAATTCAAACCTTTTAATGTGAATCTTTGAATCAATCTGAGCTGCAGGTTTAAATCAGCCTCCACCCGTCTGATCTGCGCTCATCATCGAGCCTCTCACATTCTTTATCCGCAGCGGAACCGAACGGAACCAAACCGAGCCCGGTTCGGCCGGACCGGGCGGGTCTTCGGAGGATATTTAACCCGAGTTAAAACCGATGAAATACGAAATTAATGGGGTTTAAAGAGAGAAAGAGAAGGAACGGTTTGATCTTACCTCATGACTCCGAGCAGAGCTGAAGATCACTGACAGAGAGAGAGAGAGAGAGGGAGAGAGAGAGAGACAGAGAGGGAGACAGAGAGAGAGACAGAGAGGGAGCGAGAGGGAGAGGGATGAAGAGGGGAGGGAGGGGGGAGGAGACCGAGACCGAGCTAAATTAATATATAATTAACATATAAATAAAAATATATCACATTTTGGAAAACAAAAACAAAAACACAGAGAAAATGAATAGAAATTAGAAGGCTCATCTTTCTTTGAATTTTTTTTTTTTTTTTAATTAACTGAACATTATTAGATTTCATGATGCTGATTGGTCAGTTACAGCATCCTCAGGTCTGTTATTCCTGTATAACAGACTGTTGCTATGAAGAACAGACTGTTGTTATGGACATGGTTCTGATCATAGATTCTAAAATAAGTTTTTAAATCCACAAAACCATTAAACCATTAAATTAATGTTTTGTGTCAAAATATTGTTTTTTTTTTAAATTGTTGTTGTTGTTGTTGTTGTTGTTGTTGTTGTTGTTGTTGTTGTTGTTGTTGTTGTTGTTGTTGTTGTTGTCAGTAACAATGCCACCAGCAGGATGAGGTGAGCAGGTCATAACTGTGACATAAATTCTGACATGATGATGCAGGGTCACCCTCCACCCCAACAATATTTTGCACACATGTATGTAACAATAATAATAATAATAATTTTACATTTATTTTAGTGATGTAAGAAGGATTTTATTGTTCCTCCAGAGTCTCTGATCAGAACTGCGTCTGTACCAACAGTCTGTTATACAGAAATAACTGACCTGAGAGTGCTGCAGCTGACCAATCAGAATCAAGTATTAACCCAGCCATAATTCACAGCAATGAGCTGCTCACTGTCCATATCCATCACTTAAAGGGATAGTTCACCCTAAAAATAAAGATTCAGTCATTATCTCCTCACGCTGACTGAAGGTCAGGCTTAGTTTTTTTAATCCACAAACTCTGCTGGAGTTTCACAGGAAACACACACACACACACACACACACACACACACACACACACACACACACACACACACACACACACACAGGTCAGACAGTATGCACATGATTGTGGCTCCAAATTAAAGATCTACAGTGAAAATTCAGGATAAAAACATGTGACGTAAATGACATCTTTAAAGTCATCTTGGCATGGAGACACTGTAAATGTCTCAGCACTGGTCCTCGTGTCTTATCAGACACTCTGAGGTGGACAGACGCGCTCACTGACACAGACTTTAACACAGAAGAAGTCTGAGATCTTTAACATGAAACATAGGAGCAAAAAGTTTTGTGTTCATGTTTGTGTTGAGTGTAGATTCTGAAACCAGAGGAAAGTCAGATAAAACAGATAATAAATAATGATCTTTGTGGTTGTTTTTGTTTGTTTATTTGTTTGTTTACTCAGACACCTGCCAGTTCTTACAATAACTTCATGATTTAATTTATTGTCATTTATTTAAATCAAAACAAGAGCAATGGATGCCTTATTATTATTGTTATTATTTGTTCTTTCATGATTATTTCTTGTTTATATTTTTATTTTTATTTTGAACACTATTCAGCTCATGTTTTAATTTATGAAATGAATTCATATTGTTTCATTGATTACTGATTGATGTTGTGTATAAGTGCAGGTCAGGTGATTCACACAAACACAAAAACACATGAACACAGTTGATGTGGGGGTTTGAGCTCAATGAAGGGAATAAAATCAAAATGTTTTATTGAGTTTAACGATACTTTTTATCTGTTTTTGTAAATGAACTCTTCTTCAGTCCACCGCTCGCATGTTGCCTGCACTTCCTGTTCCTGAGATCATTTAGAGAACCATATAATTATAACGTGAGATTTTCAACATGATACGGTATAAATAAGAAGTTTATTATGTGGAGTAAAACTCAGTCTGTAGATCAGCAGGAATCATTCTGTTTATTTATCTTTATTAACTTTCATTGAAATTTAAGGAGAAATTGATTGAATATGCAACAAAACTCAGACAAAACATGATGGATTCTTCAGCTGTATTTCTATTTTTGGACTTTCTTTATAGTTTAAACTCTGCACTCTGATTCAGACTTAAATGAATTTATGGTGTTCTGTGAGTTCATGTGAGCCAGATAATAATTTAAACTTTCATCCATTTATTCAAACTCTTTATTCAATGTGCAAAACAATACAAATAAAATAGAATACAATTAAATTAAACTGCACAAAAGCAAATATTTTCTATTTATTTCTTGTTTCTTGTCTGCAGTACTCCAGTTCTCCACCAGAGGACGCTGCAGGTCTGTCTCTGTCTCTGCTCCACATTCATCTCTGATCTTTACCTTCACAGTTTCACATTTATTATTTTATTCTATACATTTATTTAAAATGAATCATATCAGATTAATGTCAACATTCTCAGGTTGATCATCAGCCTCAGTTCAGCTCCTGCATCATGTGACTGTGATCAATCAGTTATTGATCAGCTCTGAACTTTAACATGAACAAGAACAGGAGGTCAAAGTTAAAGTTCAGGTCTGTCGATACGACCGCAGGCTGCAACTCACAGAGTTACGTAACTTGTCCTCAGTGGTGGAATGTAACTAAGTACATTTACTCAAATAGTGTATTTAAGTACAAATCTGAGGTACTTGAGTATTTCTGTTTTATTATTCTACTCCACCACATCTCAGAGGTAATTATTGTACTTTTTACTCCATTGCATTTGTCTGACAACTTTAGTTACTAGTTATTTTTCAGCTGTGCAGTGAAAACCATGTATCTCCAGATGTGTTGATGGTGAATATTTGTGATAAACTGAAGGATGAAAGGTTCCTTTATGTTCTCCAGCTTTAATCAGCTGGAAATGAATCATCACAAGCCTGAGAACAGTTAAAAGTATTTAACAGTAAATAAAGTAGTTAAAATGAGCTCAAACAGACACGTGAATGCAACAGAAATATTAACACAAAAACATCAGATAAAAAATAAAAACACTGTCGGGGAACATTTTACTGCACCATCAATACTTTTAAATTTAGCTGGTAATACTTCCATACTTTTACTTTGACTTCACGAAAGTTTTGAAGGCAGGATTAAGCTGCAGCTTCAGCCTTTTTTCAGGCTGCTGAAGTGTCTAAGTTATATTACATTACTTTATTGTAATATTTTTCACTCCATTATTTAAGGATTTTGCCATTATTCTACAAGGGACAGTGCATTTATTTACATTAGTTTGTAGATTTATACATGATGTTCTTATTTCTATTTGCAGACTGAAACAAAGTCTAAATTATCTACATAAACACACACACACACACACACACACACACACACACACACACACACACACACCACACACACACACACACACACACACACACAGTGTGGACAAAATACCATAACACATAAAACAGCATAAATAAGAGCAAAAAAAAGAAAGTGTGTGTGTGTGTGTGTGTGTGTGTGTGTGTGTGTGTGTGTGTGTGTGTGTGTGTTAAATAAAACTGACAAACAGGCAGGCGACAAATAACAGTGATTTATGAAAAAATAAAAAGGACATGTTATATCACACCTGTACAGACCACAGACTGTAAATAAAGATGGCGCCGTCTCCTCTTCCTCCCACTGTACAAAAATGAGTCTCAAATATCTGTGACAGGAGCTGCCATCTTGTTCGGTGATGTCACATGCGTGATCGGGCGAGACCGTGGTATCGAGACCCACCCACACAGCAGAGCTCAGCTGTCAATCATGACATGAAACCTGTTTTTATATCATCAAATAATTCAAACCAAACTGATGACATCAGCGTGACAGGAACGACCTAAAATGTCAGAAACATTTATTTGGCGTGGATGTTTTAGTTTGGTCCATGTCCCATCTGCTAACATGGAGGGGGGCTTCTGGTTGTACTGCAGCCAGCCATCAGGGGACATCCAGATGTTCTTTACTCAGATTAGAGGAGCTCGTATGCGTCCATCTTTAAATATGTCAGTGGTCTCAACTGGAAATAAAATCAATTTAATATTAATCTAATCTGCAGTTTATTTTTATTTCTCATGATGTGACGATCAAGAGGAAACATGAGATGCATTTAAAATGTATAAAAGTATTAAAAAATCTTTCATGAACTCTGAATGTTATTTATATTTTTATTAACAATTATCAACAGTAAATCATAAAACCTCATCCTCATCACTTCAGGCCTGAATCTGTTTCTAATTTCATGTTTTATCTCGTTTTTCTATTTTCTCTCATGATGACGTGTCTGAGTGACGCTGATGGAGCTGAAGGTGTGGAGGGAAAATGTATTTTTACTTTAGAGGATGATGATGATGATGATGAGTGCCAGGGTGGAGGCTGAAAATGAGACTTCCGCTTGGCCTTCAAAATAAGAGTAAAAACACATTGTTTTTGATATCTATTTACATTATGTATTGCTTTATTATTAATTAAATTAATTTATTTATTATTCATTCATTATTATTTTATTATTTATTCATTCATTCATTATTTATTATATTATTCTTGTTATTCATTGTTATATTATCTTGTTATTCATGTTATTTATTTTATTAGTTGTTTATGTATGTACTTTAAAACTGCCTCATGCTTTGTTTTTCATGCTGGTGTTAGCGATAGTGATGGATAGACAGTGCTTTTATTCCGAAAAATCCCGAGCGGAAGTGTAGTTTCATGTTATTTTTCAGCGGAGCGGAGGAAGGAGGTGATGGTGATGGAGAGAGAGGAGGAGGAGGAGGAAGAGGAGGAGGAGGAAGAGAGGAGGGCTGATGTGTGCTGATCAGCAGCAGGTCTGATGATGATGATGGTGATGATGATGGTGATGATGATGATGATGATGATGCTGTGAGTCAGAGAGCGGAGGTTCAGGATGCTCACAGCCGCTCCAAAGTAGACAGACTCCGGACACACAGAGACGGAGGAGCCGCCGGAGAGACGGTGAGTCCGCAAACACATCACACGGACACTCCCGGCACCGTCAGCGGCGAGCCGACAGACAACAGCCCGGCAGAGAAGCTCCACAGGCGGTCTGATTTCACCGACCGGCCCGGTGCTGCTGCCGGCTATGATTTCATAACTGTGCATGTGTGCGTGCGTGCAGTGTGTGTGTGTGTGTGTGTGTGTGTGTGTGTGTGTGTGTGTGTGTGTGTGTGTGCGGCTGTGCGTGCCCGAGTGGAGTCAGACTGATTAACATGATGAGAAGAGATAATGAGTCTACAGCTGATTGAAACTGAGAACAAAGCGGCAGGTCTTCTCTCTCTCTCTCTCTCTCTCTCTCTCTCTCTCTCTCTCTCTCTCTCTCTCTGTGTGTGTGTGTGTGTTGTATAAGTATGTTGTGTGTCGTGACGACAGAGAGCAGGACAGTCTGTTACAGCGTCAAATATCACCACCAGAGGAGGCAGCACAGAAATACTACAACAATGTTATATTCATTATAATTATTAGTAGTAGTATTATTGTTGTTGTTATTATTATTATTATCATTATGTACTATTATTATAGTACATAATTACTTTATTGCAGTGGTGGAAGTAGTAGACAAAGTAAAGGTACAAAACCGTTAAAGTAGCAGAAGTAAAAGTACTCATTAAGGGATTAATTTAAAAGTGTACTCTTATACAATTACCTGTTAAAACATGTAGTCAGTAACCAAATACATGTACCACAATATTAAAGTACTGATACTGATTACTTTCATTACTTTTGGATTACCTGAGCATAAAATATGGTTAAATTGTTGAGTCTAATATAATGTTTGTAGGGCTGAAACTAATGATTTTTTTCATCATAGATTTATCGGTCGATTATTTTCTCAATCAATTGATAAGTTGTTTGAGAATTTGGACTTTGCCGTCACAGTCTTGTCAGTTGAAAACTGGGTCCAAATGTGGAGCGCATGGTCACACATACGTCCACGCGCTCCATTTTTGGACCTATTTTTAAGTGTTTCTTGCCGTCCAAGATGACGTCCTCTTGTTTTATCCACAACATAAAAATGTTTAGTTTCCAGTCATTGAAAAATAGGTTGAAAAAGCTGAAACTAGTCGGTAAACAAGTTTCAGCTCAATGCAACAAGACACTTCACCAGAGCGCACCGCGGAGCGCAGGACAGCTGACGCGCTGTCAGGCGCTTCACCAGAGCGCACCGCGGAGCGCAGGACAGCTGACGCGCCGTCAGGCGCTTCACCAGAGCGCACCGCGGAGCGCAGGACAGCTGACGCGCCGTCAGACGCTTCACCAGAGCGCACCGCGGAGCGCAGGACAGCTGACGCGCCGTCAGACACTTCACCAGAGCGCACCGCGGAGCGCAGGACAGCTGACGCGCTGTCAGGCGCTTCACCAGAGCGCACCGCGGAGCGCAGGACAGCTGATGACTGATTTTGTCTCTGACAGACTCAGATTGTTCTTGTCTGCTAGCTACCTTAAAAGTTAACAAAATGCCACAGTTTGCTAGCTAACTAAAAGTTTGGGTAGCCTAGCTAGCCTGCTTATGGTGACTCAGCAGAAAAGGTCTAATTTCTTTTCTATTAAAAACAACTTTTTGGCTGAATTAATGTAACAATATGGCCAAATAATATAAGATTTAAAAACAATAGAAAGTAAAAACTGAACTGAGGTTTAAAAAGAAGTTTAATTTTAATCTTTCTTATTGTTTAGCTGGTTTAAACATTTGATGTGACGTAACTTAAAGTAAAACTATGATTTAAACAGGTTTAAAAGTTAATCCTTGTTGGTGCGACTGAGCCTCAGTGTCTGACAGGATTATGGAGAGGATCGCTGCAGTCAGACCTGATTTTAAAGAGGAAGATACTTTTTGTTTAACCAGAAAATGTTGATTTATTGCTCTCAACAAACTCACCATCATCATCAGTTTCATTCAAACAGAATCTAAATAAAACTCATCAAAACCATCTTGGTTCATCTTTCCACTGTTCCGACAATCATCAACTCTGGTTTGGTCGGAAAAAAAAAAGATCATCTAATGTTCATTTTTTTCAGATAAATCTAATTCAACTGCAAAAAACTGAAAAAAAACTCACTCTTAATAAAACTTTGTATTTAAAATAGGGCTGAATGATTTTGAAAATATATCGAACTGTGATTATTTTGACTGATACTGCAATTGTAATTAAAGGGAATTAAATTTTTACATCATTGTCATTTTCACTGAAAAACTTTTTTATTAGCTCATATTGATATACAGTTTAAAAATAATTAAACTTAAATTCATTCATATTATATTGTGCATGTGCACAAAAGTAGCTAGTGTGCATGTAATATACAAAAATGCATATTTATATACACTTTAAAATAAGTAATAATAATAATAATAATAATTGTTTGTTGCAGCCTTACACAGATGTTTTCTTTAGTCTGTAGAATCTGATGTGTAGCTCAGAGCTTCTCTGCAGCATGACAGTATTTAATCTGAAATTGTTTTAACCTTAACCTTAACCTTACCTTTAAAAAATATTGCAATTTTGCTAAAATTTCAATGAATTATTTGGAACTGATTAAAAAGTATATTATTAATTTCACACCTGCACTCAGTCCTGTCGACAGAATTCTGATTTCCCATGATGGGCCCTTTGATCTTTTTTTTTTTTTTTAAACATAAATTATTTTTTTTAAAAACATAATTGTTAATAATGTAAATATGATTTAATTTTTATTTATCTTCATTTAATTGATGATAGGACGATGCACATGAATTAATGTAAACATATCAGATTTATTCACACAGCTGATAAAGAACCTGTTTTACAGTTTGGTTCTGAACTCTTGATGAAATCAGATTTATTTCTGTCGTTCACTTCACTCGCTGGTGGTTTCCCTGCTGCTGCCTCCGCACAGGAAGTGACATCAGATGATGTGGGCACAGGCAGGTAACCATGACAACGGCCCTGCTGATGATGACATGTTTGCGCTCCTCTCTGAGTGTATAAATCTCTGTTGTCTGTCTCTCTCTCCTCCAAGCTCCGTCACCTCAGCAACCAGACACGCACGCACGCGCGCACACACACACACACACACACACACACACACACAGTACATTCAGGTGCTCCCATGGTTACATCCAGAAACACAATGGATGCTATTAGGAGGCAGGTGTGTGTGTGTGTGTGTGTGTGTGTGTGTGTGTGTGTGTGTATGTGTGTGTGTGTGTGTGTGTGTGTGTGTGTGTGTGTGTGTGCAGATTGATTAATGAGCTGCTCATTAGTCATTGGTCTAAATTTGTAGTTGAGATAAGGAGGGGTGAACTGCAGCTGATCTGTTGTCAAACATGAGAAATGTTGATTTTATACATGTTTCAGTTTGGTTTCAGTCTGGTTTCAATTTGGTTTCAGTCTGGTTTCAGTCTGGTTTCAGTCTGGTTTCAGTCTGGTTTCATTCTGGTTTCAGTCTGGTTTCAGTTTGGTTTCACTCTGGTTTCAGTTTGGTTTCACTCTGGTTTGTGTCAGTTGGAAGAAGCATCATGAGTTATCATGAAGCTCTCAGTTAAAGGCAGCTGGACTTGTTTTTATCTCTAGCTAAAAATGTTTCTTCAGTTCTGGTCGACAGGCAGAGAGTCCAGACATTTAGAAAAGGAATATTTATTTATTTGACACAAAATAAAATAAATGTTGTTGTTTAAAGCATTGATAGAGTGAGTCTAAGAGACCACAGTCAGTTGGTGACTGTGACTCGTCTGCAGGTGTCTGATAAGATGCATTAGTGTTGTGTATGATTTGACCCACAGGTGTTTGGTATAAAAATGATATAGAGTTTTTCACAATGCATATTCCTAACCCAGGGTTATCCTAGCTATCGTTAGCACTGGGCTAACAGTTAACTCTGGGGTAATGTAGCCCCTTTTAACACACCTTGTTAACCCAGAGTTAAACTAAGTCTAAGGTTTTATGATTCACACTGCACCTCTACTAAACCTGCAGGGTTAAATGTCTGACTGATGTTTTCATTCTAGAACAATGTCTGACTGCTCTTTAACAAACTTTAGCCCTGTTTCATACCAGCACCTTTTATTTGCTGCCACGGGTTATTTGAGGGTTATTTGAGGGTTATTTGAGGGTTATCCCCTCAAATAACCCGGGGCTAACCCTGCTAAAGTCAAAGTTAGCCCACTTTGGAACGTGCCAGGACTGTACCAGTGTGAAAGCTTTCTCAGCTTTCCCTGATTATTCTCACAACTTTAACTGAAGTATGATTTCCAGTTTTCAACACGTGTAACTAGTAGTGAACTGAAGGATGTGAATTCTTCCTGGCAGCAGGTCAGCAGAAGCAGACTGTGATCCAGACCAGTGTTCTGATGATGGAGGTGTAAAACGGGCTCGTACAGCAGGAAGCAGTGGGAGGAGGCAGTCGATGGTCTGATGGTATCTCTGCTGATCGACAGACGTTATTACAGTCTGGATCAGTCGGCTGTGAGTGGGATTATTAAAGGAGAACATCTGAGATTCAGTACGCAGAAATACTGGAGTCTGTTTCATCTTTTTTCCACCAACATGAAGAACTGCAGATAAAACCAGGTTCGTTATAGAGACAGGCCTTTTATTTAGAAATTTATATTTGATCATGATGTCATCAGAGTCCTTCCTATTTTCTGATCTGCTCCTGTTTAAAGTTGCTGATGACAGAAACTCAATTAATCAATCAACAGAAAAATGGAGAAAAAATGCTGGTTGCAGCTTTTCATGATGATTCACTGCTGTTTTTTTAATCTAACATGACAGAAAACTGGAAGTGAGATGGAGATTCTTCTGACAGTTGGTATTAAAAAAGGAAAAATAAATCCACAGATTAATCTTAATTAGAAATAAATATTATTTGCAGCTGTTAACAGACTCCTCTGTCACCTCTCTGGTTTCTATCAGCTCTCCTTTTTAACGACATGCAAAACTCTAATCAATGCTCGTTAGTCACTCTGCGGGGGGGGGGGGGGGGGCGCTACGGCTCAGCATGCTGGGAAATTCCCCGAGGCCTTTCTTTCTTTTGCTCCGTCTTTTTAATTCATCCCCGTTCGTCACGTTATCTGTGAATACACTCAGAGTTCAGAGAGGACGAGGCGTCGACCACGTGTTTCACTGAGCTGAAGATTTAAATGTCACGGAGCTGCAGCTGCAACACAAACACACACATCACTGCACGGTTTATTCATCACTGACTGACTGTTAGAAAACATCAACACTCTGTGTGTTTAAATTATCTGACTTAGAAGAACAAATATAGAAGAGAAAAGATGTAAAAGTGGAATATATCCTCCTGTACCAGCTGTTCCCAAACATGAACAAAGAGAACTACATTTCTTACATCACCAACACCAACATGGCCGTCACCTGGACACTATGAGCTGCTGTAACGTGTGAATTTCCCCGGTGTGGGATCAGTTAAGTTAGTCTTATCTTAAGCCTTAATTCTGGCAGATCACCATTGTGGTTTTTTGCAACCAGAGCTCAGGACTGATGAGACTGAGGAGGTGGTGAGTGAAATCAAACTTTTGTCGAACTCGAACAAAACTGTTGATAAATTTAAAAGTTACAACTGAAACAATATTTCAAACAAACAAACAAACAAAAACATCTTCCAGAAAGTTGTCATAGCTGCTGCTGTTTAAGATCAATTATTTAGCTACTAAAAATTAGTGTTAGCTAACCTGAACCAGAGTTTACTGGACTGATGAACAGTGAGGAGGCAGAATGCTGAGTATAGCACACACACACACACACACACACACACACACACACACACACACACACACACAGTATTTCCTGGCTCACTGTGGTGGAGATGATCTGCTCTTGAAGCAGCTCGGGGTCCAGCTGAAGGACTCTCCCAGAATAAAACCAGCAGAGTGGTTTTCATTTACCAGTTATTGCTGATGCACTCAGGCTAATGACATTCACCTCGTTAGTCTGCTGGCTGTCTCGCTCCGTCTGAGCGCTGTGAGAACTCCTCACGCTCATTTGCTGCAGCCGTCTTTTCCTGCTGCTTCAGATTTTCACGTTTGATTTTATTTAATTTCTGCTCTAATACAACTTTTCCTTTCGTCCTCAGAATACCGGTCAGACATCCAGAGCAGCAGGCGGACTCCAACTCCCAGAATGCCTGAGCAGAGTAACGACTACCGGGTGGTGGTGTTCGGAGCGGGCGGCGTGGGGAAGAGCTCGCTGGTCCTTCGGTTTGTCAAAGGGACCTTCAGAGACACCTACATCCCCACCGTGGAGGACACATACAGACAGGTGGGACATGTTCAAACAAGGTCAAAATTCTCTGATTTCAGCTTCTTAAATATGAATATTTTCTGGTTTCTTTACTCCTCTCTGACAGTAAACTGAATATCTTTGAGTCGTGACATTTGAGGAAATAATTTTTTGTCATTTTCTGACATTTTATTCACTAAACAACTAATCAATTAATAGACTATGAATATAATGTTTAGTTGCAGCCCTACATCAAACTCTGTGATGATATTTTTATTCTTCCTGACTCTCCTCATGTAAAATTGTCTCATTTAAACTCTTTAATAACTGACTTGTTGAATTATTGATCAGTATCTGTGGTCTCTGCGGTGCCCCCTGCAGGTGATCAGCTGTGACAAGAGCGTCTGCACGCTGCAGATCACAGACACGACAGGAAGTCACCAGTTTCCCGCCATGCAGCGCCTCTCCATCTCCAAGGGCCACGCCTTCATCCTGGTCTACTCCATCACCAGCCGCCAATCACTGGAGGAGCTCAAACCCATCTACCAACAGGTCGCTTTCATCTTTTCAGACAGTCTAATACAGTGTTTCCCCAACTTTGACCCACTTTTCAAAAATGACAAGCCAGTTTACAACACGCCATTAGTACATTTTGGGAGAGTTAATTTGTACATTAATGAACATTCCTGACCATGTCCACATCATCATATCTTATCTTGACACATATACACATTAAATACTTTATTAATAAGAAAATAAATGCATTTAGGCTGAATTAACAGGCCGACTAAATCTTTTTATTTTCTCTCATCATGAAAACAAACCTAAAGAAAAGTTGGGATAACTCAAAATTTCAAGGAAACGACTTTACTCAGTTTTTGAAACACAATTTTTAGGTGTTTCAAAAACTCAAAGATTTAAGTTTATCTGAAGAAGAAAAGTTCATTATTTCAACAAAAGAATAGCAGTTGCTGAACCTCAACTTCTTTATTTATAAAACAATGATAAATAAAAATTGAAATGTTTAAAGATAAAGTTTAACTCTTGGCAGCTTCCTAAATCGATCTCGTGTCCCTGCAGGTTCTGGCCATCAAAGGCACTGTGGAGTCCATTCCCATCATGCTCGTGGGCAACAAAAGCGACGAGACGGCGCAGCGCGAGGTGGAGACGAAGGAGGGCGAGGCCCAGGCCACCTCCTGGAAGTGTGCCTTCATGGAGACGTCGGCGAAGACAAACACCAACGTGAAGGAACTGTTCCAGGAGCTGCTGTCCCTGGAGAAGAAGCGGGACATGAGCCTGAGCATCGACGGGAAACGGTCGGGGAAACAGAAACGAGCCGACAAGCTGAAGGGGAAGTGCAGCGTCATGTAGGAGCGAGACGGCGAGGGAGCGGCAGACTCGCTGTGGAGAAACAGCACAGGAGGCAGGACGGGGGGAGGGGAACGCTCCCCCTCCCATCTCCCCCCAGCTCTGCCTCACGGAGGAGGAGGAGGAGGAAGAGGAGGAGGAGGAGGAGGAGAAGGCAGGTCTCCTCCATCTGTGAGAACACTGAAGCCCAGAGGAACAAATGATGGAACTTTATTTATAGCAGAACATCAGGCTCCTCCGGGTCCTGAACTGGATCCTGTTTGTGGCCCCAAAATACTAAAACACACACACACACACGCACGCACGCACGCACGCACACACACACACACACACACACACACGCACACACGCACACACGCACACACACAATATCAGACTATAATAAAGGAATACTCTGCTGATGTTCCTCATGAAACCTGAATGGAACCTTTCTAATTTCTATGTGGCCTTGAGCATCAACATGGAACCGGCTCTGTTCTGAACTGTTCTGAGCATTTCAACGAAAAGTCAATCGGTTAAGAACCCAAAAAGTTTGTTTCCTAGATGGAAACCCTTTATAATCAAAGTGGGCGTGTCATTTTCCCTCTTGTTCTCCATTCATGATGTCCTTGACTAGAATGGTTCTGCTCAAAAACTGCTAGATAGTACAAAGGTTCTAATCTGGAACAGAACAGATTCAAGAACCAGAACTAATTTGCTGGATAAATATATTTATATATTATATAAAACTTTCTTTTTAAGTACTGACAGAAAAAGCAGATTATTCTGATCACAGTCCAGCTTGAATTTTTGTTTCAGAAGTTCCTACAAATGAGAGACCTGTCACACCTGCAGATAGTAAGCTAGCATTAGTTAGCCAGACATGCTAACATTCGCAGCTTATGTTAGAGCAGATGAAGACAGAGTTTAATCCATTCACCACATGTGTGTTCTTGTGTTTCACATTTCTGAGAGACGACAGAAAAGACGTGACCGTCCAGACTCATGAAACACTGAGTGTCACTCTGCTCAGAGCCTCCTGCAGGTGTTGTGTGCATGTTGTTCAATTTTGTACCATGAAGGCATGAGACAAGTTAGCATCTAGCTAGCAGAGCTAACATAACATCTGGCTTGTACTTAATGTCGCATTACTGTACAAGTTACAGTTGTTCGCCAATTATCTTTTCTTCAAAAATGTCTGGTGCAATCAGTAACACTGTCGCCAGTCAAGAGTTAATTAATTGATGGGAAAATTTCCTCACCGTGGCATCGAACACGACATCAATGTGCAGAATTGTGAAGCTAAGCTACGATTGGACAATCATGGGGTTTAATGAACGATCAAGGAGCAGCGTTTGGTTCAGTAATAAACTAAATAAAACAAAGCATGAGAAAGAAATCACATCATCACATGCAGTTTGTTCAGTGCCCCCTGGTGGAGGAGGGAAACTTTAGTTTATTTTTGGTATCAATCATAAAAAACAGTGAAGTATTCCTTTATTTAATGAGCTGAGTGACATTTCCACAATGATTCTCCTCTCAGTGGTCTTGACTGTCGACATCAGGTTGTTTCACACTCAGAGTCGGCTCTGCTTCCTGCTGTCATCAGACAAACGCCTACATGCAGACGTTCAGGTCAGCGCTTCAGCAGCAGGACGTCCAATCAGCTGATAGACTGCAGAACAAACAGCAAGAGAACCAATCAGCTGACAGACTTTAAAACAAACAGTAGGAAGACCAATCAGCTGACAAACTGCAGACCAAACAGCAGCTCTCACATTTTAAAGCTTCAGGAGGCTAAAAGGCTTCAATAATTTCCACAAGCCGGCCTTCCACTCCGTCCTCGTCTGTCAGACTCACTGAAACAACGTCTGTTTGCTTCAAGCTGCAGCAGCTGGATGAACTAATTTAAAGGAACAGTCCAGAATTTTGAGAATCATCTCCAGAGTCAGGTGGATATCAGTTTCATCTTTGTGTGTCCAGGATGTGTTAAGCCTGGATTATACTCCCAAACAGATGCCTTATAGTTCTGTTTATACTACTTGCTGGTGTCAGTTTGGATGATGCATTCCAAATGTGCAGGACAGTGGCGTTGCATACACCCTCTGATGATGAAATTTACGCTCGTGATGATGAAATTTACGCTGCACAGACCCATGTGCAGCTATAATCCAGGCTTTAAGCCTTTCTTAGCACTGGTACTGGAAGGCAGGTCAGTGAAGCTCCATTAAAAGAGAAAAAATCCATCTTACATCAGCTTCTTTTCTGATTTAAATATTGATTTATGGATGTCTGTCCATCCTGAACCCTGGTTCTCGAGGTTTCTGCCCCTTAAAAGGAAGTTTTCCCTCACTACTGCCGCCTCGGTGCTTGCTCATGGTGGGAACTGTTGTAAATAATATTTGAAAGAATACAGTCCAGACCTGCTCTGTATGAAAAGTGCCCTGAGATAACTTCTGTTATGATTTCAGTAATATTTCATTGATTTGAACTGACTTGACTTGGATCTTGTTAGCTAACAAGCTGGTTTACTGTCCTACAGATCAGAACCCCCAAAAATTGTGTTTAAAAGATGCACTGACATGAAAGTGAATGATGTTATTTTCAATTAAACAAGTCAGGTTCAGTTAGAAGCTACAGCTGATAACGCAGGCTACCCTTTTAACAGCATGTCATATTTAGCAAACAACAAAACATAAAGTTTATTTCAAAAGTCAGAAAGTTTGAGTTGGACTCAAAACTCAGAAATCTGTTGCAGTTCATTGCTTTGAAATTTTGAGTCATCTCAACTGTTTTTAAATATGTAATCTATTCACCAAATTATATGTCGTAAACTAAAAATTCCTCTAAATTTTGCCGGTGGCTCGTCTTCTTGAGTCTCTATACGCTGTGGATGCCAAATTTAAAAAAAGAGGAAAATCTTCAAGGAAAACAGAGAATTTAATAGTCGAGGCTCCAGACAGATTTTTTGGTCTTTTTCTTTTATCTTTTTTAATTGTGGGGCTGCAGACCTCTGCTATAGAACATCCTGAGAAGACACTGGAATATTTTTCAGGGTTTTGTGAATTAAAGATCGGCATTAAAGCCATTCCTGAATGGAATTTAAAAGGTAAACATTTAAGAATGGTTTTCAAGTATTTGTTAAATTTAAAGAGCTCTTTACACCTTTCACCAAATCCATTTAAGTTGAACAGATTTTCCTCAGCATGTTTCCAGGTATTTGGAGTCCTGCTGCATGTTTAAAACTAGTATAACACCTTTAAAGTGCCACCAGAGGGCGCTGTGTGAAGTCTCATGAATGTCCTTGAGTGATGTCACTTGAGTCAGCTAAAAGTCAGAAGAACAGATCTGTGTTAAATCAGAACTCTGCAGCTCCTTGGTTCTGCTGCAGGATATGTCAGCTGCTACTAGCATAGCACGCCTCAATCTGACGTGTGACTGGTAGAGGAAGAATTGCGTCATGGGTAATGTAGGCAGCAGGTTGTGCTGAAGAAAAAAAAATTATGTGGAATATAAAACTTCTGTCCTGCTGCATTGATTCTGTTCATCACCAGTCTGACAGCATTTAGAGTGACGTGATAAATCTTTTAAAAATAGTTGAATTCAAAGTTCATTATTAGGTTTTATGCTGATGAGGTCCAAATAAATCGTGTTTCTCTTCTCGCTGTAATAAAAACTCCTTATCATATTTATCTTCTTCTCCTTCTCATGTAAATCAGACACAATCTGAGCTGTCTGCAGGTGTGTTTTTTTCTCTTTTAGTGGAGCTGGACCACCACTGACCCTTCACTAAGCCCCACCCTCCTTAGTTACTGTTGCTATGGCTGGCAAACTGTCCACAGTTTACAGTGATAACGGCAGCAGATTTAACATGAAATTGTGAGTAAATGTTGAAACAGGAGCTCTGTTTCCTTAGAGACGTAAACAAAAGCAGATTCTCATTTCTAGCTAACGACGGTGGATTTTGTCGCTAAAATAACGACTCACAAGCAGATTTCATGAGTGTAGCTGACTTATGTAAGCTAATGCTAATGCTAATTCCTTGAGTCAGCTGAGAGTCTCCAGTCACTTTTAATGTTTCCATCTGACACGTTTTAAAACCTGAGACAGCGAGTCAGAGAGAGATGCATCGTCATCGACCCACTTTGATTCTTCATCAGTCCACATCCTCCTCCTCAAACCCCCACAGAACAAATGCAGATGCAGTGAGATCTAACAAGTTTGACTGGAGGTAAAGTTACTGCAGCTAGTAAGCTAGCATTAGTTAGCTAGACATGCTAATGTTTGCAGCTACAAAAAAAAACACCACTGTCCAGTATCACTAGTAGTACACAGTACACAGAGTATCACTCCTGCACACCGTCAACATGGAGAGAGATGGAAAGCTTGACAGCCTTAGTTACAGTTGCTAAGCTACGGTTACTGTTTGGAGCTTAATGAAGGGTCATATGAATGGGGTTTAATGGTTATAGCTGCCCTACGTGCTCTGTGCTGTGTGATGTAGTGACACTGCAGGTTTTTCTTGAAGCTCAGTAAGAAATGAAAATATAACTTTTCTGTGATGTTTGCAGAGCAGCTCTACTATAAAACCCTGATCTACTGACAGAACCAAGACAATGAGCAGATTTTAAAATGTTGGACTGTTCCTTTAGCTGTCTGATCAGTCTCTGATGCCTTTCCTACAACTTTACTTGACAGTTTTTGGTTTATTCTCTGAACATAAGTGAGCTTAAAACTTCGAAGCACAAACAACAAACTGAAGTCGGAGCTTCATCTGTCAGTCTGTTATCTTCACATCACTGTCCTGCTGATCACCTTTTATGCACTTTTTAAAAAATCCTCCCCCTGTTTCTCTACACTGTAAAAAAGCTTTTTGACTTGTTTTGTGTCTGAGACGTCTCCGCTCCTCTCTGTCACATCGCTCCGGCTTCAGCAATATGAAAAATGGCTGCACGTTGTATGTAGAGAGAGCTGACGGACCTGCAGGAGGGAACAGATCTGTTAATGTAGCTCAGTTTACAGATTTAAACAGGTTACACCTCTCAAACTACAGAGGATGGATGAATGAATCAATATTTCACTGCAAAAACAAATAAGTTAAGACAACTGAAAAGTTTTGAGTTTTACCACCTACTGATCTTTAGCTGAGATCATTTACTTTTCTGTTTTAGATAAACATAAAGCTTTGAATTTTAGAAACTCAAAACATTATATTTAAAAACTTACTCTGAAAGTAAAGTAAATGTTAAAATTGTATTAACTATTTAATTTTTCAGGCACTTTTTAAAGTTCCTTTCAAAACTTTAGTTTGAGTTGGACTCAAAACTCAAAGTTCTATTGCAGTGCTTCACCTTGAAGTTGAACTTTTTTTTTTTTTTTTTTTTTTTTAAACAGTGTTTTGTACCCAAATTGTGAAAATAATAAATTTGTGACAGACTTTAGTCATTTAGTTGGTCATTTCCTGCAGGAAAATAATTTGTTGAATTTGCAACTGTTAATCCACAGGAATTTATTTTTAAAAAGTGTTTTATGAATTTATTAAGTGGAAATTATTCCTCATTGAACTGGATGTTTTCTACCATCTGAATCCTGCAGCCAAAGTTCAAATCGAGTTCCTCCAGCTGTTTACCTCCATCAGCCAATCAGCTCCTGACCTCACACAGCTGACAGAGAAAAAAGAAAAATCATATTTTCTTTAAACTTCATCTGAAACTTTCACTGATTTGGTTTGGAAACTGTCCTGTTGACAGTGTGACAGAGCTGCAGTGGGTTTTTATCACCTGCTGTCTGTCTGAATGAGGCTCAGGTGTGCAGGGACAGGTGTGCAGGGACAGGTGCGCAGGGACAGGTGCGCAGGGAGACGTGAGGTCAGGTGACTCAGTGAAGAAAAACATTACAGTCCTGTGTTTTAAAGACAGTTCTCTACAGATAAAACATACAGAATTCTTCTTATTTATTCTCAAACTAATTTAATGTAAAGAATCTGCAGCATCACAAACCGACATGTGTGAGGTGAACTCGTCTTTACAGGTTGTTTATTGGTCGGACTGACAGGATGTGGTCGGTTCTGCAGTCCCAGCGACGTTCTGTGGCTTCACTTTTGTTTTGAGGGTAAATGTGAGAAGAAACTGAATAAAAACTGCGCTGTTGTACAGAAAATCTCTTCGTTTCTTTAATATACAAATTATTAATCCTGGCGCCCAGGATTTAATCTCAAAACCAAGAGATGTGATCCTGATCCCACAAAACCAGGATACCGATTGGTCAATCCAGTCCTGCCCAGAATCCAGATCAGAACTCTGAGGTGCCGAATAGGAGAGTTTGAGTTTTGATGCTAAAAGTCAGGATGACTGGGATCAGGATCATAACATGTAGGACTCATACAACATATTTAATCATTCTTTTATTCAATGATTGTATGTTGATGAATGTCCAATCAATAAACTCATATTTTCAGTTAGAACAAAAACAAACAAACAAATTTAAAACAACAACAAAAAAAAAAACTCTGAGCTTTTAGAAAAATGTGCATGATAAGAAAAAAAAAAGTGTGAATACTTCTTTCACTGAGGGTCTTTAAATCAATAAAAAACAAAACTTTTTTTAAATCCAGAAGGACATTTAATTAATTCATTAATAAAACATTTAATAACAATGATAACAACCATTCTTTGAAAAACCAGGACAAAACCTACAAGATCAGTTTTACATGAGACAGTAAAAAGGGATTACAAAATCTGGATCATTCTGATCTGGATTACTGACCTCAGACATTTCTGATACACCTGAAGTGAATTATCTGCTCTGTCTGTGACGTCAGTCTCTGAACACAAATTCAACCAAACATGTCTGACTGAACATTTTGTCTGAGGCTAGAAATATTTCTGGAAAAATGTAAATATGAAGAAGTTATTTCTCTAATTAAAATCCTCCATCTGCAGCACAAAAACACCATCAGTGTCTGTGGGCGTTTCTCGCCCTGAGCTCAGCCTGTCAGACAGCACTTCATCCAAAGCTCTGAATATTTGGACCGTCACTGAAAACTGTGACTAACAGAACCAAAGAATCCTGCACCGTCTCTCGTTATGAACTATAAGATATGATATTCCTTTATTAGTCCCCAAAGGTCCAGTGTTACAGCAACAAAGTGGAGCAAAATTATTTATAAAAAAATAAAAACTGAAATATGAAAATATAAGCAACAGGAAATCTAAAAAAATATAAACAATTTAAACAGGGGAATATAAAAACAAAAAAAGTACTTTAAACAGGGGAAATATAAAATAGGAACAGTAAATATGATTAATTTACAGTGTTGCACAGAATAAATATTGATACTGGACATAGAATGATGATGATGATGATGATGATGATGATGAAATTTTTAATATATTACTTTATTACAATGATTAAGAGTTCATCAGTTCAGTCATTGCAAAAGTTTTGGATCTTTTTGTATAAATTCAATTGCTAAATAAAAAGAGAGAAATTAACTGATACAATCTCATCCTGATGACCACAAAAGAGTAAAATAAAGAAAAGAATAAATAAATTAAATCAAAATTAAATAAACTCGATCAATTAATAAAAGTCAAAATGTGAGAGATGCACCTAAAAACAGGAAATAGACTTTAATAATTTGATCATAAATTCAACCCACATGACAAAAAAAAATACAGTTAATTTTTAAACAACATTAAACTGGATTAAACTGAAATGTTTTTAATAAACTCATTTTGCTTCCATCATCAGAGGGATTGTTTTTATTCGACCTACAGAAAGAAAAGAAAAAAAAATATATGGGAGGTGAAACTATCAGAGTCAGTTCTGTTGTGCTGCCACCTGCTGGTTGAGGCGTCACATGACATCTGACGGGGTGACGTCACTGCTGGGTGTGGTGATGGTGAGCAGAGAACCGAGACTCAGGTCCTTCACTGCTAGTAGAACCACAGAGCTGATTGATTGATTGATTGATTGATTGATTGGTTGATTGATTGATTGATTGATTGATTTCATTTTATTTTCTTGTCTTCTTGGTTAATAAGACACCGTCTCACAGTCTCAGTGTTCAAACATTTTCCTTCAGCTCAGACTTAAAGAGAAGTTTTCTTTCTAAAACACAGAGACAGGAAGTTTGTACATTTTTTTATAATAAATATCAACAGACTGTTTTTCTCTGAACATGAGGAACTTTTTGCTTCTAATCTCCTGAACATTACAAACTAATCTGACAAATCATTCAGATGAAACAGTGATTTCATGTCGTCAGGCCGGAGATGATCACATGAAACGTCCCAGTTTAATATCTTGTACAAATACTCAAGTACTGAAAATCTTACTTCAGTACAGTACTTGAGTAAATGTACTTAGTTACTGTGTTTTTTCTGTCAGGAAACATTTAACATGTTCCACAATTCTCAAACTATATGTGTTCTACAACTAAATTGTATTATTATGATTAATGATGTTATAATAAAACTATTTCTCTGTTTTCATCCACTCACTGTGATCGATCAATACTGACAGATTCACACCTGATCAACAGAATTATCCTCAACATGAACATTGATTATGTTCAACAACTCCAAACTTTAATCTTAAATCTTTGCATTTGGCATGAAAAAGTCTTTTTTTAAGATGAGATGTGACTGTAGAAGATTATTTTTAAAAACTTTGTGACTGTCAGTGAGGATCCTCCTTCTTAAATATCTTTATATCATACAAATAAATATTTTAAAAATGACAAACTATCGTGACCCAGTTCACAACAGGCTGCATTGATAAATGTTGGGAGAGTTAATTTGTGTATTAATGAACCTTCCTGTCTTGTCCACATCACCATGTCTTATCTGGACACATGCATATACACATTAAATACTATATTCATAAAAACTAAATGCATTTAGGCTGAATTAACATCTCATCTTAATCTGTTTATTTCCAAAAACAAACCTAAATAAAAAGTTGAGATAAATTCAAATTTCAAGGAAACTTTCTTCAGCTGCTCCACTCAATTTTTAAACTACAATTTTCTTTTACTCAAAACTCAAAAATCTATTGAAGAAACTTGCCTTGATTTTTTTTTCAGTGTAGAAGATTTTAGCCTCCTTCAAAAATGAGACAAAATAAGTGTATTTTGTCTTAAATAACCGGCTCTTGTTTTCATCAGCAAAAAAAAGAAGATAAACACATTTTAAACACGTTATAAAAAGATGAACTTCAGATAAAAATCTTAAATTGTGCAGAATTTCCTCCAGTGTCTGATGATCATTTGATGCTGTTTGATGCTGATGCAGGTGATCACGTGTCATCAGAGCTTTTAAAAGTTAAAGAGAGCTCTGCTGCCATCTTGTGGACTGCAGCTTTATGTGACCTGATGACAAAAACTGAAGGATTCTGGGAGATTTTGAAAGATGCAGTTGTGGATGATCCTCACTAACAATCCTGGAACACAAGTCACAAAGTTCTTAAAAAATAATCTCATGTTTTCTGGTTGGTTGTTTTTGTTTTGTTTTGTTTTGTTTTTTCTACAAGAGAAACCTCAACTTAAAAAGACTTGTTTATGCAAAATGCAAAGATTTACTTCAAAGTTTGGAGTTGTTTATTATTGACGGTTATGTTTATACTTTATTTTGTTTTAATGTGAGACTCTGCTCACCATCACCACACCCAGCAGTGATGTCACACCGTCAGATGTCATGTGACGCCTCAACCAGCAGGTGGCAGCACAACAGAACTGACTCTGATAGTTTCACCTCCCATAATATTTACTGAGAGAAGATGAATGAGTTTATTAAAAAGTTTCTTCTAATCAGCTTTGATTGATTGACTGATTGATTGATTGATTGATTGATTGATTGATTGCGTCACAGTCACTCCATTTACACATCCAACATTATAACACACAACATTTAAGAATATAAACACAGAAGATGACATTCAAGACATTTAACACTGATCTGATGTGGGATCAGCTTCTTATTTAATGTTGAGACTGAAGCACTGAAGAGTTTTTCAGTGGAACCTGAATCTGATTGGATGGTGACAGTCTGTGTTCACTGTTCAGGACGTGAAAAACAATGTTGTTGGCCGACGAACCGCCAGGAAAACACACGGGCCACAGATCAAGGCTGTGATGCACATTTTTATCAATTTATTTTTAATTTGATGTATAGATTACATATTTTAAAATTCAGTGCAATAGATTTTTAGCTTTGAGCCCAACTCAAACTCTTTGTTTTTTTAAATAAACTTATAAAAGTTTTGGTGACCTATAATCTTTACTTGAGATGATTTACTGTTATTCTTTAGATAAATTTGAATCTTTGAGAAGAAGCTTTTCAAAGATTGGTCATTATGAGACTGATGTAACTCCACAGCTGTGAACCTGATTTGTCAGTTTTTACTCAGTCATTTTTTAAACACAATTTCTGGGCGTCTCTAAAACTCAAAGCTTTAAGTTTATCTAAAGATGAAAATTAAATTATCTCAACAAAAGATCAATAGTTGGTGAAACTTTATCAAAAGTTAAGAATTTGAATTGTGCTCAAAACTGAGAAATCGATTGCCCTGAAATGTTGAAATATGGATGTTAAACTGACTTCACCATGTCATGAACAGCTGATGTTAAGAGGCCTTCGGTCCGTGAGTTTTTCCTCTTATCAGAGGATTCATCATCATGTTTCCTCCTCCGGCTCCTCACACTCAGTCTGAGCAGAGTTTTCCACGTTTCCAGTCCTGCTGCTCTTTTGTTTTTTTGTTTGTTTGTTTTTTCAGAGGAAACTGGGCTCTGCAGGTTTACGGCGCTCACGCTGACTCACCCTTCACCACCAGCAGCCCTAAACACACACAACCCCTGGAAATATTTTCACCATCGCCGTGGAAACGCCCATAAAAGCCAAAAACTGCTTCAACTTTTCTGACTTTTCCCCAGTGTTGGGTTGGGGTGAGTGTTGCTAAAATAAAAACAGTTATTTTGCAGATGTTGGAGGCTCTTCGAAACATGAAACCCTCAGAGGTTCAGCCTCAGTGTCTGCAGACACACTCACGCCTCAGTCATGATGCATGTGGTCAGATCTCTGAACCGTTCACACTACACAACTCTGTCCTGTAAAAGTCTTTACATTGTTGGGGTTTGGTTTGAAGCATCAGTTATCAGCTAAATCTTAAATGATTTCACATGATATCGTGACTCCGTTTTGCTTTTTGCACCATTTAGTCTTTACTCTTTTATGCAGAGATGGTGTGTTATTTTATACAAAAGTCACAGAGAAAAAAAAGTCAGGTGATGTAGTATAAAGAACGACAAAGTCTTGATATGGACGAGGCGGAGTGGATGGACGGGTCAAACAAATACAGGACTTTGACCCAGGAGATCAGTGACATATTTTAACTTGTGCCCCATCCTTAGTATGTAACTTCATTTATGTAACTAACCTAATTAACTCCTTCCCCACCACTGAAGAAATATCTCATCATTTAAGACACAAAGCTTCCCTGCCACTGATGACAGATCACCTGACAAAACTGTGTCACTGACAGAAGAAGAGAAGCCTTGGAGTTCAGCAGCAGAAGAAGACGCTGATGTTATGTACCATGAAAACATCTGTGCTCAGCTGCAGATCCGTGGGACAGAGAGCGCCGTGACCACAGAGCGAGGCCGTTCGCTCTGCAGCCTCTGGGACTCGTGCTGCAGCCTGGACAGAGAGCCTTCAGGACCCCCGGGCCTCTTGGTGTTTCAGTTGAGTCAAAAATTAAAATGTGAAGTCAATATTCTGCTCAAAAATGTGTCTTTCACAAAAACACAGTTTTTTGCTGAAAATTTGTGAGTTTTGTCAAAAATGCTGGAGTTGGCTGGCAACTTTTTTTTTAAGTTTTCAAACGCTGACGGGAAAAAAGTTATTTTAAGCCAAATCAAAATCTTTTCCTCAATTTGACCTCTAGCTAAATAGTTCAAAACAAACTACAACTGTTTCACACGACAAAGATCACCATGACGATGACAGTCACATGACTCCAAAACTCATCAAATACACTTGAAAAAATTGCATTAAATAAAGCTTTAAATGTGCAGACGTGTCGGGACATGATATGTCCTTAAGGTGGCGTACTATTTATACACCATCCCACGAAGTGATACTAATGTTGTTCTGTGTGCTGGATGTGACAGGAAACAGCTGTTTGCTAACATGCATCATTATGTTATAATGAAGTAGACAGTTAATGCAAAGATGGCGCCCATTCAGTCCAATCAGAGCTGCTCAGCTGGTGCAGAAGCCAAAAAGGTTTTCTAGCTTCTGGGTTTACTTCCTGGTTTTACGGCCCCCTGAATCTGTGCAGTCGTGTTTCCCCTCTTGCCTCCATCTGTGAGTTTCCACTCGGCCAAGTTGGATTGTGATGAAATTAACGATTTTATTAACGATGCTTTTTTGGCTCAAGGAAAGTTTTACAAGAATGAAAATGAGTCATAACTGAGTTTGTTTGCAGTTTGAGGTGTCCTGACAACAGTTTCACAGATGTTTCTTTGATAATCGTGGCCTGAGGGGGAAAATAGTTTTTGGGTCAGTGGGGAATTTCTTGCTGCAATACCTCGAGTGGCCACTGGGAAAAAATGGTGGCAAGGCTGAGCTGCAAAGCTCTGTGTAGTTTATTATAAGTCTACGCTAATATGTTAGCTACTACTACTCTATAATATAATATGATAATATGTCAGCTGATGTGTTTCAGCTTGTTATGCTGCCCCCTGGTGGCCATAAAATTATTTAGTGCAGGTTTCACAGTGTAAATACACCACAGCATCAGTTGTTTGTCTTTGTTGTTCACAACCAAATGACTCAAATCCCAGCAGACTGAACAAACAGGCTGGAAACAAACAGAAGTTGTGTGTTTAAAAAAAGGCAGACAGGAACAAAGTGAACAAAGCTGAATTGTGATGAAATCAGGAACACAGAACAGAACAGCAGAGCAGAAGGTTTGCTCACATCTGTTCCCATCATCACTCTGATTGTCAGCAGGATCAGTGCACAAACAAACTGACTGCTGAGAATCATCAGGGGGAGAAAAAGTGCAGTCAGACAGAGAAAAGTGAGAACCTACCTGAAACTCTTTCAAGATCTGGAGACCCTCAAATTCATGTTCAAAACTAAACAAGGAGCAGGTGTTCATACATGTGATCCTGTGTTGTGTTTAATGTCTGTCCTGCAGACAATATGAACAACAATATGACGAACTTCCAATAGAATCAAATCAGTTCAGAGCTGAGAGGCTGGATTCAGGATTTAACAAAATCACTGCTCTCTCAAAAACATCTCTTTCTCTCATTAATGATTCCACTTAAAGCGGGTTCTCTGGGTTAAATCTACAACCTGTAGGACGAGTCACCAACTGTTTTTTGCATTCTAATATGGATCTGGCCCTGCAGAGAACCTGCTGGTCAAAGATAAACCTCCAGCAGGTCTGTGGGACACAAATCACCCTGCCAGCCTCCTGAACAATACAACTCAGGTGATTTTTTTTTTATCCCTGATGCTCAGGTTATCATACCATCACAGAGAAGGTGAGAACTAATTCATTAAAGGAGAACTATTATGCTTTTCCTCTTTTCTGACCTATAAATGTTGTCACAATGTCAAATACTCGTGTTAAACGATTCCAAAGCATCAAATAATGAGGTTCATGCATTTGAAAGTGAGCCCTGCAGGCTGTTTTGGAGGCTCTGCACGCTGTGTTTTAGTCTTTTTTTTTAACAATGTAGTCCCATTGACGTTAATGTATGCCAGACTTACTTATATGGTCATACCAGGCATATGCTCTAGGCCCCGCCCACTCTGCTTCGGAAGTTACATCGCTGTGCGCTGCTCTGCTGTTAACAACGATTTCAGTGTTAGCACGTTGAGCAACGGCTCCCACAAAATGTTTGTTCGGGTGTGAGGGAAAGTTAACTTTCTTTATCTTTCCTAAAGAGGCGAGCAGCAGGCAGAAGTGGATAGAGTTGCTTTTTCCCGGCCAGCAAAAGAAAAATACCTCCATGTTTGTCTATGGCACTTCACAGGGGGCTGTTTTGTCAACACGGGCCAGTACGAAGCTGGATTAGCCGGTAGCCGGGCTCGGCAGCGCTCACCAGCCCTTCGAAGTCCTCGGGAGTGTGACCAATCACAGCGGAGTGGGCTCGGCAGGAGGCGTACATGGAGGAGGGCCAGGGGGTGGAGTAAATTACACAGACCGTTTTCACGGGATGCAGAAAATACAAGGAAGAGATGCAGCGAGAGACACAGCGTCCCGAAGATCTACAAAACTTTCTGTGCGGGCGATCGTGTGTAGCTGCTCTATAGGAGTCCAAAATGAAATACAAAGACCCAATAATGAATATAATAGGTCCTCTTTAAGATACTTAATTTATAGCACAAGGATGCAATTTCTCAGTCTACATAAAAAACATTTAGTTTTCCATGAAAATTCAAACATTGTCGTCCCTTTTTGCAGACAGCATCAGAATGAACAACCATTATTCAGCCATAATTAACCAATCACAGGTCATCACAGGTCATCACAGGTCATCTAGAGACTGGGCATTCCTACTTGCTGTTCTGCTAGTGCAGCTGCATGTGCACGTTCTTGCGGTGAGACCCTGAATCAATGACGGAAACTCCTGCAGGAAAACTTGCTATAGAACTGAGTTATCGGACAGAGAATCTTAAAAAGAGTCTAATGAGCAACATGTTCAGCCCAGGAGTTTGCCAGCTCACTTGGCTGCTTTTGACTTCACCTTCTGTTGAGTTCATTCATGTCTAACGTGTCATGGGCTGAGAGAACTGGGCGGAGCTGAGACACAGAGCTGCTCAGAGTCAGGGAGCTCTGCAGGAGAGGGTCGGTGGCAGAGTGGAGCCTCTGGAGGAAGAAACACCAAAAACGAACCCTAACTCAGATGAGACTCAACAATCAACCGTTTTTAAGATTTCTACTGCTGCTTTAATTTCTTATTGACATAAAGAGTTGCTGGGACGGATTCGGCCTGCAGGCCTCAAGTTTGAGCAAACGTACTCTAAAGTTTGAATGCTCTTATTGCACAGACTGTATTAGTAAAAGGTGACTGTGATGCATTCACTGCCACTTGTTTGTGTCACCTCAGCTCCTGACAGGAAACCCAAATTAGGATGTTGTGTCTGTGGTTACTGACAGTGACGACGGATTAACTGTAAAAACAAAAAAGTTCAGAACATCTGAGCACAAAGTGGACGGTGACACATCAGAGAAGTTTTCAGTCTGGATGTTTGATTCTGCAGCAACTCTGTTCTTTTCTTCATTTGTTTGAGTTCACAGTGTGTGTGTGTGTGTGTGTGTGTGTGTTTGTGTGTGTCAGGACAGCAGATCAAACACCAAAACAACACACACTCTTATCACACACACAGATACACTCATATTGATCTGACACACACACACACTCACCCCTGTAGGACACATTCTGTCCTCTGTGACATCGATGACGGGAACTCTCTCTCTCTATCTCTATCTTTCTCGTCTCATCTCTGTTCTGTGTCTGATTGGTCGACACAGCTTGGAGTTGCTTGCTGATTGGCCTGAGACCGGCTCGGCAGCAGCCAATCAGCTCTCCCCGCTGCGGTGGTGCGCTCCATCTCGTGAGGGGTCTGACTGCCGGGAAGAGTCGGGAGGAGACGAGCATCTCCTCCTCCTTCCCCTCTGCTCGCCGCTTCCGGGAAGTAAGAGTGTGTGTGTGTGTGTGTGTGTGTGTGTGTGTGTGTGTGTGTGTGTGTGTGTGTACAGTAAGTGTTCTTGCAGGGTCATGACTCAGCGTTTGTCAGGTGCTGAGTCGTGCTCTCACTCTGCAGACCTTTAACTGTGTTTTTTATGATCCAGTTTCTCTGTGATATTAAAGATGGCCGACCTCAGGATGAAGGTGGAGCAGCTGAGACCCTCATCATCATCATCATCATCATCATCATCATCATCATCATCATCATCATCATCATTCTCTTTTTGCAAAACTTTTTTTTCCCTATTAATTTTCTAATTGTCTAATTTTCTAAATTTTTAAATCTGGTCAATTAAAACTTGACAATTATGTGACTGTAGGTTTGTGGGTGGATTGATTGGTTGGTTTGTTGGTTTGTTTATTCAGAGAAGAGCCTTTGATTTGTTGATTTTGAACAGTTATTTGTTTTATTGACCTCTAAAACGTCTGCAGTGTTGTGATGGACATAATGTAACATTAATGTGATGCTGTAAGAGCACATGATGGTGATGGATCATGTGCATTAACTAATGAGGATCATTTTAAATAAATAAATCAGTCTGTGTGAATTGATCATTTTCTAAAACTGTGATGAGTATTAAACATCTGTATGAGTTTGCAGCTGTTGGAATCAATAAATATATAAGTAAGTAAAAGATGAGCTGCTGTTTGTAACTTTATTTTTCATGATTAATCCTGAGACGGATGCCCTTTTTGTTGCTTGAGCACATACCACTAAAAATATGCACGTTCCTGTCAGAAGGTTCTGACAGGAACACTTGAAGGAACAACAGTGATTTCAGTGGCAAAATAATGATTACAAAAACTTTGCAAGCAAAAGCAGGAAGTCTGAACAGAAGTAGCTGAGAATCCAACAGAACAAGGCAGGTAAGAGGCTCAAGTTCAAGAGGCAGGAAAGCAACAGGAGTGGTGCCTGATCCAGGTTTGGGTTCAGGTCTGGTCTCTGTAGCTGCTGCAGGTGTGACGTGACGTGAGTCCTTCAACTTTTGGTGCAGAGTCATGAAACCCTCCCCATTACAGTTGCAAATTATAAACATTTTCTTTAATCGATCATCATTAACATATTGTATTATAATTATAATTCTGTTGTATTTCAGCTCTTGATAGTAGATTGATTAAATTCTAAATAACCGATTAATCAATAATCAATTAATCATTGTCACCCTACCTCCTATATTAATATATTATAATATTATAAACCTGTGAGGTGTTTATGTGTCTAATAAACATTAAAATTCATGTCTGTTACACCTGACGTAGTAAAAGTTTTGTTGGACGCTGCTTTACTTTTCTCACATAAAAATAAACCACAGCTGCAGAAGGAGCACTTTAATTGATTAAATGATTGGTTTTTATTTTAGTTTTTATGTTTTTGTTTGTCAGAAGCAGAAAAATGTGTCAAAGAAAAGATTCTGACCAGCAGGTGGAGCTGTGACATCACAGTTCAGCTGTGTGTTGTTATGAAGAAAAAAACCAGACATCAACATGAGTCACAGACAGACACACAGACAGTCAGTCAGTCAGACAGACAGACCGTCCAGTCTGTAGTGACTCACATGTCTGCTTCACTGACCACCTCACTGTCTGTAAATCTCAGACTCGGTCAGTTTTTCTGCTGACTTCACTTTCACCTTCACAGCTTGAAGCTGCAAATCTGACTGAATAACACAAAAACATTCATTTCCTCCACAGATCAACATGACTCAGTTCAGGTTTATGATATTTAAGGAAAAGTTGGTTTGTTCTAAATTTATCCCACAGGACGAGTCATGCTTTCACCATCACAGGAAAAATGTTTGGCTTGTCTATTTAATTTTATTTATTTATTTAAAACAGGGACAGTGCATGTTAATTTAAATATTTACATGTAAATATGCAAAATTAGAACTTCCATCTGCACTCTATGACTATCAGAGGGGTTTAAAAGTGTGCATTCACTCTGAAAACCTGCACCTTCCAATACAACAGTGTTTCTAGGAAATCTTCAGTTTGAGTTTGGATTTTATGTTCATTTTGTAATAAATGATATTAAAACCTTTAAAGAATACTTTCACAAAGTTTTATGCAGATACAGTATTGAAAAGGAGTACAAAATATATGTGAAGATATATTAATTCAAAGTTATTACACAAAAAAGCTGCTAATAAAAGTGAAACTATTTTGGACAGGTTGCATAACTGGCCAAAAAAATGTATTTGTAACTTAAAACACTAAAATGTAAGAAGATCATGAAGCAGAAGGTGATATTTAAAGATTAATAGCGTCTTCTTGTTGTATTTTTGTTGTTTTCTATCTTTATTATCATGATTAAAGCCGTACACTGTGTTGTAGTTTTGTCCCTCAAGCTGCACCGTCGTGTTTTTCACGGTGAGCTGCATCAGTTTTCTCTCTGTCAGGTCATGTGACCTCACAGTCAGTTTATCTGTTCAGATCTGTTCAGACTGGCAGCGGGCCAGCAGTGTGTGTGTGTGTGTGTGTGTGTGTGTTTGCTGAGTCATGTTGTTGACCTCCTCTCCTCTTCTTCTTCTTACTGGAATCATTCTGTTATGATGAACTTTTATTTTTGCTTTTTTTTATCACTTTATTTTCTGCTTTCACACAGACTTTCTGCACTTTGTCATCTCTCTTGTTTCTCTTTGTCTCAGCGTTCTGCAGCCGTTGCTGTTCTGCACGTTCTGTCTTTAATCTGCAGTTTATAGATTCATTATATTACCATCTGTGTTTTCTGCCCTGTTAGCAGCACAGGGGACGCTGATGTCAGTCTGTTCGTCCGTCCAGCACTTTGTTCCGCAGTGAGACGTCTCAACAAATGAGTCAGAGATGAACATGAAACCCAGAGGAAAGATCCTGCTGATCTTTCCTCTGGAGCCAACATGGGGAGAAAATTCACAGAAATATCTTAATCTGCTGCAGATCACAGAAATCAGAGAGCAAAAACATATTAAAACATACAGAGAACTTATTAACTTGTGCAAAAATGTTAAATGAACAAAACAGTAACTTGTGATTAAAGAAATGATTCTTTTAAACTACATTTAGACAATTATATTATAGTTCTTCTATATAAAGAGAAATGATTTAATAACCTGCAGAGAGGAACCAAAACATTTCAAGATACGATCACAACACTCATCGATCCGCTCCATCCATCAATAAAACTGATGTTACATCATTTTAAAGTTACCAGCAGGTCTTCATCTTATTCATTACTTATTTATTATTTTTAACTGTTTTTCAGAGGAATAACAAAATGACACATGATGACTGTAATGGCATGAAATTGAGAGAGATATTTCAATTCATTGTTTGCAGCACTCCTCAAAAGAACATTTTATTTTCTCTAGTTTAATAAAGAACAGTAAGTCATAAACTTATTATGTAAAACTAAACTACTTCTGTCAATACACAAGTTAGCATTCACATATTAACGATAGCTTGGTATCAAAATGGCAGCTGCACTCTGACCTTTTGATTGACACCTCACTTGACAAGAGCCAATGAGAGTCCATGCTGAAGCCGATCAGAGCAGTTTGTGTTGAGGACTGGTGCTTCTAAAAGCCAATGAAACTGGGAAATTATGGAAATTTAGTCAGGATGCACAATTGATTGAAATTTTATAGATCATTAATTTTAAAGTTATTTACAGGATTTTTTTTGAGGAGTATTTGTTTTGTTTTGTAGTATTCTATGATGAGCTCCTTTGCTGTAGTATTTTTATTTATTTTTATTTTTTGTAGTATGTGTTTTCAGTGTGTTTTTGTTTGGCATTTTTGAGACATTATCATGTCTCTCCAATAAAGCAAGAAGTTAATAATTTAACAACCCCATGTTTCTTTTTTCACTCGTCTTTCTTTCTTTCTTTCTTTCTTTCTTTTTCTTCCTCGTCTTGTTGTTTGTGCTCTGCTCTGATTTCCCGTCACTGATCATTAGACTCTGACCTCAGATCAGATCAGATCAGAGTTCAGGTTTCGTTGTGTAAAAGGTAAACACCACTGCTGCTGCAGCACAGGGGAGATCACAGCATGCTCTGTCTGTGCATCATCATCATCATCATCATCATCATCATCATCAGCATCAGCATGCAGGACTGCTTGTGTTTGCTGCAGCTGACAGACTGAATGAGGTCACGTTGCTGAGCCGAGCTGGAGGGCTGCTGCTGGTGTCACCTCGACACATTCCTGAGGGAGGAGGGGGGAGGAGGGGGGAGGAGGTGACAGAGAAAGTGAAGCTCCTGGGAGTCACAGAAAGAGAAAAGAAGACGGATCATTTCCCTGCAGCAGCAGCAGCTTTCTAATTTTACAGCTGAGCTCCACCCTGTTCTCACTATGATCTGATCTGAGGTCTGCAGCAGCAGCAGGACAGTCGCAGCTCCTCAGAGGTTCTCTTCAACTTCACCACAGACTCTTTTTCCCAGCTGCTGCTGCTGCAGGGAGGCAAACAGCTGACGGAGCCACGGGGGCTGTTCCAAGAATACTGCTTCACTCCTGTCATTACACACAAAGCACAAAAACAATCTACAGCAAGTTGTTTTAAGGTCAGCTGAGGACGTCTCATGGTCAAACACAATGTGTGTTCATTTTCCTCCCAACACAAACAGAATTTATTCCAGAGGTGACAGAGGGACACACATTCTCAACTCCAGCAGAAGTTCTGATTCAGCTTCTTTACTGCAGTAAAAGTGAAAAAGTTCAGGCTCTGAAATGTCCTCAAAGTATAAAAGTAAAAAGTCGTCCTCTGAAAGACATTTCTACTGACTGTTTCTGTCCAAAGACAACTGAAGCTCAGCTTTTCTTCACCACAGAGTCTCCGTCTGTCTGTTTCAGCTTCTTACTTTTATGTTTACATTTTGTTACATCTTGTATTTGTTGTTTTTATCTTGTTACATTTTGTTACATTGTTTTTTTTTTGTTTTTGTTTTTCTTCTTATGTCTGTCCTGTGTGATGTCCTCTGATGGATCCACCAGTCAATCATCTTTTCTATGTCTTATTGTTTCGTCAGTTCAGGTTGAAATCAGTCTTGATGTTGGAAGACGGCGCACAATGATGCAAAATAACAATAATCAATAATTCACCTCAGAGTCATTAAATATGAAAAATAAAAATGAAATAAAAAGATTGTTTGAGTTGAGGAGAAGTCCGATGCAGACAGGATTACGTCGTCTGCATAAAAGTGGATATAATAAGTGTGTTGAGGTGATGATGTTGTTTATGTCGAGTATAAATAATAAAAGACTGAGCACAGACTCCTGTGGTGCCCCTTTATATCAAGAGAGGAGAGAAGTATTCAGCCGAGCGTGTAGAAGATCAACAGCCTGTCAAAGTGTGTTTTTGGAGGATTTTATTCACTCTGGAGGCAGTTTGATGTTTCAGTGGAACTGGAAAAACATTTAAAATGAGTCTACATTCATTTCCACCCACATCATCTGAGAGAAAGACACTCATTTTTCTCACAGCTTTTCAAAATATATCTCAGGGGAACAAAACTGTGAAGCCACAGAGAAACAGACTCTGCAGTATTTAGATGTTTCTTTAATTAAATGTTTCTGTTTCTCTCTAAAGTTCCACCTGCTGCTGTCAGACCAACGGTCAAACATTAACATGATGACTCTGCACTTCCTTCTGCACTAAAAATAGCCTCAATTAATCATAAACAGTCGTGGGAAAACATGATTTCACACGACGGTGTAAAACAGAAGATGAAGGTAGACAGACACAGTTTCTGTGTGACGTTCTCTCCGCTCAGTCTGTGATCTGTGGTTAAAACCAGAAACCCTCAGCAGCAGCAGGATCTGAGCCCAGAGAGAAGAGAAACTTCAGAGGGGAAACCCGCCCGCTGCCCGTCACCCGCTGCCCGCCCGCCTGCACCCGCTCTCTGTGGGGAAATGAAGGTCATGTGACACGAGCAGAGAAAGTCTCAGCTCTGTCACTTCAGCTCCGTGACGTCCTGCTGTGACGTGTGCTGATGATCGTCATGATGCAGCGTCTCAACACTTTGACCAAACAGAGGTGTTAAAATCCAAAACTGATGGACATGAGAGTAAATGATGTAACATGAAGAATCTATTAATATTTTCCAGTATATTAATGTTCACACACACAGAAATACAAGTGATTTAACTCAGGTTGTCAGTTAAAGGAAGGTTTCATCAAGTTTATCACTGAGGCTCTTCTGCAGATAATCAAATAAAACCTTCACACTGCACAGAACGGTTCTCCGTCTGCCTGGACAGAGAAGAACAGACCAAAGACCAGTTCTTTGTCCTCTAAAACCTTTTGTACCCTGTCACCTGCTGCCTGTAGCCAATCAGGGAGGCTCTCTGTTTGACCCAGGTGGCATCAATCTGTCCTCATTTAGAGATGAATGCAACAAAGTATTGATCACATTTATCCTCTGAAGAGGCAAAATCAGTAAAGACGTGTTGTTAGTGAAGTTAATAAAGAGGGAGACTTTTACTTCTTAGGAACTGACAAACATCACAGCAGAAAAAAATTACTCACAAAGACATTTTAAAGGAGAAGAAGTTCACACAGTGTTTGACACCCGAGTCCCGTGAAAACGCCAACTGAGACACCGACTCTGAATTTACTGTTTACATGTCCAAAAAACACGTGCTGCTCCTAAAACCAGAATCAAAGCCTGAATCACAATCTGCTGCATCCAGAACATCCAGACACGGTGAGCTGTTTACTCAACCTTTATCAAACTCACAGGACAGGCACACTCTGAATGTTAGTGGACAACTGGTCACTGTAGCTTCTGTTGGTTTGAGGCTGAACGTAAGAAAAGTCATGACAGAACTAAATATATACTGTGAATATAAATATGAGTAAACAGTGAGCAGGTTGGAGGTTCAGCAGGAGGAGTGAACTTCACTACAACATGTAGGTCGTGTTCACAGCAGATCTTCATCCTCCTCCTCTGCTGTATTGATGTGACTCCTCCTCACACACCTCCTCCTCCTCCTCCTCCTCTGTGTGTGAATTCATGCTGCAGTGAGAGTGTGTGTGTGTGTGTGTGTTAACATCATACAGTATGAAACCTATACCACACACACAGTCTGACTGACCTTTACAGGGTGACAACAGACTGAGTCATCAGCATTAGATAATACATCAGCCTGAGGAGGGGGGGTTGAACATGATGATGGTGATGATGATGGTGGTGGTGCATCATGGGAGAAACCCTTTGTTTCACATTCAGGATGGTGAAGATACTGTTGACCTTTTGCTTTTTTCAAATGAAACAGTGCATTCATCAGTCTGCAGGATTTCACTGCAGCTTTTCTAAAAACAGAATGTGATGCATGTTGTGATGTTTGTAGGCATTTTTTTTTTTTGCAATGAAATTACAGGATCAAAAGAAAGTTGTGAAAGTTTGTTGAATAATGCATTAGAATCAAAGGCAACTTGTTCCAGGGTGAACAAAACCACACTCTGTTCTGAGTGTAACGTTACCAAAAAAAGCTCAGGATTACAGAATCAAACAAAATATCCTTTATTTATAAATGAAGAAGTGCATCAGGGAGGTTTTCCACAAAGAAGCAACATTTTTTTGGTGCTGAAACTCAGCAAAATGCAAAATAGTAAATAATACTAAATAAAACAAAACACTGAGTCTGTTCACTGAGATGTACATGTGTGATGTTTGTGCAGGGAACTGCTGTGATTGGTCAAATTTGTGGAAAAGTTAGAGTTTGGATCAAATGAAAATTGAATTTGCATGAATTGTTGTGATCACAACATCACAACTTCCTGGAGGGTCTGATTCATTCAGTACATTCTTTCAGAACTTTAATCTAAAGATGTTTTTTTGTTTTTTGTTCTACCTGCTCCCAGCTGTTCTGTTGGAGTTTCAGGACAGACATGGAGCTCGACTGCTCGCTGGTTTTATGTTTGCAGAAGGACAAATGCTATTTAACTTTACACAAGAAGTCAAGTTTGATTTTTAAATTTTGAGCCAAATGTTGAATATGAATCTTGAATCTGCTGTCAAACCAAAACCAAAGTATTTGTGTGACTCAGGCAGAGAAAAATCAGAGCCAAAGTTTTAAAGGCAGAATGTTCAGAATATTAATACAAAATACATTCAACTAAAAAACTGATGAAGAATTTATTGTTCTTTGGGGTAAATACACAAAATACCCGCAGCACTTTATAAAGTCATTCAACTTTATCAGCTGCAACGTTAAAGTGATAAACACATGAATGCATCAATTAAAATCCAGTAATTGTGATTCTGAAATGAGCATTTTCACTTGTTTTTTTGTTTTTTTCCACTTCAGTTTTATTTATTAATAAAGCTCGTTTTGGTCTTTTACCTCCTTCTATCAGTTCAGTGTTTTATTTTAATGTGATCTCTCATCAAACTCACTCTGCAGGTTCCTGCTCCGGTTGTTCTCACTGAATTTGAAATCCTGCAGCAGAACAACATGCAGAACAATTTAAAGCTTTTCTCATTTTTATCCAATTTAAATCTTGAACTGTATCACATTTTACTTCCAGGTGTTCCTGCTTTAACTGATTAATGCACCTTAAATTTTAACTTATTACTGATGTTTTAATTTATTCTGAAAATTTTGTTGTGGCTCTTATTGTTTTTTACTTTTTGTTGACACTTTTATGTAAGTTTCTCTTTGGCATTTTCTTTGTCCAGGAGCTTTTATTTGGATTGTTTTACTCTACCTCAACATATTTAGGAGTTAAAATATATGAATGAATGAGTTACATATTGCACTTTGCAAATAAAGATGTTCAGATTGAAGAAACTCAGTTTGTTGTTGTGGAAGTTTCCTGCAGGTCAGAGTCTCTCTGCTGTTTGTTTGATGGAGAATCTGATTTGCAGCAGCAGCTTTAACAGCTCAGATTACTGCAGAGTGAAGTCAGTGGACTCATGTTTGTGTGGGAGGAGCTCAGAGAGCTGCTCATCAACACACACACACACACACACACACACACACACACACACACACACACACACACACACACACACACACACAGACTTTATTCCTCTGATGTAAAAAGCTGATGTAAATGTCAATATGTTGGTACATAACATGTTTACAATATGTTTCACAGTTGACAGTAGGAAGTCTTAAGTATTTTAGGACCAATAGGACCCAGACTGGGACGTGCAGTGCATCATGGGATGGTGCATCAGGCTGTAACAGTGACGTGTTCCTGCAGAGCTAATAAAGGGCTGCATGTTAATTATCAGTTTGTTTTGTGTGCATTTGTTTCTTTGCAACATGACGAGGTGTGTGTGAGGAGGTCAGGTGACCTCTGTGTTGATGTGGGTCAGAACATGACCCAGATCAGCTACAGACGGAAAATAAAATTAATATTTTCAATCCTTCAATTAGGAGCATTTATGAGATGTTTGAACTGACATCTCAACTTTTACAGACACTAATAAAATGATTTCTTTTGTGTGAGGAAGAGGAGGAGCAGCTGGCAGAAGGAGGTCAGTGAGGTTAAAGCTACAATTAGTGACATTCAGCTCCTACAGCCTCTTTTACTTCCTAGTTTTGGTTCAATCTCAGTGTTTCCAGCAGCAGCTTCTGGTTTTTTGTTTGTGTCACAGTGTGTTGAATTAAACAAGATGTCAGACCCAGAAATGCAGACGGGCTGAAGCATTAATAGTCTGAATGTATTTTAATAACAAAGGATGTTCCATAGACTTACAAACTAGACTGGATTACTGGCTGATGTGGCTGATGTCAGCCACCCAAGACAGTATTTTCCTACATTACCTAGTAAGCAATTCATCCATGTTAGCAAGCAAGCTAATGTTAGCTAATGTAACACACTAATATAGTTGCATGAGTCTTTGCTAAAGAGCCTGGATCTTTTTACTGAACAGATCCTGCAGCTCACTGTGGTACAAGAGATCATTGGTTTGAATCTCCAGTCTTCACGTTTCGTCCTTCGTCTCTTCGGGGTCGGCGTTAACCACGGGCAGATGTTACACTAACATCACAGTATCATAGTATTTTCCTCAGGCAGTACAGTAATGTTAGCATTGACTTTGGATGTTGTGTTGCGGTCAGTGGATTGCTCATTTATTGACATTAGCTGATTTCATTTCTAAGCTAACACTGGAGCTGCAGGGGGGCTGAAGAGAAGAGACACTCCTTCCACAAACTTTGGATTTTCCTGGAAAACCTGCTGGAACTCTTCACATAGAAATCAAAGGAAGGTCTCAGTTTTTAAGTTGTGTTACAGTTTGTTAACACAAAGTGATTAAAGCTTGTAAACGGCTTTCTTACTTTCTTTTTAGTTCCACTTCTCATAAGAAAAGAATCCCTGCAGATTCCATAAACACACACAGCTGATGGTTCAAAGTCAAAGGAATGTGAGGTATGAAAAGTTGAATCCCATCCAGCAGCAGCAGTTTGAAGCATGAAGATCAACAACAGAACAACCAGAGGAACCTGTTTTTGTCCTTGAAGTCATTTCCACTCAACTGACCTGCTGAGAAGAAACATTTCCAGTTAAGTCTTCATCCCACCAGAGGAAAGTCTGTGGAATTATTTACAGAGAATACAGTGTCCTCAATAAAATATGTGAAATGTGGTATTAAGCTGTTTATAAATAATCATTCAGACCTCTATTTTTTTCCCCCATATTTTGCTCTGTGTGTGTTTTTTGCAGTTGGAGCTGCTGCAGGACATTCCAGTCATTTCTACTGGAACAGCAGCTGGTGCTAAAGATAGACCTCAGAGCTGCAGCCAAACACTGAGCAGGAAAACACAGCAGAGTCTGCAGCTGCTCACAGTCGTATCATAATGAAAAAAATCACTTTACTGCAGGTTTGAGTCCAGATGGAAACATTTCAGTCATTATCACAACTTTCAAAAGGCTGTTTTATGAATAAAGAACTAATAATGTTGAATAATGTTCTTCTGTGAGGTTTATTTTCACATTTTCAAACTCCAGTAAAAGTCTGCATTTGGTCCAGATGTTGTTTTGGTCCAGATGTGGAGCCTGTTGTCCGTCTGTCCTCAGTGTCTCCATGTAAGGACACAGAAGCTGCTGCTCGCATTACTGGAATTGTTGTGTGTCTCATGAAGGACATACATGCTCAGCATTGTTTGAATTCTGCGGTGAGAGGATGAGTCTGGTCTGAGAGACAGAGGACGGGGGGGTGGTTGGTGGACGGGGACGGGGGGGTCTGAGGTGTTTATCATTCCCAGGGAGCAGCGAGCGTTGCGACCGCCGTCGGCTGGCTGCACATATGATGACATGATGTCTGGACCGATCGTCTGTCTGTGTTTCTAAGCAGGTCAGACTAAAGGTCTGAAAAGTCCTGCTCTCTGATTGGCTGGCAGGTGTCTGTTAAAGTCTCAGCTGTGGTCATTTTAAAGTTTAACCAAAATCACTGAAAACTCAAAGGAGGTCAGAGGAAAGTCTCTGTGCGTGCATGATGCGGGACGTCTCTGCACTCGTCTGGTATTTGGATGTTTTCAGGCTGGACATGTTGTCATCTTTCCTGTGATTGTCTTGAGGACACTTCCTGCTCCTGCTGGACAGATTCATTCACAGACAGACTGACCCACTATGACATCACCCATTGGTTTGTGTTTTGAAGCCTCCAGTTTGGCATTTTTGCGTTCGCCATCATGGTTTTTTGGAGCGGAGAGTGACCATATTTGGATGGGAGGGTGGAGTTGTTGTGGTAGCCCCGTCCAGCCCGTCCTCACCAGAAATACATGCATGTTGGTCGCAAGCAGCTTGACATCAGTTTATTGTTGGGCAGCGCCTCCTGGTGGACACAGTAATATGACAGAAGAAGTAAAAGGAGCGAGAGAGTCTGCACTTGGAGGAGGTGGATGGAAAGATTGAACAAGCTCAGGACCTTCATCAGGAGACCGAGGCTCATGTCCTGTGTAGAGAACGTTAGAGAACGTTAAAATCTCGTCATGGACGGGATGATCTTAGCTGATCTTAGCAGCAGGTCAGTTGTGTTGTCAGGAGCAGCGACGGTGAGCTGTTAAACCCACACCAGTTTGTTTTGCTGCCCCCAGAATTCTGGTGCTAATTTGCTGTTAGCACAAGTGGCTAAAGGTGTCACATGTACCAATGACCCTTTCTAAGTCCCGCCCCCATCTTGCTCTGTGCTCCAATTACAGTCAAGCAAGCTTGGTGTCTCAGTCAACCCTCAAAGATGTTGCTGGAGAACCTGTAACAGACACATATAATAACATCTTTAGTTAGCTAATGTTAGCAAAATGCTAGCTAACTAGCTTGCTAATCTACATTAGAGCTTGAGATCTGTGCCCATTGGGTTTGGGTTGGGTCGGCCTTATTTGTCACATATTTCACGGGCTCACATCAGGTTTGGGCTGCATTATATTTACTTACTTATTTATTTATTTTCATTTTTTCTCCCCAGTTTAGTGATTTCCCTGTGTGTATTGTCTCAGTCACTGAAAAATCCTGTTTGGTACATTGTTGACAAAAATGTCAGGCTATAATTGGGTTCGGGCTGAAATATGCTAATGAGGGTCAGGTTTGCTCAGGTTCAGATAGAATTTTGTTGGCACTGGGCCTCGAGGGGCTCAACTTTTCAGGCACGATTAAATCGCTAGTCAATCATTGACTAGCTAGGAAGTTAGCTAGCTAGCATTGTGCTATTAGCTTATGTAAGATGTGACTACAGGAAATGAGAATGTTGACCGAGGTGCTGCTGGGGGCTGAAGTTGCTCAACTGTTATTGGAGCGCAGAGCAAAACTGAGCCAGACTTAGGAGGTTTGTAACTGCATCACAGCGTCAAAGCTGGTTAAAGTTGATATTTCCTGCAAATCAGGATAGCATTCTATATTTATAGATTTTAATCATATTATCTCATAAACAGTGTCAGAAAGAAACAGAATAAATAATAAAAGAATAACAGCCTGATGAGGCCTTTTTTTGAGATGATTATTTGAATGTCCAGCCCCGACACTGGCTGGTCCTTGAGCAGCTCATTAGGAAACTTTTCAGAGGTCAAAGTGAAGCTTACAGACAGTCAGCCAGCTGTCGCCCCCTGCAGGTCATTAGAGAGAACACAGGTATTTATGCAGCGTGTGGTTGGGACTCTGTGTAATGAGGTCAGGACAGTGAACCAGAGGAACGTGTCTCTGTGGTTTCCTGCAGATGCTTCTGGTTTGGTGTTCAGCCCCCGGTGGTCCGTCACCTGAGCTGATCTGCAGCCAGCAGACGTCATCAGACAGGTAGCTTCAACAGGGCCTGAAATAACTTCAGCTGCTCTGAGAGCAGAGATCGATGTCTTCAGGGTCAGTTTGTGAAAATCAACGGTTTCAGGGAAACAAGATCCAAAGAAACAAAACTGAGAGAGGTGAAAGAGTGAAACTAGACAAACAGGAAGTGGAAGCACATTAGAAAGTAAGAGTAGTTTTGTTCCTGTAAAAATAAAAGTGATGTCTTCACTGCTGGCTGCTGCTGCAGTTTGAGAGACCTGGACAAAATGCAGAGCTGAACTCCAGCAGGTGGAGTTTGTTAAGGTCTGTTAACCTGTGAGTGTGTGCATGATGACGTCTGATCTCAGATCAGTGTGTTCACTCCTGGTATTTATGAGCATCATTGTGATGTCACACTGTGATCAAACCTCATTATGCCAATGAAGCAGTGTGACCAGTAGACGACAGGTGACCACACCTGTGACCTCCAGCTGAGGACAGGTTGTTCTGATCACCATGATCATACAGGATAATTAAAGCTGGTTGTCAGGAACATACCTGTGTAATGAGGAGGGCGGAGTCAGAGGAGGAGGAGGAGGAGTCTGACATGCGGATGTTGAGTGATGAAGAGAAACCAGAGCTACAGGATTCAAACAGAACTCAGAGGTCAGAGGAGGTGAGAGACATGCTCCAGTGAGTGGGACAGTTTAATGTCCTCAAACACACTCTGGTCTTATCTGCACAATGTTTTTGGAAAGATAAACATATTTTCCCCCGTCTGTTAAAAAAAAAAAACCTGTCAAGCTGCACAGAGCAGATCGAACCAGGCAGGAAGTCAAACACAGGAACAGCTCAGAGCAACCGGCCTCCCTGAAACAGCTGATCTGACAGCTGTCACTTCATTACCTCCTGAAAAATATTTTAATTACGTGGAGATTTCTCCATTATCTCATCTCAACATCTAATTTAAAGAAACATTTTAAACAGATCAACTGCTAACTTTAGCTTCACAGACCAACTGCATACGTCAGAGGTAATCCAGAAGTAACAGAAAGTAATCAGTATATGATACTTTATTATTGTGATACTTGGATTACCTGGCTGACTACATTCTTTAACAAGTAATTAGTAACTGTATCAGAATACATTTTTAAAGTAACCTTCCCAACCCTGGATATAAGTCAGTAAGTAAATAATGAACCTCAGCAAGAAAACTTGTCTAAAATTAGAATATCTGAACATCTGCTGTCAGATTTCTGTTTAAAAAACTGTTGTTTGCAACTTTAAGTTAAGTTTGTTTTATTGTGTTATCTTAAATATTCATCCCTCCTCTCTCACCTCCCTCTGTCCTCTCCTCCCTCTTTTCCTCCATCCTGACACAGGATTCGAGGGGAGGAGGAAGTTTCCCGCTCTGTTAGCGGGAATCAGACAAACGCCCAGGAGGAGACGACAGGGTGGAGGGAGGGAGGAAGAAAAGAGGGAGGAGGAGGGAGGTTTGTGACGGTTAGGAAATGATTTCAGCAGCAGACCTCTGAGGGGAATTTACTTCTCCTCAGTTTTTCCTCTGAAATTAATCAGAGAAACAAAGGAATCCTCCCAGTCAGTCAGTTGGTCCTGGACTCAGTTCAAACCTGAACTAGAGCAGACGCTGAGGGAAAGTGTGTGTGTGTGTGTGTGCGCGCGTGCGTGCGTGCGTGTGTGTGTGTGTGTGTGTGTGTGTGTGTGTAGGAGGATGCCTGATGATGATGATGATGATGATGATGATGGGAGGAGGAGGTCAGGACTCTGGAGGAGGTCACGGCTGGATGGAGAAGTGGGGGAACAAGATACACACACACACACACACACACACACACACACACGCACACGCACAGAGTCAGAGGTGTGAGGCGTTCAGGTGCTGGTTGTAGCTGTTAGTTTTCACACAGTTTTTACGTGTGTGTGTGTGTGTGTGTGTGTGTGTGTGTGTGTGTGTGTGTGTGTGTGTGTGTGTGTGTGTGTTTCTTCACTTCTCTCACCCACCTGCTGCTCACTGGTTGTACTGGTTGTACTGGGAGACTCTGCTGCTGCTACTGGAACTCCAGTTAACTACAACTGCAGCTGAAGTCATCACAGCTGCAGAGGTCAGAGGTCACTGAACTCACTCTGGAAATGTGCAGCAGGTTTGTACATGTGTACATTCTAAAACACTCATACATTTATATAGAGTTGTATATTAATACATGTTTATTCAAAGGATTCAAAGACTTTATTGTTGTGCAAAAAGAAACAAGTTATCAGTGTAAAGAAAATCTAAGTTTGCTGTTTCTTCAGTGAAAGAAAAGTACAGGACAAAGTGTAAAAACTGTGAGTCTTGTTGTTAAACATCCTGTCAGATTATATTTCCTGTCAGCAAACTGCACACAGTGTTAGTTTTGAACCTTGTTAGCATAACGTTAGCATAATATGAGCTTTCCAGCTAACAGCTGAGCTAAATGCGTCTATGACTCGAATTATCTCCCTCTGTCAAGTTGTATTAAAGGTTCATCCTATTTCCTGGAGCAGTAAACAAAGATTATGTTACATTACATTAACATTATGGGATGGCAATGATGGTTCCAGGTAGACAAACCTTCAGGTGTTACCGAGGAAACCGAGTTATCAATTGTGAAAAAACTTTGATTCTGATTGCACAACACATGAAAGTATGATAATGGTCTTTTTTTTTTCTTTGGCTGGTGCAGAGTATAAACTGGATAATCCTTGATGAGGTGTTTATTATCAGGAATCACTTTTCACTTTTACACACAAAGTCTCATTTTCATATTTATGTTGTGTGATATTTTATTTATCTCATTCCATTTTTATTTGTTCCTATTCTTTCTTTCTTGATCATATTTATCCTTCAGGCTGTGTGAGTCATCCTCTCACTGCTGAGCGGTTTGACCTACATATGACTCAGTAAACTATGTGCTTGATGCTAAGCTAACTGTTCATCATTCAGCATTTAGTCAAACATTATTAGCATGTTGTTTAAAAGTGAAAAGTAATCTAAACTCTTTCAGAGCATTTTTATCCAGTTTTGAGATTCAAGATGTTTTACAAGACGAGTATAACTGTGAGAACAAGTTGATCCAGGATGCTCCAATAAAACCATAAATAAATAACAGGAACAAAATCAGAATCAGAAATTGTTTTTGTTACAGATGTTCCTATTAAAGAACAGAAACATAGTGAAGAAATAAGAAGAAAAAATATTTAAAAAATATATATAAAAATGTGTATAAGAACATGTACAATCTGCCAAATATACACAGAGACAAAATGGCAACAACAGATAATAAAACAGAATATAAACAGTAAATGTATGTGCTTTGTTTTCCTACTAATATACAGCTACTGAAACATACTGTCATAGACTAGAAGTACAGATATAAAATAGGAAATATAAGATTTATGATCATAACTCAAAAATATATGTTTATATATCAGTGTAAATAGAAATACTGTATGACAGTAGAGTTATTACACAGATTATTGATGTCAGTCAGCAGGTCACTGCTGCAGTGTAAATATGGAATAATTTAACGGGTTAGAGTGAATAACAAGTAAGTAAGTAAGAAAGTAATACTACTACTACTACTACTACTACCACTACTACTACTACTAATAGTAACTAACTAATAATAATAATAATAATAATAATAAATTTAGATTTCAGACTGTAACCACATACACACAAATATATAACAAATAAATATATAAAACAGTGAAATGCTGCACAGTCTCTTAATATTGCACTGATGTTGTTTGTCTGTGTGTGTGTGTGTGTGTGTGTGTGTGTGTGTGTGTGTGTGTGTGTGTGTGTGTGTTTTGGAGGTGTGAAGCTGCAGGAGGACAGTGTGAGAACTTCATGCCCAGCCTGCTCCTCATCAGTGGGGGGGTCAGAGGTCACACGGCCTCGTTTTCATTTGTCACCTCATTTAATGACACACACACACACACACACACACACACACACACACACACACACACACACACACACACACACACACACACACACACTGACCTGCTGCAGACCTCTTCAGTCACACTTCAGGTGTTTGAATCAACACTGACCTGAAGATCTTCTCACAGATCTACATGTTTCCTGGTCGTCCTGGTCGGAGACTCAGCAGCTGAATTAACAGTTTCACAGAGAGAATATTCATGTTGCACGTAGAATGATTATAATAAACCTGATTATTGAAAAATGTATTAATAACTGTGAAATAAAACTGTGATTATTATGGGTTATATTTTTGGTTACAGTTGTAAATGTTTTTTACTGTAAAATAAAACAGTAATAAAGTAATAAAGTAGTTTTGGTTGAATAACACAGTAACTTTCTATGTACCATGGATCATCACAGTACACTGACAACAATGATACAATAACAATAAAATAAACAACAACAACAACAACAAAAACCAAACATTAAAAATACACAAAATTAAATTCCATCATTTACAATAAAGGTTCCTAAAATAAAACAAAAAAGAATAATAGGACTGTTTGTTTGTTTGTGTTGATGATGTGTGTGTGTGTGTGTGATGTGTTTAATGAACCTCTCAGGTTGTAGGAGAGTCCAGTTCAACATCAAACCAGCAGCTGCAACGTCTGAAACTCCCATTAACAGGAGAACTTCCCATGATGCACTGCTCCTCAGACTGGGAGAGTTCATGTACCAGTCAGATTCACACCTCTGGAGCACACACACACACACACACACACACACACACACACACACACATACACACACACACACACACACACACACACACACACACACACACACACGCAGTGCTTGGACTGACACATGCAGAGAATGAATCTCAGTAATTGTGCATTTACTGTACATTGATTTATTTATTATATTTTATATTTATATTTATTATATTTTTGTTGACGTTGAGGAGCTTCTGCTTGTTTTTCTTCAGTCCGTCTGAATCAGCTGCTCAGGTGTTAAAGTCTCACACGTCTCACCCCCGACTCCCCCTCAGAGGAGAGACGACCTGACCTCTGACTCCCCCGAGAAAAAACCACCAGCCACCGGCTCACAGGAGCACAGAGACACTTTTATTATAATTAAACAAACAGACACAAAACACATTCCAAATGCAATAAAAAATTAAATTACACAAATAAAATTCAAGTTAGTTGTGATAACTGAAGTCATTTAGGACCCTAAAGTGAAGTGAATACATGATAATGAGTCAAATAAAATTAATAAGATGAAGAAAAAACAAAAACAAACAAACAAAAATTCCCGACAACAACTAACTTTTAAACAATACAATAAAATCTTTCCTGGCCTGAAATTGAAATAAAATAAATGCATAAAAATAACATAAATGGAAAATAAAATTGCTAAAATTGAATTTTATTATTTAATGATGATAAATAAGTACATTATATTGAAATAAAAGTAAAACAAAAGAACAGTGAAATAATGAAAAAGTAACTAAAACGTTTTTAAAAAGTGAAACAATTTAATAAGATAAAAATACTGCTTACAATGAACAATGAAATAAATTCACTCCTAGCCTCAAATAAAAAATAAAATAAAATAAATGCATGATAAGAAAATAAACTTAACACCAAATTAGAATAAAATGACATTACACAAAAAATAAACATATTCAATTTTTTTTACATTTTTTAAATAAAAAGCTTAAAACAAACAGGTGTGATTTTGTGTTTCTCTTCTGTTCTTTGTTTCAGGTCGTTGCTGTAAATGAGAAATCTTTCTCAGTTGACGTCTTTGATTAAATAAAGGAAAAATAAAATAAATAAAATGTTTGAATCTTTAATCTGAAGACAAAAACTCAAATGAAGAAACTGTCAACATTCAATGAAAACATGAAATGAAGAAGTTCTGAAGATGAAGCTTCTTTTTTTCTCAGACTAACAGATTTTTACGTTCGATAACGAACATTTGTTATGATGTGATGAATGAATGAATCTTTGGTGACACGTCGTCTCTTCAAACCTCTCAGCTCGTCTGAACACGTTATTATTGATCATCATGTATTCTTCTGATTGTTCCTGACTGTTTTATAACCTGTGACTCAGCTCCTCCTCTCAATACACACTCAGCTCGTTAACATCAGACAGCTCGTTAACAGATCCTCGTTATCTCATCACGATCACGAAACGACACCTCGCTGACCTGCATGAGGCCTCGTCACAGAAACTTCACCAGTCTGAAACCTCCTCTCTTAACTCAGTTCAGGACCACAGGCAGGAGTTGTATTTATTATTTATTATTTTCATTATTATTTGATAATAGATTGATCAAATTCTGAATTTGTTATCGTCTCTAATCCACCTGAGCTAATTATAGATGCAAAACAATGCACTGATTGCATCCCTCTCTAATGCCTTGCAGTGGTTTGATCCACTTCACTTCCTAAAACTGAAAATATTAAATATATGAATTAAGCATCCAGGGACAAATCTGGTAACTTATTCAGGCTGTCAGGGGGGAGTGAGAAATATTCACAAATATGTTATTTTTGTAATTTATTCCAATGCATGCTGTAATCTTAGTCAGCACTCCTCTGACAGAAGCACAGCATCTCTCTGTCTCCGTCCATCAGGCAGGACACTGACAGCTCTCACTTTAATTTTCATGACATTTATTGTCCAAAACATCTGGCATGAAATATTTGCTGAATCTAAACTCTCCTCTTAAAACACTGAAGTCACACAAAAACACAAACTAACAGATGGAGGCAGCAGCAGACCAACTACTCCTGTGTTCTGTGAGCTAAAATGAGTGATTTTATGAATGGAGTTTGGTTGGTTTGTCGAGAGTGATATCTGTCTTAAATAAGACGGCAGAAAGTCTGTCTGACAGTGAGGTAAAGTGGTGAAAATATTCTAAATATAGTGTACACTTAAAGTGGCATCGATTGCTGCTGACCCTGTTCACATCGCTTAGCTTCCTACACCAGTTCTCCTGCTGCTTCTCCAAACTGGGGGTGTGTCCACCTCCATCTACTGCAGGTAACACACTGACTGAGGAGGAGGAGGAGGAGGAGGAGGAGGAGGAGGAGGAGGACACCATACAACCACACTTCAAATAACCTGAACTATCCCTTTAATCAAAGTGCTTTTGTTGGATCAAAACCTACCCACAGACAGGATTCTGGACACGAACCCTGGACTCACCCCGACCACCTCCATGTGACTCCAGCATGGTTCATACAAGTGTTTTTATTGAGTCAAAGAAACGTCGTCTCTGAACAGAATCCAGGCCGGAGTCACATCGTCACCACAGCATATTTTCTGCTGCACATCAGTCGTATGTAAACGTCATTTCTAGGAGAAAGAGTTCCTTCTGACGTCTCTGTTCGGGTTCCTGCTCCTGTTTTCTGTCCCTGCTGCCGATTGGGCCAAGTGAGTCTTCTGGGAAACACAAACCTCCCACAATGCACCCTGGTCCCGGCACTTTCCCACTGATGTGGAGACGAAGGAGGGCGGCTGAACCACAGACGTCACTGTGTTCGGTGTTCAGCCAACGTTTCCCTGCAGTCCAGACGTCTCACAGACACACAGACGGACGGCAGATATAAAAAGACACTGAATGGTCAGTTTGTGCTGGAAACATTAAACAAAAGCAGCCAATCAGAATGCAGGAACTGAAACCCTCCATCACGTCACTCCTGACCTCCTTTGTAAAGTTGCAGAGGTCAACTGTTGTCAGATCAGAGAGACTCAGGACCGACCTGCTGACTGTGAGCTCTGACTCCCTCAGCAGCTGACAGCAGGTCAGACCTGTCTGACTCGACCACCCGAGTGTCGGCGAGTCGACTCGGAGGTTTCAGAGATTGAAGAGCAGCAGGTGTGAAGATGTGACACCTCAGACTGTGAGAACGTCTCACCTCAGCGGTCAGACACGGCAGGTCAAAGGTCGACTTTAACTTCCTGTGCGGTGACCTCAGAGGACAACAGACGCTGCAGAGACATGCAGACGTCAGCTGTCTGTCAATCAGCAGGGAGGCTGCTGGGAAACAGGAGAGGGAGTCATAAAACTGACCACAGACCAGCACGCTTCAAAGAAGAGTAGGTTTCTGTTTCTGGTTCACGTCTTCTGAAGTTTGATTTTCACACAGTGAAAACTACAAAATAAATCTTTCAAATCTCTTTAAATCTCTTTAAAGTCTCTCAAACAGGTATCCAGTATGAGACAGGCTCAAAAAATAAAGTCTCTCATGTTAATATCAGTTGATAGACTCGTCCCAACATGTTAACACAACAACAGAAAATGCATTAAATTGTCCATTTAAACGCATTTCAACAAATATTATATGCAGACACAAAACAAATCAAAGTGCAAAAATCACAAATGATCATGTGCACCTCTCGGTCTGTGCAGAATCTGCTTATTTTGGACGCCTCTGGTCATGTGACGTCTTACACTCAACATCAAAATGAACTTTACATAAAAAGTGACACATTTTTAACCAAACAGTATTTTACATTGGTTTATTTTAGACTTTTTAAATCAAAGTTGCCTCTGTAATAAACATCTTATTTTTAATGACTGCATAAATTCAAACTGATGAAATTATGACAAAAAATACAAAATAAATATGTAAATTAAATCTCAATAAAAATGTCTGTCAGACAGTTACACTGTTTATTACAAAATGAACAGCAACATTATTGTCCCCACAAGTGAAGTATACATGTGTGTCATCTATTTGCTTGACGCTGTGAAAACTGACCTCCTCAGGTGTCCCTGAAGTGGCAGAGGGAGATCCATGTTTGCATCATTCTTTAAAATGATAAATATAATATCTATAATAGCTATAATAGCTGGAGCATTTATTCTTTCTGCAGCACAAAGTTGAGGCTTCTGCTGTTCATCACTGCATTGTTTCGATATCTGCCATTGTTTCTGTAAGAGGTTATACATTTATTTACATGAATTTGTACATTTATAAATGAAGTTCTTATTTCTATTTCTATTTCTATTTCTATTACTACTAGAATTCTACTACTACTACTAATTTTACCACCACTGCTGCTTCCACTGCTGCTGCTGGTCAGTGAAAACATGAATGATGACTAAACCTGACTGAATTATAAATCTGTGTCTCTCATTCATGCTGTTCTCTGAGATCCCACACTGTTACCGTGACAACAAGCATCTCCCAGCCTGGTGTGTGAGTAATAATGAGTTCACTCACTTACATGCACACACACACACACACACACACACACACACACACACCTGTTGTAAGTGCACTTTAATGTGTGTGTGTCTAAGTGAAGCTGCTGCAGCCTGAAGTTCAGTGTCACTGATCAGGAGCATATGTGTGTGTGTGTGTGTGTGTGTGTGTGTGTGTGTGTGTGTGTGTGTGTGTGAGTGTGTGAATATACTGTATGTCACTGTGCGCCGTGCAGCAGACAGGAAGTTGAATCTCTCTGCGATCAACACACAAACCATGACAGAGGGGAAACAGTGTGTGTGTCACTCAGCAGCAGGACGGTCGGAGCTGCCGACAGGTCTGTGGGAGGTCTGTGGGCGCCGTGTGGGCGGGTGATAGTTTCTGTATTAGTAACCACCACAGATGAAGAACTGTAGCTTCGACACAAAGAGCAAACACAAGATAAAGACCCCCTCAGATGATTTTTATTTTTTAATCATGTCATGTTAATGTGCAGTTTTCACTAAAAATATAGTAATAGCTGAAAAAATGCAGCAGTGTTGTGATTGTGAGACATTCTGTGTGACCTCTGTACATTTAGATTTACACTGTAGGACATTACTTCACTACAACTATAATCTCATTATTTATTCCTTATTCAAACTTAAACTCTCATACAATTATTTACATGTGCAACACTGGTTTGAATCTACAGTAACTCGTGCAATAACTCACCCTGCAATACATACAAAACTGTTATTACACTGTTATACATGATTATAGCTTGATGCATATATTTGCACATAATCTATTATCATACATCCATTATCATATTTCTATTCATCTCATATTTTCCACATTCAATAAACAAATAAAGGGATCAAAAGAATAAATAATAACCATATAATATATCATTTTAATAATATTCATGTGTCATATTGCAGATGTGATCTTCTAAATTCAAATCTTTATAGATTTTATTTTAAGTCAAGGATTTTAATTTTCTTTCTCTGGATCTTTGCTCCACTAATTACAACAACAACCAAAAAAAGTTTAGTTAATTTTATAACTAACACAATTTAAAAGACTAAATGTGTTAAAAAAAAAAAAAAAAATCTGTAAATATGATGTTAATCACTGAGTGATACAAGAAGAAACAACAGTGTCGTCTGCAAATAAACAGATATGAACATCTGCAGTGTTTATTACTGACAAAAAAAACAACATCCTGTTGGCTGATTTGTTCTTAAAGTCTGAACATTAGTGGAGCTAAAAGAGTAGAGTTTGTCCTGAGGGTGGCGCTAGAGGAACAATCATGAACTTGTTCATGTATATACAGTGACGTAGCGATGCAGAGATGTGGTTTCAGTTTGTGGTCGGGCTGTTGGGCGGACGAGGTAGCCTCAGAGTGGAGAGAGAGAGTGACGTATGAGGAGTCTCCTCGTTACTGTGGCGTGTGTTTACAGTGTGGGAGGTCAGAGGTCGGGTTTTCCTGCTCGAGTGTCATCAGTGTGTCACACACACACACACACCAGAGTCTGTGTGTGTGTTTGTTCTTCAGGTTTGTGTTCACACTGACTTCCACTTCCTGTTTGATCTATTAACTGACTGATCAATGTGTACATGTAGACTGACAGAAAAATCAATTCTAATTTTTGAAAAATTTTTGAAAGAAGACAGTGTGTTTCTTTTAATAATATTACATTAACATTCTCTGGTGTGAAACATGGAGTACCTCAGGGTTCTGTTCTTGGTCCTCTGCTTTCCTCCCTTTATATTTCATTTCTTAGCCAAATTATGGAATGATAACGGAAGTCGAGTCGAGTGAACGCTGGCGTGTTTTAGCTGCCGCTGCTCTTTCTTAAAGCTTTTTAGTAATTTTATCGCCTGTGGACTTCATCGCAGTTGTTATTTACATGTTGAGCATTCGTTAACCCCGTCCTCCTGTTTCATAAGTTAGCTGACATTCATGTCTGTGTGTGTTTGGACTAAGATTAGCCTACCCGCTGCCTCCGCCGCTGCCACGGCTACGGCAACTATGTGGGCTAGTTATGTGTTGCTTGTGCTGGCCTGGACTGTCCTGTCTTTAGTCCACCATCCAATGACAGCACTGCTCCAGTGTTCTGCCGCTGAGCTTCTTAAGCTCCGCTTCCACCTGCACGTGCCTCCACCACCAGCTCTCCTCCTACACCCGGACATTGTACACCTTCCCCGTCGGAAATTCATTCACCGCGGCTCCCACTGGAACCTCCAGTGGGACAGGTCCAACTCCATCAAGTCTTTCTGGTCTACTGCTCGGCGTTCACTGAGGAACACCGGTCGCCGTGCTGATCACAGTGTGCTGGCCTGCCTGGCTAAGTCAGCTGGCACAGCCGTCAACCACAGCAGGACTACTGTCAGCTTCGGTCTTTTCAACATCCATTCACTCAGGAGTGAGGGAGATCTTGTGCAGGATCTCCTTTCTGACCATAAGTTAGACTTTTTATGTTTAACTGAAACGTGACAGCAGCCGAATGACTTTACTCCACTTAATGACGCTGCTCCTCCAGGGTTTGCTTACATCCCTCAAGCTCGTGATTCTGGTCGAGGGGAGGTCTCGCGATAATTTACTGTGAGAAGTGGAGGATAGCGCCTGTGAATGTTCCTGTCTGTCACTCATGTCACTGTACGTCAGCTCTCTGGACCTATTCCTACTATTGTTGCCACCTTGTATCACCCACCGAAGCCTAACAAGGATTTTATTACCGACTTCTCAGCCTTCCTGATGTACCTTTCCACTCTTGTACCACACATAATTCTTCTGGGGGATTTTAACATTCATATGGACAATGCCAATAATATTCTCACCAAAGACTTCACATCCTGTTTGGACAGCTTTGGACTGCAGCAATATATCAATTTTCCCACACATGCTAAAGGACATATCTTGGACATCCCATCTCTCTGACCTCCTCCACATTGCTACACCCGCCCGCACCCTCAGATCCTCTTCCTCCATCCATCTCATCGTTCCCCCCCGCCCATCTTGGCTCAACCCTACATCAAGGCTGCCCCTTTAAACTGGATGAAACAAGAAATCAGTCAAGTCGAATTGCATTTTGTCAGTTGAATGTCTGCACTTTTGTAGTTTCATGTAGCTGTACACAGATCAGTGCAGAAGCAACAGCATGGCAGGCTTTAGGTTTCACAGCAGAGTGCTGGGATTTTATAACTGAACAGGATCCACACATGAAGCAGCTACACAACAAGCAACGTCTCTGTGATTTCTGTGGACAATGACCTCCTTCACACATGTGACCCTTATTCATACACATGTGCTGGTTTGACTCAGTTAGACTCAGGATGTCAGGCAGGGATGTGCATTAATGTTACAACACAGCTATAAAACGACAAACAAACATTTAATTTTCTGTAAATTCTTCACAATAAATTTGTTTTCTTTAAGTTTTTACTATGAATCACCAAAATCTGGAAATGTTCACTGGGTGAACATATACATTTTCTGTGGAGTCAGTGAAGACTTGTTGTCTCTGTCAGTAACTTTTCAGAGCATCAGCTCAGCATAGCAGAGTTTGCACCTGCTGGAAGATGTGTATCTGTCATTTTACTTCATATAAATCCTTCACAATAAAAGTTCCTTGTTTTTTTCATGAGCAGTAACTGAACAGGACTCCTCTCAGCTGAAACTGAACATGACACAGTAAAATAAAGCAGAAACCTGAAAGTACAAACAGCGACGCAGGAGAGAAACTAAACTTCAGACCACAGAGATTCAGTCAGAAACTCCAGATGTACTGAGAGCTGAAGGAAAAAAAACCTCTTCCTCTCTGCTCTCCTGTACACACATCAGTTCAGTCTTTAAAGTATCACACAGTACTTTGAACGGGTTTAAAAAGCGACACCTGCTCATTTTGGTGTAAAAACAGTACATCTCTTAACATCTGTGTGATTTCTCAAAGTTTGTTGGAGTTACACTTGATTCTCGCTTTCAATCAAATAAATTATCAAGACCGACCTTTTCCACCTGCAGAGCTAAAATAAGGTTTCTTCTGTCCTTGGCTGATGCTGAGACTTTAATTAATCCAGACTTGATTAGTGTATAAGATCTGTGAACACTGAGAGGCTTCAAACGCTGCAGATACAATCAGTACATGTGATCATATTACACCAGTTTGAGCTTCCCTTCATTCAAGGCTGGGAATTATGGAGATCCAGATCCCAACATGTCATGATTATAATTTTACATATTACAATGTTTTTGGTGTTAGTTATAGATGAAAAACAAAGTGTTTTTAAATTTAAAGATTGTCTCCCGCCTCATATTCTACACAGTGGTTTGGTCCACTGTCTGCCATCCAGTGACTTCACTTCAACCAAAGGATGTCTTTCTTTACGTCTACCACTTACTGGAATAAATCACGTTCACAGACCATATTTTGTCCGCTCCGTTGCCTCGTGGGCGGCTCTTGTGTGTCAGTGTTGTCACCATCTTGGTAAGTGGCAGCTGTGTCTCCTGATGCATGTCTGCCTGTGGAGACAGGAGCTTTATCCTTAATGAAAATCATCATAACTCATCAAAATTTAGACCGATTTTCAAGTAGTTTGCTTTATTACAAATGTCAGATGTGTGTTTATGACTCAGCATACTTGGTTAAATTAAAATTGCATTCCATTCCAAAATACTTTGCTTTGTAGAGTAATATTTCTTTAATATAATAATTTAAGAATAACTTAATTAATAAGACATAATCACAACAAATACCAAGTTCAAATATTGAGTTCTGGTGGGCTTTGTAGTGTTTTGGATTTTTATTGGGCTGCACTTTGGGTGTCCCTTCAGGAACTGCTCTTGAGAAATATTTCTGTTTATTGTCAACCTCAACAGAAAAATTATTTATCCCAACTTGCCCTAATTGGCTCCCTATACATGTTAGATCAGACTTCATCAGACTTCACACTCCTCTGTTGCTCTTTTTGAAGTTTCTTCCATGTTTTCCCCCATGAAATAATCATTTTGTATATCACAGCTGTAAGGTGCTGGAAAAGATTGAAAATGCTCAAAAAGTGTTTGAATTTGATTTTGGAAAATGTGTATAAACCCTGAACTTGTGATTTTAGTTGATAAATATGATTTGAGGACCTCAGAGCAGACAAAGTCTTGGGAACTCCACTGTGATTTCTGGCGCCCCCCTAAGAAAGACCCTAACCCCAGGTTGAGAACCAGTGTTCTAAAATATTTCTCCTGTCTTGAGTCAAGTTTATCCACAGAGAGTTTTATTGTGTTACAGAAATCATCACATGAGCCTCTAAAGGTCACATGTCCTGGAATTTATGAGTTAAACCTGAAAGCTCTCTAATAATTCTGAGAAGACAAACATTACATAAGCTCTGACTAATGTCTTCAGGAAATCATTTTTTAACTCTTCCACTAAAATCACAGTAACACACTTTGTGTACAGATCAGCTGACAAAAACATGTTGATGTATTCCTGCATCTGTGGAGGGAGAGGAAGAGGAGGAGGGTGAGGAGAGTGAGGAAGAGGAGATGGTGGTGGAAGGGGGGGGGTCATGACGGTGGTTTTCCTGCAGGAGGCGGGGCTCTGTCACTCCGATGAGCTGCGACCATATAAGGCCACAGAAGGAGGAAGTGAGGATTTCTCTTCAAGAGTCATGTGACTTCCAGTTAGAGCGATGCTCTCAGCACAGCACACACACACAGAGTGCATCATGGGAGCAGAGGACAAACATGTGACTTTGAGTCTGTTTATTATTTATGAAGCTTTGTGTTTCAGTCACACTTTGTTCTTGAATTCCTGCACATTAAATCCTCTGTTTCATTTGAACCTTTCTGTCAGTTTAATATCAGAAAATAAAGGAAACTCTTTTCATATTTATATTGATTTTTAATGTATGTATTTATGTATTATCTAGATATCTTAAATTTTAAACAGCAATGTCATATTTTGAACAAAAATCATATTTTATTTAATGTAGTCATTTTTAAATGCATAAAT
>CM034597.1:42125757-42314384 GCA_020091685.1 Lutjanus erythropterus
CTGATCTTTTGTTAAAGCTTTGAATTTTAGAAAAAAGTTGGGCCTAAAACTCAATAATCTATTGCAGTGTGTTGCCTTTATATTTTATGTCGTCTCAACTGTGTTTTCTTACAGTGCAGCTCCTGGTTAGAACCAGTGACAGAGGACCTGAAAATATTTGCTGTAGTCGGGGGTCCGGCTCCGTCTGTCAGCTGAAGAACACTGCAGACTCCTGCTCTGATCAGCTGCTGTGTAAAATCACCTTCCTCTTGATGAAACATCGTCTGAATCGCTCTCCTGTCACGTTGACGATGATTCACTGACTTCATCGTCACTGACCTGCTGCGACCTGCCAACCCACAGTCACATCAGTCTGCGGTGATACTGACCCCTTTACATCTGTGAGCGTCATCTTTGTTGATCTCTGCAGGAAAACCCGTGAGTTTTCCTTTTATGAGAACGTTAAGTTGAAGATAAAGCCAGAAGTGATCATTGGTCAAATTCACCTCCAGAACTGTATGATGTTTTTTTGATGTCATACTGATGTTTGGACAGATGCTTCCACTAAACATCTTGAAAACATGGATGCAAACCATTTTGGGACAAATATGACATCCTAAAAGTGAGTTGTGTTTGTGCAACAGTTTCTGTTTCTGAATGTTTTAAATAAACTGAAGATGTTTTATAATCAGACTCAAACGTGCTGCACAACTCCTCCTCTGCCTCCTCCTCCTCCTTTCTTCCCTCCTCCCCCCTTTTCATTGCATCCTCCTCCTGCATCTCCTCCGTCTCTTCCTCCTCATGCCATCCTCTCCTCCCCTCCTCCCCCTCTCCTCTCTGGTGTAGGTGAGTAATAATAATCCTCAGTAGAAGCTTCCAGCAGCTTCTCTGCAGCTCTGATCCAGATTTCATTGTGTGTGTGTGTGTGTGTGTGTGTGTGTGTTATCCTCCCACACACTCTTCACACGTCTCCTCGACATTTGCAGCTCCTCTTCTTCTTTGTCTGTTGTTCATTTTCATGTCAGACAAGTGTTTTTTCTGCAGAAGCATCATGATCAGCTGAGCCTGAGTGAGAGAGAGCCAGAAAATCCATATTTGGACGTAGGGGGCGGATGCTAAAAGGAGCTGAGGTGAGAAAAATGAGTGGCAGATACCACAGGGTTAAGTGTGTTTGGCTGATACACCTGTCAATCCAACCAAACATTATTAAAGCAACATTATGTAACTGATGTCCTGTAAGATAATGTTGAATCTACACTGACTGTAACAGGTTGAAACGTTTCAGTGTGTGATTTCTAATAAAAACAGAGGTGGGGACATTTTCCAGAATAAAAGTTGAATTGTTATAATATTGACAAAGGCTTATTGTGACTTTTCTGTGCATTTTCCTGCTTATTTTCTGTTTGCTTTTGATGCAAACATCAATGCAAAGCTAATTATTATTGTTTATAGTAACAACTACCTTGACAACTGCAGTGACAACTTGTTGTTGTGTCTTTCCAGGCATGAACCACAGTCATCACTGTCTTTGTAGTATGAAGAGTTCAGCTCAGTCCACTCAGGAGCGTGTATGAAAAAGTACAGACTCTAAAATGTAATCAAAGTATAAAAAAGTAAGACATCGTCCTCTTTCTTACGTCTTTAAGACATTTTTCAACTTGTTTCATCTTTTTAATCCTTTATATTGTTTGTCTTTTACGTTGTTTTCAACTTGTTACTTTGTCTCGTTACATTTTTTATGTCTTTTTTTTTTTAATCTTGTTACATCTTTTGCATCTTGTTAGGTCTTTTACATCTTTTTTGTTGTTGGAAGCAGGTGGTGTTCGCTTTGGCCCCACTCCTGAGAAGGTCCATCTTGGGTGTGACTCGACACGACTCGACACGACTTGGCACGACTCGACACTGCTCAGCATGTTAAAAGTGTCAGTGGAAAAGCAAATCAGCTCGGCACAGTTTGACTCAGCACTGCCAGAAGCCCCATGAACATTTCCCAAGTCTGACATAATGTTGATCTGCAACATGGTCCTCTTTAAAACATCTTTATTTTTCAGCTGCAGGAAATGAAATCAACCCGCAGACTGATGTAGAGTCTGAACCAGCAGGTCTGTGGAGCACATTCAGGAGAATTCAGTTAATTAATGGACTAAAAAATGAATGTTTCTGTCACTTTTTTCACATGAACTCACTCTGCCGTTCACACTCCTTTCTGACTCACGTTTCCATGGGAAACCAGTTCATTCATCATCCCAGTTCACCACACTGTGACCTCCAGCTCCACCTCAGCTCCACCGCACGCACTCCGAGTTCCCATCATGCAGTGTGTGTGTCTGTGTGTGTGCAGAGGGCCTGGGAAACAAACACAATTCACATGGATCCATGGATGCTCTCATCAGCCAATCAGAACTGTGGGCTGTAGTGATGTCATCAGCTGCAGAAAAACAATAAAAGAATGATGACAATAAAAATACCCATGATGCTCCCATAGTGTGAGAGATAGACAAAAGACAAAATTATGATTTAGTAAATCCAAATTAGACTGAAAAACAAAACTTTGAGAACTTTGAATGAACACGTGTCCCGATTTTGAAGTTGACTTAATGCAAAATCTTGAAAATAAATTATTTTGATGAAATTGATTGGCTATAGGATGGACATATCTAAGTGTTCAAACTTTAGATCAGCAAAATCTGATGATGCTGACTCATTTTCAGGACGACTCTTCCAACAGTCCAAGACAAGTTCACAAAAATAGGGTTTTGAGAAAACTGAGACCTAAAAGTTGACAGTTGGATGAATTCAGAGATTAAAATGGCAAAAGAATTTGGAGTCTGCTGTTTGAGGTAATTGCAAAAATGTGAACTTGACTGTTATAGCGCCACATTTGTCTTTTTTTGCCTGAGCAGTGGGTAGAACTTGCAACCGGCCTGCTGATTTTGTTGAGTTTTCTTCTTATGGTTTTTGCGTTTTTTTTGAAAAAGAGAAAAGAATAATGAGAACAAAAAAATAAAGGTCCACAGTGAGCAAACCCAAAACCCCCCCACTGACTTCCAGACGAGAGAACCTCAGCTGATCATATGATCACTCATTTTTGGGTTTTAGGAATCGAGGTGTGCTGATATGATACTCAGTATCTGTATCTGTCTGATATCGGCCAAAATCACTAGATCAGATATCGGGGAAAAAAGGATAATCTGAAATGATCCATTAGCCGAAACTACTCATATAAATGCTTAACCAGACTTTGAACTACATGTTATTTTAATTTTGAAAGTTTGAATGGTGCTGACCAATCAGAAAATAAAAGTTCTGTGCAATGAAAAATTTAAATAAAAAGAAACCACACTATTGTGTTGTGGGTTTGTATTTCTTCCTATAGAGTGGTGAAGTTTTGTTTCAGTGTGAGCATGATGGGTTTTACATGACTACCTTAAACTAAGTGCAGCCATATAAATATAATGTTAATAGAGATGCACTGACTGACCGGGCAGAAACTGGAACCAGCTGGTTTTCAGTGTGACCAGCCTTGACCTGTGACCGTCACATATCCGATTCCGTACCGGACATATTCACACACCTGCTGCACATGATGGTCACGTCAACACAAGCAGTAACAGCGCTGGTCACATGCTCTCACACAAGAGCGGCCGGCATCAGCGACAGACAAGCCGAGAAAAATGTAAAAGTGTTAAAGTTATTTAACAGCCAGTGTGTTATTGGGAACATCTAATTTAATTTTATGTGAAAGAAAAGTTACAAAAATGTTTGTGTATTCTGTCGATTTTCGTTCTCAGACTGATCAAATCAGAATCGGCAGGTCATAAAATAAAAAAACTTTATCGGCCAAGAAAATTGCAATCGGTGCATCTCTTATTAAGAGCTTAGCTGTTTGAGAGAGGGAAAAAGATGGTTTCAGATTAGTGTCCGTACCAACAAATAAATGAAAAGGTATCTTGAGACTCTATTTAGGACTCACTCCTGCAGCACCCTATGAATCCATCTTTATTTAATTTTCTCATGCAAAAGCTCTATAAATAAAGAAATGCAAACAAAACCTGTTAAACTCCTACAGTCAACACTCCTCTGCTAAACCACAAAAAGAACCAAATCCACAGGATTTATGAACATACAGGGAACCAAAACACTAAATCAAGACAGACAAAAGGCATAAAACAGGAGTTTACAGCAGCACAAAGAAATCCCAGACTGAGAGGCAGAAACATGAGCAGTCCCCACACCTGAAGACACCTGAAAACACCTGAAGACACCTGAAGACACCTGAAGCATCTGTCCTCTGATGCTGCAGCAGTTTCTAATCACTTCACTCAGTTCATTCATACTTAAAGTTTATCCAGAAAAACCTGCATTCAGAGGAGACCAGAGCAGCTCAGGTCTCCACAGACTCACAGCCGATTTACAAGGTTTTTTTTTGTTTTTTTTTCCAGAGCTTCCATTCAAAATGTAAAACCAGTAGACCAGGTTTAGATCCACCTGAGGCTGGGTGGGGGTGGGGGTGGGGGGTAGAGCGGGGTTCCTGTACCTGTATGCAAATCCTGCACTTCCCTGGAGGAAGCTCATTGTGACTCACAGAGGAGACTCCCTGCAGGCCTCAAACACAAAGAGGACGATTTGCATGCTGCTGCTGAAACACACACTCTCTGTGTGTTTGTCCTGCAGCTGCTGACAGATGTGCAGCTCACAAAGATGCTGCAGACCTCCGTTTATTAAAGCCTGGCTGCAGTTTTGTTCATGTGTGTTTGAGCTGAAGATGATGAATACTGTTTTTATGGACTCGTGTGTTTGAAGACGTTTTACAGCCAAGAGTTTGTTCAACACAAAATAAACACAGTGAAGTAAAAACAGTAAATGTTTGTTGTTTGGACCTTTTGTTCTGCACAGAAAAAAAACAAGACATCTTTAAAATGCAGCAGTGCAACTTTAAACCAGTCGGACAGTTCATGATCAATGTGAAACAACCTGCAACAAACACACAACAGACAATGATTTAAAGGTACGCACAGTTCATGTCTGCACTTACAGGGTTTTTAGGTTTAGTTTGTTTAATTAGTAGCTTTACTTTTTTGTCTTGTCTTTAGCTTCATCACAGTTCATCAAAACATTAAAAGAAAATTAGTTGAAGATCAACAACAACAAGCATGACTTTAATATTACATGAATAAAATTAAACCAACATAAAAACACAAACATAGTTCAAACATTTTGTTTGCACTGTTTGCATGTCAGTCTGTGTATAAATCATGTAAATAAAGTATTTTTTGCCTGCATAAACAAAACATACTATTAAAAGCAAATAAAATGATATAGAATAAAATACATAAACACTTTCAAAATATTTTGCTCTAATTTTAGAGACGATATGGAGGAAGTTTTCCATTATAGGTTTTATTTTTAATAGAAATGTTTTGTCAGATTAAATCTAAACTCTGTAAATAATCTGTTTTGTTTCTGAAAATGATCCGTGCAGGCTGCCGTACCTTCACATCCTGCCTGACAGTCTCAGTTACTGTTGTAGCCTCAGGCAGTCGTCTCCTTCCCTCCATCCCTTTCTCTTCCTCTGTTTTCATTTCTCGTTCTGTGTGTCCTCTCTGTCCAGCAGGTTTGTCCTGATCCTCAACACGTCCTGCAGGTCTCACATCAGTTTAAACTCTCATCCGAGCCACTGGAGGAAAGCAACACCTCGAAACCACCTCCTCCTCCTCACCTGTCTTAACCTGTCCTCCTCTGTCCCATCACAGTTTACTTCAAACTGACCTGAAAAGTGTGGTGGAAAGTAACTGACTTAACTGCATGTTAGTACAGTTTGGACGTCCTTTACTTAATTATATCATATGTAATAATTTATCAGTCACAGGAGACATTTTACTGCAGAAGCAAAACTTTTGAAACTGTAGATATATATATATATATATATATATATATATATATCTACAGTTTCAAAAGTTTTGCTTCTGCAGTAAAATGTCTCCTGTGACTGATAAATTATTACATATGATATAATTAAGTAAAGGACGTCCAAACTGTACTAACATGCAGTTAAGTCAGTTACTTTCCACCACACTTTTCAGGTCAGTTTGAAGTAAACTGTGATGGGACAGAGGAGGACAGGTTAAGACAGGTGAGGAGGAGGAGGTGGTTTCGAGGTGTTGCTTTCCTCCAGTGGCTCGGATGAGAGTTTAAACTGATGTGAGACCTGCAGGACGTGTTGAGGATCAGGACAAACCTGCTGGACAGAGAGGACACACAGAACGAGAAATGAAAACAGAGGAAGAGAAAGGGATGGAGGGAAGGAGACGACTGCCTGAGGNATATATATATATATACATATATATATTGCAGATGTTATTGAACACATTGATTTAATGTTTGTAATGCTGTTACGTTTTTATTTGATCAGTGTTTTACTAAATCTGCTGCGTTGTGTTTAGTTTGGTTGGTTTGATCTGGGATGAGTTTGTTTGATTTCGGTTGTGTTCAGGTGGATCGAGTTGGTTTGATTTGGTTTGGGTTTGGTTGGGTTGTTTGGTTTGTATTGGGTTGGATTAGATTGGTTTGGTCTAGTATTTGATTGGTGCTGGTTTGGTTTGATTTTGGTTAGGTTGGGTTGGTTTTAGTTTGAGTTGGTTTGGTTTAGATTGTTTGGTTGAATTGGTTTGGTTTGGTTTGGTTTGGTTGCTTTAGTCTGTTAATAAAAACCTGCAGATTGAGCAGCTTCAGGACGTCAGCAGTAAAAAGTTTATCAGAGACTCAACTGACTGTTCGGACTGTCAACTGTCAGATCCTTCAGAAGATGTTTGAGCTTCTTCCTTCAGGTCGTCGCTGCAGGATCCTCAGAAGAGATCAAATCCAGACTGACTCCTGAATCAGTTAATGTAACAGAAACACACACAGCTGCACCCTGCCTTACCTGAAACACACACACACACACTCAAACTCACACACACAGGTGTTTTCGGTTATTCTGACTGATTGGAGCTCTGATCAGCTCTGATCAGCTCTGATCAGAGCTGATCAGAGCTGATCAGGTCTCTGTTCACTACATGTCGACCCCCTCACTGTCCACCAGTTATGATCCACATGGAGCCTCAAATATTCACTCAGTGAAATGAAATGAGTTCATGACATCAGCATGAACTCTACTGTCTGCTAAAATGATTTTAAGAAGTTTGAGTATCTGTCAAGTTGCAGAATGTTGAATATAAACATTTACTGGTGTTTCATTTGTTTTCCCACAACATCGTATTTGTTAAAAAGTGGGATGGTTCACGGCCCTTTTAAGGACATTTCTTCTACAAATTCATCAACACTTGAAACTTTTTGCTTGTCATTAAATGACTAAAGACATTGGCCTGTCATTCATACACTGTTTAGTGACAGCGGACATGGACGGGACCAAAAAAAAAAAAAACTTACATTAGCTTACTGCACCACAGATGAATCAAGATTCAAGAAGTTTATTGTCACTGTGCAAACACAATGAAATAACAGTTGCATTGTCCTCAAATGGTGCTTGAAGTCACACATATTTCCAAATGAAGATTTACACAGAATAAATAGACAGAAATAAAGATCTCAGTGATAGCAGCTGCACAAAGTATGAAAATAGGCAACGGAGAATAAAGATTCAGACAAACCATTTCAATAACTTCATGACTCACAAACAACAACAGGTGTGTCCCAGCTGTGTGCATCACTTTTTAGTGTCCCCATGAAACTTTTTTTTTTATTTCTTTAGGCAAATTGCAGTGTCTGATCATTGAAAATATTTCTCTGTGTTGCAGTGTGTTGGGCCCTCAGGGCCACCGTAGTTTTTCATTTCTGTCTGCAAAACAAACTTCTTTCATGATGATAAATAGTTAAAGTGAGACTGAAACTGACGTTCATGCTGCTGCAGAGACTCCTCTCAGTCTAAATGAGTGTGAGAGTTTCCCAGGAGCAGTTTGATCCTCACACAACAAACACCAAGCTGTGTGTGTGTGTGTGTGTGTGTGTGTGTGTGTGTGTGTGTGTGTGTGTGTGTGTGTGTGGGAGCCGGCAGGCTGCCCAGTATCACATGACGGAGGGGGGACTGTGAGAAAGAAGGAAGAGAGGGCGAGAGACACCGAGAGGAACAGTGAGAAATACACAGGAGAGAGAGGCAGAGTGAGGGCGAGAGAGCCTGACAGAGACTGAGGAGAGAGAGGCCTGGGAACACACAGTAGGGAGAGTCCCTCCATCATAAATAACACAACTGAGACTCTGACAACAAAACCTAAAACCAGAAACAGAAACACACCAAACATGAAACATGAAACAATCTGATTTAATCTGAAAATAAAAACCAACAAGCTTCAGAAAAACCAAAATCTTCATCCTGAGACCTGAGTGGTCTTCATCACCGTGGATAAAGGGAAAGCTCGGCTTAGTCTGATAAGTCTGGTTAATTTAAGCAAGAGATCTGTTCCATGACTGTGGCTTAAGGAAATCCCTGCTCAGTAACCATGGTAACTGATAGCACTGAACTAGCCTGCTCTGTGGCAGGTTAACTGTTGATCTTCATTTATCTGTGTGTTAAAGACAGTTCCTTCGAGTCACATCACGCCTGTCTGTCGTTCTGCGCAGAAACACAAGTTTAGATCTTTTTCTATGTGACCAAACATGAATCTACATGTTTACTTTAGTTTCAAAGAACGTATTAATTTAAAGACAGTTAAGAAATCATGTCTTATCATGTCTGATAAGACATCATGTCACAGTGATGGAATACCACATAAGTGCAGAAAACTGCAGTTCCTCAAATATCCACTTGAGGCTTTAGGGGTGAGTCCGTCCCCACAGATGTCCAACTTTACAGCCGGTACAAAGAGACAGTTTTGGTCTCTGCAGCTAATTTCCCCATTCATGACTTTTTATCTCATAATTATGACTTACCATGTGGATACTGACAGAAGCAAACCTTTAGAAAATGTTAGTCCTTAAAATTCTTTTGATAATTTTGGTTAATTTTGCAAGTTAAATTCTTTCATATTTTACACGTTGCTTCTTTAAAATGTTGACCTGATGATGTCGCTGGATGAGACGTCAGAGAATTATAATTCATCCTGAGAAGAACATGAAGCTCTGGACTACATTTATCACCAAGAGATTTCAGTCTGAAGCATAGAACAAACATCTGAAGGATTAAAACTGTTGTTTCAGGTTCTGAGGGTTCAGATCCAGACAGTCAGTGGGTCAGAACTCCAGACAGGCTTCCTCCTCCTCCTCCTCCTCAATCCAGTCTGGACAGAGAGACGTCTCACCCTCGGTACAGTTCACCACACACCACTGGGCTGAACCCAGGGCACAGAGTGTGTGTGTGTGTGTGTGTGTGTGTGTGTGTGTGTGTGTGTGTGTGTGTGTGTGTGTGTGTGTGTGTGTGTGTTGAGGTCCTGGCTCGGTCCGGCTCGCTGTCGGCCAGAAATGCAAAGCTGCAGACGGCTGCAGCAGCCAGAGTCTGCTGTTAATAAACCAGACGGAGTTATTAAAGGAAAACGTTCAGTTTTCTGACTCTGAGACTAAAAAATACTGAACTCCTCCTCACACACACACACACACACACACACACACACACACACACACACACACCAGTCGACACAGTTTCTTCTTCTTCTGTTCTGGTTTGTTGTCTTTAAAACACAGCAGATCACAGATTCAGATCACTATATTTACTTTAACATGTTGAAGGTCTGTCTCTGCTGCTGCAGCTCAAACTACATGATGATGATGATGATGATGATGATGATGATGAATCAATAAGAAACTGAGTGTTGAGGCTGCTGTTAGCATCCATTAGCATTGATTATTGTGTCACAGCAGAAGGTGGAGATCAATAAGAGCTGAGTTACAGCAACACAACACCATCAGCCCTGACGAGGAAAGTAACTAAGTACATTTACTCAAGTACTTGTACTGTAGTATCCCATACAGCCACACTTCAGATAATCCAAACTATCCCTTTAAGTGAAGTTTTGTGAGATTTTGAAATCAGAGTGTTGCATGACTTTCTCCATGTGAACCTGCTGAGTGAATTTCAGTTTGTTTGCTTTTCGTATTTTCCCGTCAACACTGAAATCTGTTTGTTGTCACTTTGAGGTTTTTCTTTAAGTTCCCAAAACAGATCTCAGCTTCCCAAACCTGCTCTTCATCCTGCTGCAGCTCAGACAGGTGAGAGCTCACCTGAGTCAGCACAAAGCTCTGAAACACAGAACTGATTCTGATGCTGTCAGCTCCAGCTTGTTGTATTAATCCTGTAAAGCTGCTGCTTTAATCATATTTCTGATAAAAGATGTTTTTATGTTTCAGTGTGTCTGTGATTCAACCTGACTCAGTTTAAAGAGCCAGTCATCGGTGTGTTTGTTTGTTTACATGTGATGTCATCAGATTGTTGTGTCAACAGTGCAGAGGCAGGTGGGCGGGATCTGGTGCTGATTGACAGTTCTGACAGAGATCAGCAGATTCGGTGTTTCTTTCTTTTGTCAAACAGAGTGAATAATGTCAGGTTACAGATTCTAATGCACAAATACACATTCGCCTGCCGGATCGAACACCACCCTGCATCATCACCGGTCAACGTTCACCACAGTTGAACTCCATGCATGTGTGATTGTACCCAACTTCCTTTGTTCAAACTCCAAAAGCTGCAGCTTTGTGAGGTGTCATGTTCTCCAACTCTGCCGAGTGTCTTTGTACATTCATGTGGTGTAGGAAAAATGGGAAAAATTAGTTTCCAGTTGGGAAAATTCACATGAATGCCCCTTCAAGTTGGAACAAAAACTTGGCTGACTGTGACTAATTAATGCGTGTCATAGAAAAGTGCAGCCGATACAGACGATGAAAAACAAAGCGAGATCATAGACGCTTAGTAAAATTGGCAACAAAGTTTGACATCAATTTACCTGCTGAACAGGAAGTATTTCAGAACAGGAAGTACTTCTTATATTTTTTGGTTGGGGTGTTACCTTGTTGTGTGACGTCAGACAACTACATCTTCATGAAGTCGGGGTAAATGAATTTAAGTTCAGGAGTAGGAACTCTGATTGTGAGTGGCGTTATATTGTACTTTTTCTGGTTGGAGGCTGGAAATTTTCGAGTTAGAGTTGAGTGCAGACAGGTGTGCAGGAGGCGGAGCTTCACCACCTGCATCCCATCCAAATATTCAAACAGTCAGCTGTGACATTCACGCTGTCAGATGGTACCTGCTCAGTCAGTCTGTGGTCCAGACTCTCTGTATTTTTCTAATCCGGTTTCTCTTCGGTCCAGTTCTTATCATCCCTCTGCAGTCTGCTGCCTCTCTCTGAGCTCAGCCTCAACATGTTGTTGTTTCTGACTTTAAAAACTGTTATATTCCTGAATTATTGAACCTTTTCATTTGTTTTTTAAAGGGCTTCAAAGGGAAAAAGTTTTGATTTCTTCAAACTTAGATCTTTTCAGAAGATTCTTGCTTGGGGATTTTTCTTCAAATGAGTTCAAATGAACACTTAGACTCAACAATGAACTGATTAGATTTTGATCTCTAAAAGGATATCAGCAGCACTGGAGAGTAACTACTAACATCTAATTACAAAATAAATGTAATTGTAATTTGTTCCAGTTACTGTGAAAAATATGTCATTAAATTACAGTTACTAATCAAAATGTTGGTCACTGCAAAGAGGTTAAATCCAAATATTATGTTCAAGTTGCCTGGTGGAGATCTGAGCTCTACTGAAGGATCTTCTAATGTAAAATGAGACTAATTCTTTAGATTTCTTCAGATTTCCTCAGGGTTATTATTTAGAACGGACAGAATTAAATGAACTGTAATGAAATCTTGTATAAAGTATGCATGATACGATGCACTGTCCCTGTAATGTTAGCGCTGGTGAAGATCAGCAGAACGTTATGAAGAAATAAGTGATGAGTCACTTCTGTTGCTGTTGTTCAGTTGTTCTACGGTTCAATCATAGGATCTGTCCCTGTGCTCTTGATTTAGTTTCATTAAATACCACCAGCTTTGTAATAGTTTTATTTCAATATTTGAATTATTTCATGTGAAAGTTGTTTTATGAAAGAATTAAAATAAAGGGAGTTAAAAAGCTACGATAAGGAACTTCTCTTTACTTCTCTATAGCAGTTTATTTTCAGCAGTTTTTCAGATGTTTACACACACAGTAACTTCAGCAGAAAAACCTCTACAGTTTTAATATTTGAGCTGTGGGGTTGTTTGTGATGTTTTATGAGATAAATGATGTGCACTCAGAGTGAGTCAGCACTGTATGAAGATGATATCTGTCAGTGTGTCTCATGTAAAGTGCGTAAACAGAAGTGACTCATATGTTTTTATTGTTTTCTAACGCAGATCCATCTCACACTGACATCATGTGATCAACCTCTCTCTCTCTCTCTCTTTCTGAGCTTCGCTCGCCCACCTTCTCTCTCACTCCATCCTTGGCCTCCTCCTCCAATTGGTCGGCCGAGCCCGCCTCACTGTTCAACTCATCCAATCCTGAGGCGCTGTGAGGGGAGGGGTGATGTCATCAGCCGCTGAGTCACCAATCACATGAGATCAGCCTCCCTCACCCTCACCACTCTGCGTTTCCCACAGACCCTCGACACTTCCCGAAAACACACCAGCTGACCCTCCGTATGTGTGTGTGACATCATGCAGTTCATCTCCTCAGCTGATGTCAGACTACATTTTTGAGCGATGACCTCATCCTGCAAAAAGAGAAAACCTGCAGAGAGTGTGTGTTATATGCATGAATATATAAGTGTGTGTGTGTGTGTGTGTGTGTGTGTGTGGTTTTTTGCAGCAGCGTCCCTGCAATCAGAACTTTTGATGCAGAGACGTTTGCAGAAAACTTTCATCTTGTGCTGCAGAGCATCGTGCAAACACACCTCTCTGCTCGACCTGAGAGGGTTACAGATGGTTAGAAAAATTATTGCCAGATTGATCACTAGTTAAAAAACAGTTCCAAACCTGTGAAACCAGGTGGAGCTTCACCTGTTTTCACATGTTTGGACCTGTTTTTCAATTGACAAGATTGTGACAGGATTAATTACAGTCCTGATAACTGTTGTTATAGCTGCTCCACTTGCAAGCATAATAATAATTATTATATTTCTATCATTTATGTTGTTAATATTTGTGATTTTGTATGAATTTCATCATAGAAATCAGCACCAGAGCACCCACGTCCTAAACAATCTAAACAATCAACCAAACGTGTCACTTTTTAAAAATTGATTTGTTAAAAATGTCCTGATTGGTTGAACTCATGACCTCTGCAGCACTGAAACATCTAAAGGCCTATTTATGCTAAACATTAGATGCAGATATGGATGGATTTGGACACATTTTCTGAAAGCTTACGGACCAAATGGATCATAACATAACATAACATTACAGGGGAACATTAGTTCTGGACAAGAAATGTACAAAATAAACAATGAACTAATGCAAATGTGCTGACAACATTTTTAGTAAATTATGATTTTTTAAAATACCTGTTTCACATCAGATTTTAGTTAATCAATTTTTAACCTCAAATCAAATTATCCATCCATCCATTTTCTGTAACCGCTTATTCCGTAAGGGTCACGGGCTGCTGGAGTCTATCCCAGCTGACATTGGGCGAGAGGCGGGGTTCACCCTGGACAAGTCGCAAGTTCATCGCAGGGCTGACACATAGAGACAGACGACCACTCACACTCACATTCACACCTACGGGCAATTTAGAGTCACCAATTAACCTGCATGCATACTGTGGGAGGAAGCCGGAGAACCCGGAGAGAACCCATGCAGACACGGGGAGAACATGCAAACTCTGTACAGAAAGGCCCTGCCCCAGCGAGCCGGGGGATCGAACTCAAGTCCTTCTTGCTGTGAGGCAGCAGTGCTGACCACTGCACCACCGTGACGCCCACATCAAATTATTTATTTATTTATTTATTAACATATTTATTGTATGAAATGTCCTCACTGTTCTGTAAGTTATGTAAGATCACTATGAGTTTCTGATGTGGCTCCTCTGATCATTGATGAGGAAGTGAGGAAGACAAATGTGGCGATATAATAAAACAGATGATCACAATGTCTCAGTTCTTAAAATGTTCAGTTTTCTGCAAAATAACATAAACGTTCAGTAAATGCATCACTTGTTTACAATAAACTGCTGGAAATAACACTGAATTGTGTGTGTGTGTGTGTGTGTGTGTGTGTGTGTGTGTGTGTGTGTGTGTGTGTGTGTACTGTACACTAATCAGCACGAAATGGCCTGAACAGAAGCTGTTTTTCCTTATATGGACACGAAGTGACTGGAAAACAAAGGCGGCAGTCACGAAGCTGAAGGGTGTGTGTTTCTGTGTGTTTCTGTGTGTTTCTGAGTGTGTGTGTGTGTGTGTGCGGGGGAGGTGGAGGGGATTCCCTGGAAAACAATAGCAGCTTTTGCTCCATATTTGAGCCACAGTTTAATGTCAGCAGTGAGTCAGAGCTGGAATAAAAACAGGCAGAGGGAGAAAACAAGCGCTCCCTGACAGTCTGGAGGAGAGGGAAAAGAGGGAAGGGGGGGGGGTTCCAGTTAACCGGGGTCGGGGCAGTTGTGACCTACAGTCTGATCTCAGAAGGGCCCAGAGTCGACGTCATCGGTCAGGAAAGTGTGAGAGGAGAGAAGGCCGGTGGTGCATTCAGGTTCCCGCGGGAAACAGATGGGAGATTCAGCGTTTTTTTTTCCTGCAAGGAACAGGAGCACCACCCGGCTCAGCTTTCAGAGGGTAAACAGAGAGCGTGTGTGGAGCTGTGGGTGTGGTGACGTGCTGCCACCGCTCTCACATCAGCAACAAGTAAAAACCTGCAGCTGAACAACAGATTTACTTCAAATTATTACACAAGTTCAGTTACATCAGCACACAAACATAAAAACTACATGTTTCTGAAAAAACAGGTCTAAATACTACATTACCCATGAGCCTCAGCTGCCAGAATCTGACACTACAAAGATTTAAACTGATGGATGATTTTTTTCAGGTTTCTACAAACTGTAGAACAGCAGCTAATTTGAAGTTCTGGTGAAATGCACCCTGGGAGTTGAAGTTGTGACTTTCTATTAAAGAACCAGATGTTTTCTAACAAGGTTCTTCATATTTTGTTCTGATGATTCTGGTGGATATTTGAACTTGAATATTACAAAGCGCTGTATGAAAATATGCAGTTTATTAGAATGTTTTTAATCAGTTCTCCATCTTTTCTCCGTCTAAAAGCAGAACCTCTGCAGAGGTTTCATAAATGCAAAGAAAACATTTTCATATTTTGATCAGATTACAATGCAGTCAAACTGCACTGCAGTCATATTGTACATCACATTTTATCTTTTTTTCTGTGCTTCTTAGTTTGCAGTACTTACTTCCTATTTTTCTGCATATTTTCAACTTATTGTGTCAGTAAGCCTGATTCTGATGCATCATGGGTAATCATGAGTCTGACTGTTGTTGTTTCTGTCGTGACCTCTGCAGCCTGTAGGTGGCGCTCAGACGGCTGCAGCTCTGATGATATTTTAGGTTAAAATGAAAACACTCCTGTTAGACGTCTTTAAATCAGCTTCACGTGACGGACAGAATGAAGCTTTTCTTCTTCTTCCCCAGCAGGAAGCAGCTCCTCTCTGACATCAACCAATCACCACGCGTTTCCTGTTTCTGTGAAACAGGCACACACACACACACACACACACACACACACACAGCTGACACTACAGAGGTGATAACTGTTTCTTTCTTTCCCACACAGGAGTCACACAGATTGTCCCATTACTGCCTGTGTGTGTGTTTAAACACCCAAATTACCTTCAAGGAAAAATCCAGCCTCAGTTTTCTCCCCACACTCATTTGTGGCGCCAACGTTTTCCTCCCAGCCCCCAACACACACTCACTGACACACACACACACACACACACACACACACACACACACACACACACACACACACACACACACACACACACACACAGAGAAAGTGAATATACCTCACATACACACTTTGCCACTACTTTTAGTCTGCAGAATTTGCTGAGAAAAATGACTGATGTTGAAGCTGCAGACTGAATCTGAGCTGTTATATAATATTTATATTTGTTTATTATTATTATTATTATTATTATTATTATATTCCTTTCTTTTCCAAACAGACCATCAGCAGCGCTTCACTAAACTGTCAGATTTTTGAACAGAGCTTGGTGGGACATTCAGGGTGACTGTGATGTCAAAGTACAGTAAACAAGCCACGTTAGCTCTCTGAGCTAATGTGTGCTAACTATGCTAACAAACAGAAATGTGCAACGTTTTTTTTTTTTCCAGGATTCAAGGACTTGGTGTCATTATACAAAAGAGCTGTACAAATAAATAATAATCTGTATTTGTGTAGCAGCTTTCATAGAAGAAGCAGCTCAAAGTGTTTTACAACAAAGAAATGACATGCACCAAGTGATTCACATAGAAAATACAAAGAATGAACATAAAGGAATATAATGTCATAATTAATGAAGAATAAGATTAAAAACATGTACAAATAAAATGTGTATCTTTACATGGATAAAACCCACCTGATAACACTAAAAGTAAGATAGCAGTACAGATAGATTGAATAGTTCTTGTTGTGTTATTGTGGATTTTTGTTTAATGCTGTGATTGGCTGCTACCTCGGCCAGATCTCTGTTGGAAAACAGATTTTGAATCTCAGTGGAGCATCCTGGTTAAATAAAGCTAAAATAAAAATAAGTAAGGATAAAAATGAAATGCATTGCATGAGATGTGAAATAAGAGCAGATTTTAAGCTGCATGTGAAGCGACAGCAGAGCCTGAACACTTCTGTAAATGACTGATGTCAGGTTTGAGTTTTAATGTTTATTTGTTTTATTTCTAAAATTTCTCTTCACATTACAGTGTTGTGTGCAGAATAAACACGATAAAATGAATCCTTTGTGAAACACTGAACATGTTCATTAATGCATCTTCCACCTGAGGTTTTACACAGAAACATCTCACAGTCTCATTGGTTCATCCTGTTAGATGCAGATTTGCAGAATTCTGCATCAAAGTAAAAAAGAATTCCTGCTCTGTTCCTGGAAGAAGAAGAAGTGAAACCTCTCCGAGAACAATGCAGATCAACAGGAGATTATTGTGTTATTACAGCTCATAACTTCACAACAGGGAGCTGCTTCTTGCTTGGAAATCTTCAAGCATTGACTTTTTTCTGCTGCTTGTTCCTGGAAGCTGGAATTCAGTCTGAGACGTCAGCAAGCAGTTCTTCAGGCTTTTGTTGGGAAGTTAAGAGGAAAAAATCAGCAGAATTTACTTGAACAACCTGCAGGTTTCCAACATATACACACACAATACAGCCTGAGCAAATGTGTGTGTGTGTGTGTGTGTGTGTGTGTGTGTGTGTGTGTGTGTGTGTGTGTGTGTGACCTTCAAAGTCTTTTATCAAGTGTAAGAGGAAATAATATCCAGTTACCAAACTGTAACAGTAATCTGAACAGTAAACTGACTGTAAACCTCAGAGAGGTTATGTAACACACAAAAATACACGCACACACACACACACACACACACGCACGCACGCACGCACGCACGCACGCACGCACGCACACATATTTTATTGAGCTGACACATACAGTACCAGTCAAACGTTTGGACACATTTCTCATTAAACCTTTTTTCTTTAATTTGACCATCAGTGTGCAAATCTGTCATTAAACAAAAGGTGGCAACTGAAGAATCTAAAATATCAAACAAAAGACTTTTACACACCTGGAGGTTGACAGGTGTGCAGGAGCAGCGGTGTAATGAGTCAGCACCATGCCCCAATGCAAGATTAACAAACCCCGCCCTGCCCATCACGATCTGTCATAATGCATTCAATCCTGAATGAAAGAAATGAAAACATGCAGCTTTAAAATGACCCACAAGAAAGAAATAGAGGAGGAGTCATAAAATATACCTTTTTAAGAGGCCAAAATCTGGTGTTGGAGCATGATGACAGATTAAAGCATCATCACTGCCAGAGCAACTTCTCATATATAAAAAGTAACTGGTGAAGGTGCATCTTTACATCAATGAAAAATATAGAGGTTAACAGGTGACGATGCATCAGCACACAGATGAAAACTAACAGGTGACGACACACCTTAAAAAAAGATCAGCGTTCTTCATGTCTACATACTGGTATTAACAAAAGAACAAAAAACATAACAAGTGTTCTCTCCTGAATACATCCATGAGAACAACCTGCTATTTCATCTTTCTGAGAGACACCATTAATACCTTCAGTGTCACATATAGAAACATGTTCACCTATGTGGCAGTGATAATGCAATGTCAAGGCCATGAGCAACCTTTTCAAATGATAAAGGAAAGTGACTTGCTGATGAGGGCCCGTCCCTGTATAGTAAATCACTGGAGGCTCGTAGGCCCTAATGCAGTCATATTACCTGCATCATATATGGTAGTTCTGTAGGAGGAGATCTCGACAATAAAAATACAGAAAGACTCTCACACATTGTTGAAGATTTAATAACGATGTTCACGCTCATTATTCAACTTCAGCTGACAAATTTTGAAGGGAAGCACTGATTTTGCACTGCCTGCAATGCCAAGGTCCAACACTGTCATATTCTTTGTCAGCAGTTTGAGGACAGTCAGCTGGTATTTGATTTTGTGTAGGCGCTGAATTCATATCTGCAGACAACTTGCTTTGTTAATGAGTTAAAAGTTGACTTTCCACTTGAACTTGTGATGTGCATTCAGCTGACAGAGCGGCTGTAATAAATGACTTTAACCTGTTAAATCTTTTGTTTGTCTGCACACACGCTGTGATCCTGCTGTAGAGACGACAGAGAATCAGTGAGAGCAGAAACTGCATGGAGGGTTCAGTTTCATACCAACAGCTCGAGAGAGATCCTCAGTAATGTGGGCCACATTCTTCACACACACTCACACACACACACACACACACACACACACCTCAGGAGTCAGAGTTCAGGTGGAGTTCCTAGAAGTGTGCAGACAGAGTCCTGGTTCCTGGGTGGGCCGACTGATGGGGGACAAAGCCCAGGCATTCAGCTCTGCGTGTGTGTGTGTGTGTGTGTGTGTGTGTGTGTGTGTGTGTGTGTGTGTGTGCGTGTGTGTGTGTGTGTGTGTGTTTGGGGTGTGTACCTGGGGGTTCAGCAGAGGGATTTCTAGGAAAACCTTCAGGGAGGAGCTGCAGTGCTTCTCTGCTGCAGCTCTCAGGTTTGTTTCCATTCACGTTTCTGTGCAGTTTACACGTGGAAATACTGCAAATTATCCTGCAGAAACACGGGTTTCAGGTGACAGAGCTGCAGTAAACACAGTCATGTTGCAGTAACTGCTTCTGTTTCTTTTTGTGCACACAGAGCACCAAAAAATAAAAAAATAAAAAAAGTGAAGTAAAGCATCTGGCTATAAAAACAGCCTGATTTTATGTTTTATTGGTGCCAATTTTACACGTGTAACATTTGGCAGAATTACAGCACAGTCCTCTCACCAGACAGAACACTGATTAAACCCTGGATTACATTCTATGATGACGCTTTTTTACATCCAGTGTCAATGTTTAATATCTGTGCATGTATAATAATGTTTAATATCTGCATGTATAATAATGTTTAATATCTGCATGTATAATAATTAAAACAGTCCTGCACAGATTTATCATGTATAACTCATGATAGACAGTCTAAAACAAAAAGTATAAAAACTGATGCAGCAGAACCAGCAGACCTGCTGCCTACATTACTCACTTCCTCTGACAGTTGCATGGTAGATTGCGGTGTGTTATGCTAATAATAATTATAATAATAATAATTGCTTAATGCTTAAGCAAATTGTAATGTTTTCCTCACCCTAACCAAGTTTCTGTGCCTTTCTTTTATTTTGACGTTATATATTTATTCTAACTAACTTCACAGTGGAGTCCTGCACGTTAAAGTGAGGAGGACTCACAGCCTCGTAGTCTGAAGCCCAGGACGACTGACTGAGCTCCTGTATTTAACGAGGTCGGTAAACTCAGCTTCGTGTTGTGGTGGACTCCATTTCTAAGCTAATGTTAGCTGGTGTTGCATGAATGTCACATTCTTTAGATCTGGATTTGTTTCAAGTCTGGACTTTGATCAACATTTTCGGACATTTTATGGACCAAAAACCTAATTGATTATTGGAAAAATTATTGCTAGATTGATCACATGTTGAAAAATAGGTTCAAACATGTGAAAACAGGTGCAGCACATGGACGTACGTCCGTCTACCTCCACCTGTTTTCACGTGTATTTTTCAATTGAGGACCTCCAGTATTTGCTTCAGTGCTTCATTCATTTTTTTTATGCTTGTTCTTGTTTTCTTCACAGCCTTCAGAAAGCCAGAGCTGCTTCTGCAGAATTTCATCACTCAGGACGCGGCACACTTCCCAAACCCCCCTGATTTTCCAAGGAGAATCTGGTTTTTCATTGCAATTCTCCTGTATTTCTCCTGATTTCTGGCAAATTTTCCACACTTTTCCCCCCTAAATGACCCTAAAAGTCTTCTATGTTGTTTACATCTTGACAGCAAACCAAACTTCCTAAGAAGAATTCCTGGATTCCGGGACAGTTGTAAAGAAATAAGTATGCACTTTTGTAAAATCAGCCACTGATAAATATTAGTTACTCAAGTTCACATGAGAGGGATGAATTATTCTGTGTTCCTTCCTGAGAACTTAAAGTAACATTAAAAGTATTACAACATTAAAATGCTGTTGCAGTGTGCTTGTTATTATTTTTCTTTCTTTCAAAGTGCAGGACACAAAGTCTCTGAACCTTCAGTGTTTTGGTGTTGAAATCCTGCCTTTAGACGTCTGAAGGTTCACCAGAACAGGACGAAGGCTTGTCCCTGATGTGACTCCTGAGGAGTGCTGCAGCTGGACCTTCCATTTAGATTCAAAGTTTTGTTTGATTTGCTGTTTTCATTTGAATAAAATGTAAATGATCTGAATGAATGGGCACGGTGGTGCAGTGGTCAGCACTGCCGCCTCACAGCAGAAGGTCCTGAGTTCGATCCCCCGGCTCGCTGGATCAGGGTCTTTCTGTGTGGAGTTTGCATGTTCTCCCTGTGTCTGTGTGGGTTCTCTCCAGGTTCTCCAGCTTCCTCCTACAGTCCAAAGACATGCATGCAGGTTAATTGGTGACTCTAAATTTCCTGTAGGTGTGAGTGGTTGTCTGTCTCTGCGTGTCAGTCCTGTGAGGAACTGTCCAGGTCTTTTCAGGAAGGCTACACCCTCGACCCACTTCATTATTTTATAATGAGAAAATTCATTCTGCAGTTGATGTAAAAGTGTATTTTGTTCATGAATACACTGTAAAAATTTCCAGTGATCTAATGCACTTTGCTGTTGATGTTTTGTAAGTTTTGTGGCTTCATCAATGCATTTATTTGTTTTATGTGTATTTTCTTTATTTGGAAAAGCCACGACTGTTGTCTAACACTGTGTAGTAGAGTCTGGTACTGTCTAGTACTGTCCAGTAGTAGAATCTAGTAGAGTCCAGTAGTGTCTAGTAAAGTCTAATAGTGTCTGGTACTGTCTATTATTATCTAGTAAAGTCTAGTATTGTCTAGTTCTGTCCAGTTGTCTAGATTCGTCTTGTAGTCTAATATTAGTAGTAGTAGTGGTAGTAGTAGTAGTAGTATCTAGTACTGTCTAGTACTGCCAAGTATTGTCTAGTATTGTCTAATAGTGTCTAGTATTGTCATACTAAACACTATACTAGACACTATAAGACAATACTAGACATGAAACTGGACTCAGACTGAAGTTGAGCAGTGATGGAAAGAATACTGAAAGTCTGTTCTCAAGTACAAGTACTGTTACATTGCTAGAATATTACTCAATTACAAGTAAAAGTACTGGCATTAGAAACATACATCAGTAAAAGTACAAAGTATACTCTGAGTAAACTACTCAGAATATTAGTTACTTGTAACCATTGATGTCACAGTCACGTCTCCAAACCAGGGTTGCACATTTTGTATGTTTTCCCTAACCAATAGCTGCAAATGCTAACGACTGATTAACTATAAATAATTATAAGACACTAAACACTTTTATGGACAGTTTCCAAAGTCTCTGTGGTCATTAGTGGATGATGTTGAGGACAGCGAGTCTCTCGCTGATGATGATGACGTGTCCAAAAAAAGAGGGTAAGAATCAGCAAACACCTTGAACTCTACATCATGGCGGTTCTTTACATGTTTACTTGTATCGAGCGGCTACTTTTCATGACGTGGTATCGGGTGTGAGGTATTGGAGTAGTTTTATGAGTATGAGTACGAGTACATGAGGACAGTATCAGACCAATACCTGATGCTGGTATCGATATCTGTACATCCCTAGTACTCAGTACTCAACTATGATTTTGAAAGTAACTAAGTAGATTACATGGTGAAATTAATATGTAAGTACAAGTAAAAGTACAGACTTGAAAATCTACTCATAAAAGTACAGGTACCCCACAAAACAAGTAATTACAGTAATGTGAGTATTTGTAATTAGTTACTTCCACCCCTGAAGTTGATATTAAGTGAAAGAAAGTGCAGTGAAAACACAGGAAAGGAAAATGTTTTCTGTTGTGTTTTTACTGTGATTTCTAAAACCCTCATCATCAAACTGCAGTTAGCCCCGGGCTAATAAAGAGTTCACACTGGCACAGTCCAAAGTGGGCTCAGCTCGACTGTAGCTGTGTGTTTGCTGGCTCAGTTACCTCTGAGTCTGTGGGACTGTCCCCTGAAAACAGACCAAACCCAGACTGAAGACATGCAGCATGAAAAGATCAGACATCGTCCTCGTAGTCCTGAATGACAGATACTGTCTGAAACAGTTTAGATTTGTTACAAAACCAGACAGAGAAATACAGACAGCTGATGACACACTGAGACAGACATCATCACACACACACACACACACACACACACAGACATAAAAAAACACAAACACTTTCCCTCCTGGTTCCAGATGTTGCAGATGATGTCATTGTCTCAGGACTTTCTCCTCAATGAGTCACACACACACACACACACACACACACACACACTCTAACAGGAGGTGGAAATAACCATATAAGGAGTGTGTGCAGACTGCAGCAGTAAACTGTTTGTTTCAGTTGATTCAGCAAAACTTCAAACTTTATCAACATCTGAATCATCTTCTTTATTCTTGTTTCTGTCTGATGTTTTACTGTTTTTGTCCTGAAGCAGAGTGAGTCACCTGACTCATGACATCATGTGGTAGTAGTAGTAGTAGTAGTAGTAGTAGTAGTAGTAGTAGTAGTATAGTATGACTGGGATGGGATATTTTTTACAGACAGTACAACCCCGATTCCAGAAAAGTTGGACAATTGTTTAAAATGAGAATTTAAACAGACTGCAATGATCAGCAACAAATCTTCCACCTATATTCAGTAGAATCCAGAACAAAGATCAGATATTTAATGTTCAAACTGATAAACTTCATAGTTTATGTTCATTGTGTTGTTTCAGGATCATGTTTCTCTCTGTGATCCGTCATCTTTTCTTTTAACACTCAGTGTTTGTTGAAGTTTTAAAGGTCAATTCTGTCTCATTCTTTCTTGATATTCGACTTCAGCTGCTCAACAGTCCACAGTCTCTGTTGTCATATTTTGTGCTTCACATTTTACACAGTGTCCTAACGCTTTTGGAGTTGCAGTTGCACAACAGTACTTTTACTTTGAATACTTTAAGTACATTTTCCTGATTATACTTCCATACTGTTACTGCAGGAGTATTTTTCTCCATGTGGAAACTCTGTGACTGTTGCTCTGAAATGAGCTGAGTCAGCTGTAACTTCCCATCAGCCCTGCTGGATATTCTGACTTGTACACATGTTGACTGTCTGACGGTCTTCCTGCAGGAGAAGAAAAAGAAGAAGAAGTGACTCGACAACAAAAAAAACACCAGAAACAGCAGAAAATCTGAGGTGACTCAGTAAAAAACTGCAACATCTTCCATGTTCTGCTGAGTCATGATGTTTATCTGCACGGCGCTTTAACAGACGGCAGGAAACTCTGCAGCAGCCAATCTTTTTTTTTAATTTCCCCTCTGGGCTGCTGTTGCCAGGCGGACAGAAATATTTGCTCAGCACAGATGTGTCACAGCTGGACGTGTTCCTCTCAGATAACGTGTGTGAATTATTGAGCAGCGTCTTAGTCCTCTGATAGCTCTGACCTTGCTTGGTGACGCTGTTACTTAGCAACGGGACTCCCCACTCCTCCTCCGCCTCCTCCTCTTCATCCTTCGCGGTCGCCGTGTGTTTGTTTGGAGGGAAACACCTCAGAGCAGGATAACATTACAGCTGACCTCACAGAGTAGTAACAGCGGCGTGAGGCTGCGTGTCAGCGCCTGCGGCTCGTTTTTCAGGGACAAAGGCGCCTTTGTGGGGACTGAAAAACTTTATTGAGCGGTGAAACAGTGAAGGACTGTTGGTGACAACAACAGCTCCACAGCAACATGTGATCTGAAAACATACACATGACCGGCGGCCATGTTTAACCCCTGCTGTGCACACAGAGCTGTGTGTGTGTGTGTGTGTGGGTGTGTGTGTGTGATGGGGTTAACTGAGTCACATGGTCTCATGACTCGGACACTCTGAGGATCTTTGTTCTGATCGTCTCTGAGCTGTTTGATATTTTTCTCTCTGACTTGTTTGCACTTTTCTTTGTGACATTTGAGCCTCAAATGTCAGAAAATCAGATGATGTCTGACCAGAATTCTGCAGAAAACTTTGTATTTATCAGACATGAGATCTGTGTCAAACCTGCAGAGCTGACATTTATTCATAAATATTAATGTTTATTACAGGGTGCTGATATCTGTATATAAGCTGTCCAATAAAAATATATTATATATGTCTCCTTATATGTATATACTATTCCTATTTTTATATTCATTTGTTTAAATTGTTCATATTTTTAAATATTTCCTCTTGCTTATATTTGTCCATTTTATTTTGTATATTTTTTATTGATGCTTCTTTATATTTTTGCTCAGTAACACCATAAATGTCCTCTGTTGTGGGACTAATGAAGTAATATGTTAAAATATGTTATCTTCAGTTTTTGTTTGCACAGCTGCATGTAAACAGGAATATTAAAGGAACATTCATGTTCATTAGCCATGTAAACACTTCGTAACATTAATCATGTCAGTATGTCAGCAAATATGTAGTGAAGTAAACTGTGAAATATTTGCTTCAGAAATACTCAAGTAAAGTACAAGTACCTTCAATTTGTACTTGGTGTAAGTACAAGTGATGTGTGTATGAACCTGAACAGATGATGCAGAGACGTCTGTCCGTCTGTCCGTCCGTGAGCTCTCCAGGTGAGTTCTGGTTTGTGTGTTTTTACTTTTGTAGGATTGTGTCTTGTTGCATATTTTCTGTTTTATTTTGTAAAACTCACCTCTCCTGTAGATACAGTCACCTGTTCTCGTGTGTTCCCGCCCTTCATCAGCCTCATCATCCCTGTGTCTTTACCTGTGTCCATGCCTCTTTGTCAGATTGTCTTTGTTCCCTTGTGTTTCTTGTCTTGTGTTTGTTTTTGGTTTTTTTACTACAAACCTGTTTTGTTTGCCTGCCTTCCTTTGTATGACGTTTGGACTCTCAGTCAAAGACTTTGAATTTCTGACCTCAAACTTGCCTCCTGTCAGTTTCTCTGAATCTTTACCAGAGTTGTTGCAACTTTAAGGATTAAAGAAGCTGATTTCAATCATTTTAAACATTTCCATGTCTGACAGAGTTCATATTTAAGCAGTAAAACTATAAAAACTAAACTGGACAGGACAGAGGAAACAGAATGTAAAAACCACTGAAGCTGCACTGCTCTGCCTCGTGCATTAATGTCCACAGCGTCTCTCTCAGTGAGGAGAAAATTCACCCTGCAGGCCACTGAGTAAAAATACTGAAATATTTTCTACCACTGGCAGAAAATAACAACTGTTGCATACATGGAGACAGAATATGTTGGACATTCATTAATGTAAATGTGAAAATGTGAAAATGTTGACTTGTTTTGCAGCAGTCAGGTGAACGTGGTGACATAAAGAGTCAGGTGATCAGGAGGTTAAAACATGAGACAGTCTGAGTCTCTGCAGATGACCACGAAAATACGACACGATGCTGACATTATGTAACGCATGTGATTGGTTAGTCACAGTGTCACATGCTGTCTCATCAATGCCTGTCTTTGTGTGTCTATGTGTGTGTGTTTGTGTCCCCTGCAGCTGTTTGGCAGCAGTTAAAGAGTCAGACAGCAGCTTCAGCTCAGGGGTTAAAAATAGAAACAGGCTGGACACAAACAGTTAACTGACACATGAAAAACACACTGAAGTGTCCTTTAAATAGCAGCCAGGACACAATGCAGCTCAGTGCTGCAGCTCTGACACACAGCTGGTCAATAAAGACGTCATCTGTGATCTTTTGAGAGATCGTCTGACTGAACTGAGTCTCTGATGTGACGGTTAATCATCTGCAGGAGACAATAAACTAACCAGCTGAGAACAAAAACAGAACGACGTCCCGCTTCTTACAAATCATCTACAGACGGGAACATGATCACTTCATTCTGTTCTCAGAGTCCTGAATAAGTTTGGTGTCAATTTAAGGGACAGTTCACCCCAAAATTAAACCTACATGTCTTTTCTCTCACCTGTAGTGCTGTTTAACCAGAGCGTTGCTGTGAGCTGCAGAGTTTTGGAGAATATGGCTGCACAGTTAATCAAACGTTATCAAAATCAGTCAGTCTTCAAATCACAGGAGGGGCAATATTTGTTAAAGGACAAATGTGTCTTTAAATGTTTAAATGTCTGAATGTGGTGAGACAGAGACGTCCTGTCCTACAGACAAAATTTAACATTTGGTAGAAATTCTTTCAAAAAAAAAAAAAAGAAAAAGATCACACCAAACATGCAGCTCTTTAAGTAATTAAAATACATTCATGTTTATGGGTTAATTACTTTGAGGAGTTTATAGAGAATGAAATATCAGAAAATCATTAACTGTCTGATCATAAACATAATGAACATAACAAACATAATGAACATAATAAACATAATTAGCATAAACATGTTAATAATCGTGGTGTTTAACGAGACAGAAGAACTTTCTGTTTTCTCAAGTCAAACTGGAATCTGATTCTGACTCGTCTTTAACGAACGTTTTAATTGAATCAGACTCGTCATGTGGATTAATGAGCTGTCAGTTAGCGTCCCTCAGTGTGTGTGTGTGTGTGTGTGTGTGTGTGTGTGTGTGTGTGTGTGTGTGTGTGTGTGTTAATCGGCTCAGACAGCTGCTCTGACAGCAGTGTGTTCGGACAGTTTGGCTTCTGTTTGGTTTTCAGGATTAAAGCTGAAACTCTCTCAGCTGTTCGTTCACTTCGTTTCAGCTTCATTAAAGATGATTGTTGTGTTTTCTAACAGTTTCATGGGAAAGTTTCTGTTCTGAGTCCCAGTTTGTTCTATTTCAAGTTTATTTTCAAAAAGTCTTAAATGAAATCTTAAAGCATTTAAATGAAGTTCAGTTGAGCTTCTGTACTGAAGTTTGATGATTTTTATGAGATCAGTAAAATAAAATCTTTGAGTGGATACTTAAAGGCACTTTATTGTGAGTTTCACTGGATGTTGCATATTTATTTTATTATTGTTAAACACTAAAACATTAGTCTGAAAGTCAGTCGTGAAATTATAGATAAGATTTATGTAACTCTGGGCGTCACGGTGGTGCAGTGGTCAGCACTGCCGCCTCACAGCAAGAAGGTCCTGCGTTCGATCCCCCGGCTCGCTGGGGCGGGACCTTTCTGTGTGGAGTTTGCATGTTCTCCCCGTGTCTGCGTGGGTTCTCTCCGGGTTCTCCACCTTCCTCCCACAGTCCAAAGACATGCATGCAGGTTAATTGGTGACTCTAAATTGCCCGTAGGTGTGAGTGTGAGTGATTGTCTGTCTATGTGTCAGACTTGTCCAGGGTGAACCCCGCCTCTCACCCAATGTCAGCTGGGATAGACTCCAGCAGCCCGCGACCCTTACGGAATAAGCGGTTACAGAAAATGAATGAATGAATTTATGTAACTCTTGAACAAACTGCCATGTTTGTAGTTTTGGTGCCCAAACCAAATCAAACCAAACTGCAAACTGCTTTCTTTACATTTTGTTGCATTTTTAAGATTAAAAACGGACCAAGAAAAAAGATTCTGGTAATCTTCAGTCAGAGTTCATTACAGTCACAGTGTCCTGATGATTTATGTAAGGTTAGTGTGAAATAAAGCCATTCAAAATCATTTCAAATTTAATATTTTGTATCACATAAATGGGTGTCAAATATTTTTGAGGGGTTCAGTAACAATACTGACCTGATCACTGTACATTATCCTGCTTGTTACACAGTTATGCACCAAAAAATCAATAATTTGACACAAAATATTCATTTTAAAATGTTTTTAGTGTTTTAACAATGATTTTGTTTCTCCAGAGTCTATGATCAGAACTGTGTCCATAACAACAGTCTGTTATACAGAAATAATAGACCTTAAAATTCTGTACTTGACCAATCAGATTCAAGTATTTATCAAAGCCTGTGATAACCTGTGGTGAATCTCAGCATGTTCACTTTGTCCTGATGGTGGCGCTGCAGGAGAGAGGAGCAGAAACCTGCTGCTGCTGCCCAGGAACATGTCAGTTAAACGTTTATGAGGTTCTTTACAGGAGAAAAACTGCTACAGGTTTGTTCCAAATGAGGTGTTCTGTCAGTTGGCACGGCAACCAGGAAACAGTCCACGTGTGTGTGTGTGTGTGTGTGTGTGTGTGTGTGTGTGTGTGTGTGTGTGTGTGTGTGTGTGTGTGTGTGTTCTCCTCATGACTCAGCACCATCCAGACGCTGTTTGAAGATTTTTTAAAGGTTTTTTGAAGGGTGCTGCTCTACATGGACCCCTCACACGCACACACACACACACACACACAGAGCACTGAAGCATTCTCGGTCATCCTGTGGAGGACCCCCCCCCCACCCCCCACCTCCCCTCTGCTGGACTCCATCAGCAGGAGAAGGCCAGGGGATTCCCAAACAACGCTCCGTTGCTATGGGAGACGCCTCAGTCCCATCGCTGTGGCAACCTGACTCACTCAGAGTACACACACATGCACACACACACACACACACACACACACACACACGGTCCTGTATATTGTGTTTCCTCTGCAGTTCATCACACAGTTTATTGGTGAGCCAGTGACACCTGAGAGGATTAGCCCCGCCCCTGTTGGTTACTGTTGCTATGTCTGTCAACCTTAAATGACGACACTTCTATTGGAGAGGTTCAGGTAGAAGCTCAGGTGTGTGAAACCAGTGCAACAAAAACCCTCTACCTGGTAAAGAAATGTCAGAAACGACTGTTTGTCTTGAAGAAACTGGAGAAAGTTAAATTCCTGTGCAGCAGTCGCCCTGACAACCACCTTCCTGCCAGAGCGTTCACCAAAAAACAAAACGTTTTTAAAAACAGCTGCTGTGACAGGAAGTTACTAGCATTGGTACCTCCCACCTGAAAGTCTACAACACATATGCTAGTTTGCAAATCAAATCAAAACCATGTATTTGCTTTAGTAGCATACAAGCTAACTCTGTCCCATGAAAAAGTTCACATGGGATTTTTGCTTCTTGTTTTGTTTCAAAGGTCTTGAATTAAAAACTTGATCATTTGATCATTTCAGTGAAGTTCTGTTGGGATGCTGTTGCTCCTGTTTGAGCAATTTGAGGATTTTTAGTTTTAATTGTAGATTTTCAACAGGTAAGCAGAGTCATGTTAAACCCAAGATCATTTCAGAAAATGTGAATTTTGACACAAATAAATTACCACAAAACAAATGACACATAATGAATATGTGGTTCTGGTGATTTTAACAAGCTTCAAGTCTTTAAAAGCAAACTGTTCTTTGGTTAAAAGTCTTTCAGGTTTCTGAGCTGTTTATCATGACAGAGATTCTGTTATTAACGAGTTATTTCAGAACTTATAACAAAATATTCAGGATGTGTTGATAACAGCGGTGCTGCCTGTGATTTGACACTGAAGGAGTCGATGGACCTTCATCAAATATGATAATGCAAATGCATTTGCCATCTTTGCACCATGTAAGTAACTCCCCACTAAAACTGGCTTCAATCATTGGTTCCACAATTTGATGTACAAGTGCAAAACATTGGAGGTGATACGAAAGAGAAGGACTGACTGGAATCACTGGCAGGTAAAGCAGAGTATCATCTGCATACAGGTGGCAGAAAAATCTACAGATGTGAGCAGATAATCAGATGAGAGGAGGTGGATCATACTGAGAAAAGAAGGGAACCGAGCAGAGATCCGTGTGGAACTCCAGTGGACAGACGCTTTGACTCTTGTTGTTGATAAGAACATTAAATCTAAACTTATTCACGTCAGGTTTTAGAGCGTCGAGAGCATCCAGGTCACAGGTTCATGTCAGCTGAGAAAACCTTCATGAAATGATTGAAATCATTTAACTCAATGAGTCTCGTACAGACAGATTTGTTCTTAAATGCTGTGTACGAATGTTCCAGGAGAACTTGCACATTCTCCAGTTTTCTCTCTTTTTGAATTTTCTCTCAGATACAAACACAGTTTGAGAGAGTACTCAAGACCCTTTGTCAGACTCGTGCAGATATTTAGTTTTTCATTAATGACTATATTTTATGAGTTTGAAGACATTTAGACTTTGAAAAATAAATCACTGATTATGTTTTAATTATTAGTTGATTATTATCCTGTTTGACTGCATTTCAAGCAGCACTTTCACTGTGCCTGAAACGTTGAGCCCATCGAGGCTGAAACCGACCCAAACCTGCCCTTCATTACAACCCGACATTTTTATCAACTGTGTAACAAACAGTAGGAGTTTTTACAGGAACAGGGACAAAATGCAGGGAACTGGAATTTGCAACAACTAAATCTGGAGGAAAAATGAAAACAAACAAACAAATAAATAAATAAATGTAGTACAGCCCAAACCCGACCTCAGCCTGTGAAATATGTGAAATAAGGCCCGACCCGACCCAAACCTCTAATGTCAAGTTATAGTATAATCATAAATGTACACATTTCTTCTTCATGCAGTCACAGTGTGACCCTCAGGAAACACGGCAGTAACATCACTCATTTATCAGGGCTTTAAATTTCACTGCTGATGCCGATAAAATGACCGACTTTTCTTTATGAATCTCTGAAAGCAGAACTTCAAACTCTGAACTCGTAAAGTTCTTCTTTTTACTCCCTGATGCCATTTTCATGAATGAACACTTCCTGACATACAGGGCAGGAAGTGCAGCCTTATATGGTGTTATTGGGGCGTTAATTATGTTAATTTACAAGCCTCATGCAGGAGCACTCAGATACACAGACAGATCATTCACACATTATTTTATCTGAAGTTAGTGTTTACTTGATCTGACATGACATGACTGAGAAATGAAGAATATGAAAATGTTGCATGAGACCTGATGTTCAGTGAATAACTGCACATTCTTTAGATAATATTTTGAATATTACATCCCTTTTTCTATTGTTGTGTCTTGACTTTTCCAGTACTTGTTTTTTCATTAATTCCTTGCATGTGAAAACCTACGTGGTAATTTTTTTTTTCCAGATTCTGATGGTTTGTTCTTCATTTAATCTTTCTTTTTGAGAACAGAGTTCTCAGACTCATTATCAGCTGTTTATGAGCTTAAAGGAAAGAGTTCTGATTCCTTTGTTTCGGTAAAGTTTGTGAAAACAGAAAACAAGATGATAAGACCCTAATTTTTTCCAGGTTTAACACTTACTGTTGATCATCTGAGTGACCAAATAAGGAAAGTGTTGGCTGTCGGCTCTCTGTCCTCAGAGAGACGATGTTTTACTGGAAACATCAGCGCTGAACAGAAAGAGAGAGACGCGCTGAAACAAAGGAAGTGTGAGAGGAGGTCAAACACTTGAGGAATGTGAGGAATGAAGAGAACGATTCTCTGGAATCAGGACTTCCCCTCCTCTCCCTGTTTCTGTTCTGCTCAGTCCTCCACCCTCCCTGAGTCATAATAAATATAAAAAACACTGAGAGAAACATTTACGGTAAATCATCGGATAAATCATTATTTATTAACTCCATTCCACCGCTGCAGCAGGAGCTGTTTTCCCAGACTGTCCTCGTGTACCTGCATGTGTTTTTTATATTCCAGCTGTGATTTTGTTTTGCATGCTTCACTTAATGTCTAATGTGTCTTATTAAGTCCATATTTCTACACTGTAAAACCAAATGCTCACATTAATTAATAGCCAGGGAGGCTAGAAAAACATATGAAACATTAATGCTAAAGAGGAGACCAGAACGTCACTGCAGGACCAGACTGCACACATGCAGACCAAAGAGAATCAACTAACTGTGTAATAATTTCTTTTCTTTGTATTATTGTTCTGCATATAAATGATCTCAATAACTGTCAGTTTAATCTCTTTTTCTGTGAAAAACGTCTGAGCATTTACAGCAGGGTTTATTTATGCATACTGTCCCTTTAAATAATAATAAATGGAAGTGGAACCAACTGTGAGCCACACAGAACCAAACATGTGAAACAGAACCACCCAACGTCAGCATGGACATGGACATGGTGTCACTTTCACATTTGTCCACTTACTGAAACTGTCTGCTGTCATTTTACTGTAAGACACACACACACACACACACACACACACACACACACACACACATACACGCACATACAAACACACACATACACACTGTTAGCCACAAAACAAACACCACATGTAGGAACAGGACGTCACCTGGAGTCAGTTCAAACCAAATCTGTGAGAAACACACTCTCTCTCTCTCTCTCTCTCTCTCTCTCTCTCTCTCTCTCTCTCTCTCTCCCTCCTGCCCTTTCCTGTCTCTGCAAGCGTGTGTGTGCGTGTGCGTGCGTGTGTGCGTGCGTGTGTGTGTGTGTGTGTGTGTGTAAAACTAATCTGAGGACTGTTTGTCCTGGAAAACTCTCACATGTCATCAAACAGGAATCTAGAGCTCTGATCTGATCTGAGACCACCAGACGTCCCCCCTCCCCTCTGACTGCACACAGACTGTAACCATCCAGCAGGAGGAAAAATTACCCATGATGCACCTTTCAACACATTTACTTTTTCCTCAACACTGACCGAGGATGTTCTCAATACTGCAGATAAACCACGTGGTCAGTGAGATTTCTGCAGATTTTCTGTAAATGATTTGATTTACAGCTCAAGAAACTACAGAGAAATTATTTTAAGACTGCAGATTGTTTTTATTTGCACAACAAATGATTCAGTAAAAACAAAGAAATATATAAACAATATGTAAAAAAAAAAAAAAAGACCAAAAAACCCACATAATTATGTGTCTATGTCATAAAATTTTGTCAGCACTGGTGAAGAAATGCTGAATCACAAAGGTCATCAAATTTAAATCTCCGCAGTCTAAGAGGCTCAGCCGCGTCACATTACAGCCGCACTTCACCTGATCGCAGCATTTCTGCACAGTGTTTGTGATTCCAGCAGCAGCGCCTCAGAGCGTCCAGCTCTCCACTCCGCTCCGCTTCAAATATATCCTCAGTCTATTTTTGATGGACGATGCATCAATCAGCACAGAGAAGATCGAGCGGGCAGGAAGTCAGACAGAAAAAGAAGAGAGAATCCAGTCAGTTTTCAAAATAAAAGACCCTGTGCAGAGTCATGATCATAAAGACAGACAGAAAAGAGACTATTTAACTACATAGTGTACCTATCCATGGTAGAAGCACAAAGAGCGAGGAAAGAGGACCAGATCAACAAAATCTGAGCAAATAAACATAATCATAATCAAATGTGACTGAAACGCTGTGTGTGGGGGCCAGAAGTATAGCCAGTCCCTCCAGGCTGTTTTTGAGATTGTTGCAGCCTAAAATGTCTGATTTCACGGCAGCTTTTCTAAAACATGGCGATGCATGTTATGATGCTTTCAGGCACTTTTTTGCAATAAAATTGCAGGAGAAAAATGGCAAAAGAAAGTTGTGATTTTTTGTGTATAATTCATTCAAATCAAAGGCAACTTCTGCACTCTGTTCTGAGTGTTCTAAGTAACCTCACCAGAAAGGCCCAGTATCACACAACGTCAAACACAATCTGCTTTATCTGTAGATGATGAAGGGACCTGGTGGTTATTCCACAAAGAAACAAAATGTCTTTGAGCTCAAACTCAAACTCCACAAGACTCTAGAACAAAGTGCACAGAGTTGATAAATGTCAATAACACGGACAAACACTCACAGGAAGCAACATTGATCAGTAAAAGTTACGGAAAAGTTGCAGAGTTTGGCAAAGTTGCAAGGTCAATTGTTGCAATCACAACATTGCAACTTCCTGGAGGAACTGAACAATAGATTAAGAAAAACCTGGAATTGCAACTCAGTCTTTTTAATCTGCATATAAATAACACAACTTTACACTTTCAACTTTCAACTTTCAAATTTCAAATTTTGCGAGCAGGGCAAACCCCAACCATTCCATGTCTTTCATTCCCTGTTCCTGAACAGTACGTATTTTCCAGGTATTCTGTAATAATCCAGCCATGAATCCTGTCCAGCTCTGTTAAAAACAGTGTCAGTTTGTTTTGAGTCCTGCCAAGTTTTGTCTGGTTTCAGTCTGGATGGCTGCAGATCTTCTGACCTGCAGATCAGTGACTCTGAGCTGAAACAGGAGCTGCAGAACTAAATGAGTTGCAGCAGTCAGTGTTTGTGCTGCAGGAACACATATGTTGACGTGAATCGAATATGAGAGGTCAGAGTGGCTCCGCCCTCATCTCATGATGCAACAGACAGAACAAACAGGGAACAGGAACGGTTTCTGTTCTGCAGAAGCTTGAGATTCAGTCCACTGGTTTCTGTTTTTAGAGTTTTTCCACTGTTAGAGGAGCAGGAGCTGCAGGTCTGAACTCTGAGCTTCAGTTACAGTTTGTTTACCAGAGAGAGACGGAGAGGGAGAGACGGGCGGGAAGACTGAGGGGAAGAGAGGGAGAGAGTTTCCTCTTAACGGCTGAAATACCAAGAAGAGGAGGAGGAGGAGGGTTGGAAACATTCCTGCACTGATGCAACAAGCTGCAAAGCACAAGACTCTACAACAATCTTAGGTGTACAAGTGCAGGCAAACACAAATTCACATCTTGTTGTGCTGAATGAATGTGAGCAGAGCAGGATGCAACCAAGTGGAGTTAAACAGACGCTTCACTGCTATTGGTCGACTTCAGTGCTCAAACTTCATCAAAGTTTGAAAAAATCCCTCAGAATCCTGCCTAAATATTTTTCAGTAGTCGTCCTGACATCATTGACAAGTTAGCTCGCTAATGTTAGCAGTTGATCCACCTGTAAATGTTTAATGAATGAATGTTGTGTCTTCAAGTGTTGTAATGTGTGTGTGTGTGTGTGTGTGTGTGTGTGTGTGTGTGTGTGTGTGTGTGTGTGTGCACTGTGCATCAGGTGAGGTTAGACTGAGAACAGAAGTGTGTTTTCATTCTCCCTGGAACAAATTGCCTTTGATTTTTAATGAATTATACAAAAATAATGAATTTTAAAAATCCTAAAACCATTTTTCTGCAATTTTCACTTGTTCCCGTAGTTTCTTTGCGAAAACACCAAAAACATGCAACATGCATTACAACTTTTTAGAAAAACTGCCATGAAATCAGTCATTTTAGGCTGCAACAATCCCCTAAAAATCCTGTAAGTTATAATGCAAAAAGCAAATGAGGGCATTTTCCAGAGAAAATGCTGTAATTCAGTCTTTCAGACACTGAAGGAAAAACTCAGGTTCAACAAAACAACAGAAACGTGCCGTCTTTGAAGCTTCTATAGTAGATAAAACACGATGCAGTTCAGTGCCACATAAACTGAGCCAGGATGAGGAGGGATGGACAGAAATACACTCGTTAACGTGGGAGAAGGAAATGCAGGAGGTGGATTAAGTGCAGCAGACCTCGAGGTGATCACTGCTTACTGCATCATCCAGACCAGTCGACACAAACACCACAACAAGAGATGTGATTGGCCAGGACGAGAGCTGAAATAGCCCAGTGTGAACCTTCAGACAGAGAGCAGAAATCCTGATTTAACCTCTGATTTAAAGGACCTGCAGCTCACGAGCAGAGAGAATGAGTTTAACAGGATCGAGTCCAGATTCAGGGAGTCTGTCCTGTTAACCAGGTCAAAGGTTCAGTTCACACAACACGTCATGTGACTGTTAATCAGCAACTGATTGGACACTGGCCTCGAGTTAACTGTGAACCTGCTGAGGACAAGACATGAAGGAAGGACAGAATAAAGACGTCTTTGTCCTGCGGTGTCCTGAGGAGAACCATAAACATTCATCACTGTTAATCCTCTGAGGACAGAAGATGAGATGACCTGCTGTAGCCTCACACAGACTGAACCCTCGCTGAACGTTGACTGAACGTTGACTGAACGTTGACTGAATGCTGGGAGACACAGAGACATGATAACATCAGACTGTGGGACAGGAGACAGGATCTATTTTTACCTCGATGTCTGATTTCATTGATCAGTCCTCTGAAAGCTGCTGCAGATAAAATGAAACTTCACACAGTTTAAAGATTCACTCACATTTGAAACATTTAAAACTGTGAAATGAAATGAAAAGAAAAATAATCTTGAGAACTTGACTTAAACATCTTTAAACCAGAGATTAGGTTAGGATAGGGTTTAGGTTAGCTTAGGTTAGTTTAAATTAGATTTGGTTCACTCAGGTTACGTTTCTGTAAATTAGCTTAGTTTACCTTAGTTTGGTTAGGTTAGCTTTGCTTAACTTGGTTTAGCCGAGGTTATCTTACATTACCTTAGCTTAGCGTAGGTTAGGTTATGTTGCCTTAGTTTAGTTTAGGTTTGATTTGGTTAGGTAACTTGAAGTTAGCTTAGCTTAGACTGGGTTTGGTTAGACTTCATTGTCCATGATTTGTCTTCATCACAATTGAACAATAAAACAGTAAATTGTTTGATCTTAGATCTCAGTCACTGGATATTCAAAAGCAGTTCGTTCTGCCTTTTACAAGACAAACAAAACACTGAAATTCTTCAAACATGAAATCATTTACAGCGTTGGGTGATTTAAGGGGAGCAGTCCTGTACAAACTAAATATATATTTAATAACTGAAAGTCTACACATCAGAACTCGTTCCTCCAGGTTCTGTCTCAGTGATCGTGGTTCCAGCTGGGTGGATGATCGGCTCAGTCAGTGTCCCTCCACGAAGTCCTCGCGCCACACGAGGACAGACAGTACAGCATCACCCTGCCACACAGGAGCAGTGATGTCAGTCCTATAGCGCTCTCTGACAGGGGTCACATGAGGTTGTTTGGTTTGAGAAACACAGGAAGTGATGCTGCATGTGACCTGACCTGATTGGTTGAACAGTAACCTGTCCAGTCAGTAAAGGGTTAAACTGAGCTCTTCCTCCTCCGTCTGTTTCTTCAGTATTTTTCTGAGGAACACTTTGTTTTGTCTGATATATAATGATCTCCTCAGATCATGGTGTGTTTCAGCAGAGACACTCTGATCTGTTCTGAGCAGGTAAACGTCTGCGAGTGAAATAAAACCACATCATTAATCACATCAGCATGTTTCAGTGTGAACACGCTGTGATCCTGCAGGAACTCCACAAACTTAATCAACTCAGCACAATATGTGAAGAACAAGAGGAAAATAAAGAGCTTGGTGCAGAGAAATGATTCTCAACGGGACACAAAAGCAGACGCACAAAGTTATTTCTCATCAGAAACGTCTGTAACGCCATTTTGTTCCGTTCTCCACACGGTTTCATTCCCACCAGGAGGGTTTCAGCCTGCAAGTCCTTATTGAATTGGTCATTTTGTGTTTTTACCAGGGTAGGTAGGTACGTAGTAAATAAATGGTTTCTTTTTTTGTGAGTTTGAGTTTGCACAAACTGTTTTATTTTGAAAATCGACCAGATGCTGTATGCTACAGTGGCCAACAAGGGCAAACACGCTGCATGTAAGAAAACAAATGCAAAAAGAAAACTCTGTGCTCCAGGCCTTGCTTTCTTTTGTTTTTTACTCTTTACTGTAAAAGATTAAGGCCAAATGTAAAAAAAAAAAAAAAAAAGAAAGAAAAAGAAAAAAAAAAGAAAATGTACCTTTTTGTGTGGCCCTCCCGACTCCAACTTTCCTCCAACCATAACTTTCTTCTTCTCACTCACTCCCTCACCTGCATAACATACGTTGATACGTCCGCTGTCTGTCTCTCAGGTGGAAGCTCAGCACTGCCCCTAGAGGCCTGGAGTACTTCCTTTGTATGACTGGATATGCAGCATTTTCCTTTTGCATTTGTTTTCTTATTTGCAGCGTGTTTCTGTTTATGCCACACATTTGGCCTTGTCAGCCACCGTAGTCTGCACTTCCTGCCCTGCTCGATCTGCTCTGTGCAGCTCCTGAAAACTACCTTTGATCCGTATTTTAAGTGGTTTAATTTTAGCCATTGAATTTAGCTGGTTGCTAACCTTAACTGAACTTTTTTTAATTGCTAAACTAAATAATTAGATTAACTGAACCAAATCATGTGACCTGGATTATCTGTTAAACTCAAACAGTTTTAGCTCCACTAGCTAAATTGATTTGTAGCTATTCTAAAATAACCATGAGACATTAAGGGAACATATTAAGTTGAAATCTGATCAACTGACAGTGGAGGACTAGTCCTCACTTGTTTTTGTCCATTTGTAATTTTGCACTTGTCCTGCACTCCTGCAGTGTTCTTGGGTTGGGTTAGGTTAGCTTAGCCTAAGTTTAGGTTACCTTTTATTAAGTTAGGTTAGCTTAGCTTAGGTTATCTTAAATTTAGGTTAGCTTCAATAAGGTTAGGTGAGGTGAGGTTAGCTTATCTTATTAAAGCTTAGGTTAGCTTAAGTTAGCTTAGTTTATCTTACTAAACTAAACTAACTCATGCTAACCTAACCTAAGCAAACAGTTAGTTTAGTTTAGTTTAGTTTAGTTTATCTTTGGTTATGTTTACTTAGGTTAGCGTAGCTTTGGTTTAGTTAGGTTTGATTACCTTAAGCTTATCTTAGTGTAGCTTTGGTTTGGTTTGGTTATCTCAGGTACATTTGTGGGAATATGTTGTAAAATCACAAAACTGAGCCTCATATTGAATAAATTGAATGACACCTACATGTTTTAAAACCTGCCACACTTTCACACTTTTTGTGAAGACTTTTGTAACATTTTCAGAAGAATGAATGAATTTGTTCAACATTAACCACTGTAATGATAATTATAATAAACAGTTCTCAGTGTTGTTGTTCTCCAGGGAACCTGAGCTGCTGCTGAGGCTGCGTCTGTCTGCAGCTCTGGGAGTCTCAGACAGGCAGCAGCTGGTCCAGCGAGGCCCAGCAGACCCTGACAGGACGGGGGAGGGGTGGGGCTGGGGGCGGCGGGAGACTGAAGACGCCCAATTAGCAGCCAATCGAGTGTTTTTAATTAAGCAGCCTGGATGTGTGCGCTGAGGACAGATTGCAGAGCAGAGAGTGGTCAGAAACTGTTCAGTCTTTAACATCTGTCAGTTTTATGTTCTCTGAACCAACCGCAGCGAGCCGAGACGACTCTTCTGACCACATTTCCCATCAGCCCCCTCCTCCCCATCCTTAATGAGGATACACACGCTGGAGCTGGAGGTGATTTTGTTTTCCTTTCATCAGCCTTTCACTCCTTCCACCATCTGCTGAGCTTCAGTCGACTCTGCTGCACAAATCAGCCTCATGTCTGAAAAACAGCAAAGTCTCAGGTCACAAACAAATCAATTCATCTAAAGTTCATCTAACCACATAAAATCTAAAACTTTATGAGATTAATAAAGATAAATATAGAGAGACAACACCTGTGCACACAAAAACAGAAACTCTCTGGGCTGCGTGCATCATGTGACGTCATCATTACTGTACGTCAAAGTTACTTCAAAACCTGGTGCACTTCCTGCAGGTAAACGAGTACTGTACTCAGGCACAAGTACTATTACACTCCTAAAATTTTACTCAGTTACAAGTACTGGTGTTACAAAAATACTTCAGTAAAAGTACAAAGTATTTGTCAGAGTATTAGTCACTTTTAGCAGCTGGTGTCACAGTCACCTCCTCAAATTTACTGCATTTTCTTCTCCTGGTTTAGTTTGAAGCACAGAGTCAGCGACCGCGCTGCGACCATTTCTCCTCATAAAATAACTTTTCTTACAATTTCATCATATTCTGAATATTTTATTGTACACATGCAGTTTTATTCTAATATTTTTCTTGAAATGATGACCATCTGTTCCAACTTTATTCTCAAAATCTCTTCATAGTTTTTCCAGACAGGAGCCCTCAGAGTGTCTGCGAGATTCTGCAGAATTTCTCCAGAGAACAGAATCATGTTTCTGTTTCATCTGAATTCTGTTGTTTTATCAGCTGTTTTTTTTTAGTTTTTAGATGTTGACTCTCAGAGCTGCAGCCCAGTTTCAGTCTGTCTAATAAAACAGAGATACAGTTCAGTTCAGTTTTATTGTCGAGCTCAGACGTGTGAGGTGACGTGAGGTCGAGTCTTCTGAGGACAACAGACTCGTTTCTGTGCATAAATTCTGTTTCCTGAACCAACACGCTGATTTATGATCCTGCTGCTGGTTTGTCTTGTGATAATCACAGCTCACACTTTATCTTCCACACACCAGAGGCATGCAGCAGCATCCTCCTCCTCCTCCTCCTCCTCCTCCTCCTCATCCTCTTCCTCAGAGACATCGTGACATCCAGCTGGGGTCGATGTTTTGGCTGCTGACAGCTTCTTGTTCTCTCTGCTGGATGATGATAAGATCAACCAGAGAATGAATTCTTCAATTCTCCAAACTCATCATTAAATCTCATGTTCAGACTCTGTGTGGATTCATCCGCTGCTGAAAATAGTCCCATGCTATTTGTTCTGGTTTGATTGGAGAAAACTACAGTGAGCAGCTTTTTGAGAAAATTACTGAACTTTTTTAAAATTAAACTTTACATTTGTGAGGAGTTTTTAAAGATTTACATCTTCGGTACAGGAATTAGTTTATTGTGCAAACTGAAGAAGAAAAATCTAAACATTTTTTAATGTTTGCACAGTGAGAAACCAACATCTAAATCTTTAATCATGTTGACCGAGGAGCTTTAAAACCCTTTGATGGTTGATGAGTTGATGGTTTGTAGCACAGCTCCTGTCTTCTCTCATGTTTCTGTTGCTTTCATTTCTTGTCTTTGTCTGTTTTCCCGCCCTTCATCAGCCTCACCTGGTGTCAGTTACTCACCTGCCCCTGATCATCCCCATAATCAACCCCGTCTATATGAACTCACCTGTTTCCAGGCGTCTCTGATGGATTTTCTGCTTCGTTCCCTCATGTGTTCAATGTTTTCTCATGTTCATTCTGTTTTCGTTTGTTTCTGTGGTTTTGGATTCATTTCCCTGCTTCATGGATGTTTACCTTCCTCCTCCTCCTCCTCCTCCTCCTCCTCCTCCTCCTCTCCTCCTCCTGCCTGATTAGTTTGTCTCTTTGGACTTACTGCCTGTTTATGTCCTTCTTCTCAGAGTTATGACAGAAATCTTAAAGAGACTCAGTGATGTGACCTGTTACAAAGTCAAATATACTTTCCCACATTTCCTGTCACAACAACTCTTCTTCTTCGTTGGTATTTATTGTGTTATATGAGTCTGCAGTGTGTGCTGAATGTTTTCATTGATTAGGTTTGATTGTACATTAGTTTTACTTTGCAACAGTCCAATTTCAGATCAACATGGAGGGTCCATGTTGATCTGAAATTGGACTGTTGCTTTCAGTTTAGAGTGCACTTAAACACCTTTTGTCCACTAGAAGGACACTTTAGAGGACACTTTTGTTTGTCTGCGGGGGTTAACAGTGTCAGTGGAGGACCATTGATCAGAATCATTATGATTGATCATACGGGGACCTTGAACTTCTGCACACAACATCTTAATCCTTCCAATAGTTTTTCCGTCTGGTTTGGACTTTTCCTTTGAGGTTTGTGTGGAGACCCAGAGGTGACAAACTGACTCCCACATCGTCTTTTATGACACTTTGTCCCGACTGACCCGCTGATGTCCAGGTGTGTCGTGGACGTTGGTGAGAGACAGACATCTCCCAGCTCTCCCAGCATCATGTCCAGTCTTAATGTCTTCCTGTCTTTGTCCTTGTGAGAACAGAGCGCGCTCAGACTGAACATGCAGCCTCTGATCCGTCCTCACTCTCTGTCCCCTTCTGTTCTCGTCTCCGTCGTATTGTTGTCCTGATGTGAATGCCGCTCGCCGCAGCCTCTCTCAGGTCGCCTCCGAGGACACAATGGTCTTTTGTCCTGGAAACAGTGAACACTTCCTCTCGTCCCGCGTGTCCTTATCGTCCAGTCTGACCTGCTGACAACTGGGAAAAAACCAGAGGACAAACTGGGACAAAAGTCAAAGTCCTGCAGGAGACAATGAGCTGAAACGAGGCGTCATTCAGTCGTCTTATCACCTCTCATTTCATTGTTTCTTTCCAAAAGGGTTCTTCCTGAAGGCCTGTGGTTCTACCCAGAACAATTTGCTTCTGAAGAACCTTTTTTAAAAGAAAGGGTTTGTCAAGGGTTCTTTGTAAGACTAAGGGTTCCACTGAGAACACTTTTCATCCAAAGAACCTTTTTTTAGAAGAAAGAGTTCTTCAAAGATTGTTGAAATTCTTGAAGAACTCTTTAAAGAGTTCTTTGTACCATAATATAAAGTGGTTCTCAATAGAACCCCTGGGTTGAGTCTTAATAAAACCCCTGGAATATGAAAGGTTCTCTGTAGAACCTCCTGGATGTGTTCTAGATAAAAGCCCTTGAAATATAAAAAATGTTCTAAGTAGAACCCTGTGGTAGGATTCTTGTTTGTACCCTCAGAAAGGTGGAAAGGTTCTGGATAGAATCTGGGTGGGACCATTGCATCATAAAAGGGTTCTTTGTAGAACATCTCACAGGAGGTTCTAAGTAAAACCTTTCACAGGTGGTTCTAGGTAGAACCCTTTATGTTGGGTTCTAGGTAGAACTCTGAAAGGGTTCCATGTGAACTTTTCTAAAAAGCTCTATGCTATATGGTTCTAGTTAACAGCTTTATTTCTAGGGGTGTACGTAGTGCTGTCAGAGAACATGGAACGTGTTGCTGTGGAGATAAAACTCTGATTGGTTTGGGGTTTTGAAGATTTTGTAGGTATGATTCATTGATCAATTCATCATTAATTTCACCAATGATCAATTAAGGACAGAGCTGCTCTACTCCAGACAGATAAAACCAAACTGACGATGACGTCGAGGACAAAGAGAGAAGATGTTAAAATGTACCAACGCAGACGTCCATCAACAGTCCTGATCCTCAGAGGAGCAGCAGGAACCTTTAAATGTGACTCAGTCTGATGAATAATTTGAGCTGCAAACTGATCTGTGTTCAGTTTCTCACTGTGGTTTTATTCATTCAACAACTGAAAATTATCAGCCAAAAGTTTGTTTGTTAAATGTTAATAGTTTTTTTCTCCAGTGAACATGAAAGAACATGATGCAAAACTGATCATTTCCACTGATCATATAATAAATAAAAAATAATCATAACATGACTCTGTTACCAAATCGTGCAGCTCACTGAATATGTGCAGCAGCAGACTGTTTATTTTGGGGCCTTTAGGGGAATTTTTTCACTGTAATACTGCAGGTGGCCACTGGGGAAAAAAACAGAAAAGATTCTGAGCAGTGATGCTCAGTCCTTTAAAACCACACAGATAATCAGATCATCAATCAATCTATGAAGACCAGAACAAAACCAAACATGTGCTGTAGAACGCAGCTTCAGCTCACCGTCTGAAATCACTGACAGTCTGAGAGTTTAAAGGGATCGTTTGGATTAAATTAACTTCCTATTCCGCTGCTTCAAACTGACCGCCAGGTTACTGTGGAGAAGTTCCTCATAGAACCAACCACACTGCAAATAACCTGAACTGTTCCTTTAAGATCACATCAATCATCAGGATGTTTGGTGAACTCTGCAGCCTGTAGGGGGCGCTGACAGAGACAGACAGTCTGTGCAGCTTCTAAACATCTTTTTCTTCATGCTCAGAGTTTCAGGCATGTTTGAAATGCTGCACACACACACACACACACACACACACACACACACACACACACACACACACACAGTGTCCATGTAAGGCCGTGCAGGCGTCTCTCATGAACACTCTGTTCTTCTGCAGCCCTGCAGCCTTCTGGGAAACGAGGCCTCCTGGACGTGGATCAGAGAGTCAGAGTGTGTTTACAGGCTGCATTCAGACCGCCAACATCTCACATGAGGAGAGTGTGTGAGTGTGACACACACACACACACACAGAGTCTCTCTGCACAGAAACATGGAGGTGTTGATGTTTACAGGTGTGTGTCTCCACTACAGGTGCACAGAGATGTTATTGTCTGTTATTATCTTTGGATTTATCAACCAACAAAATTACCACCAGAAGGGGCGTGGCTTATATCAGAAGTCATATTTCATTTTCATACAAGTAGGTGGAAATTACCTTTTGACATATGTGAACTTTCTTTGAAATTAATTTCAATCATCAACTGGTAATTGGGAAAATAGAATATAATTATAGAATTAATTTTGTTGTAATTTACAAGTTAATTATTTAGCAGAAAACAGCAGACTTGCATTTGTTTGGCTGCTCAATTAACTTTGCACTACTTTCCTGGAAATGTATAAAGAGAAAAGATTTCAAAACTTAAGAGTTTGAGTTGGGCTCAAAACTCAAACATGTATTGCAGTGCCGTACTCTCAACTACTTTTTTTTACAGTGTAACTGCTGAGGTAGAAGAAGAAGAGGAATGCATCCTTTATTCATCCCTGAGGGGAAATTACATTCCTCTCACTCTGGTGTAATATTGTACACAACAGGCCTGAAATACACACACATGCACAAACAGGACCTACAGACACACACCTGAGAGACGTGTCAGAGCGAGGGGCTGCACACATACATATAGTCAGGTACCCTGAACAGTTAGGGGTTCAGTGCCTCACTCAGAACCTCAGCAGTACACAGGAGGTGAAGTGACACTGAGCTGCTGCTGCCGCCCCCAAAAACTAATGAAGGAGTTAACTTTTCCTAAATAATAATGAGCAACTTGAAGAAGAAGAAGAAGAAGAAGAAGAAGAAGAGGAAATATCTCACCTGAGCACCAACACACAGCTGATAATCTGCTGCTGTCATCAAACCTGATGTTTACATGCAGACAGGTGGCCTCACCTGAGCTCGGGTGAAACACTCACTCTGTGTGTGTGTGTGTGTGTGTGTGTGTGTGTGTGTGTGTGTGTGTGTGTGTGTGTGTGTGTGTGTGTGTGGCAGCATTAATTCATGTAGTATCCTGAGAGCACCTCACCTGTCAGAGCTGCTGCAGCTCAGGTGCACATGAGGAGCAGATTTATGATTTGAGAACGTGGTCTGAAGCAGCAGAACCCTGAGTGACCTGCTGCTCCTGTCAGATGCATTAACCTCAATAATTAACCTCATTAACCTGCAGTCACAAAGAGAGCAAATGTAAAGAGACAATGAGAGCTGATCAGCAGCGACTGATCAACCATCTGGAAACTGGAAGAATGTCAGAAGGGCTGAAAGGTCAAGTGAGGACGGAAACCTGAAACTGAGTGGGTGTGAAATTTAATAAAAATCTTGTTTTTTCACCAGCATCACCAGGCAAAGAAAAAACAAAGGACGCTCTGTTGGCTGAAGGTGAAAATGTGCAAAAAGAGTTTTTGTCAAAAGATAAAAAGATTGTCATGAATGTGGACTCGATGTGACGGACGAGGACGCAGAGCAAACTGTCTCTGGTTTCCTACATTAAGGTTAGATATGAATTTGTTATTATCAGTGGTGGAAAGAGTTCTGAAAATCTCTACTCAAGTACAAGTACTGTTACATTGTTAAAATATTACTCAGTTACAAGTAAAGGTAGAAATTATTTGTCACAAAAACTCAGAGTATTAGTTACTTTTAACCGCTGATGTCACTTCTTTAAACTAGGGTTGCAAATTTTGTGTGTTTTCCTGAACCAATAGTTGAAAATGCTAACAATTAATTAATCATTAATACTAATAATTACTACTAATTAATATTGATAAGATATAAAACACATGATTATTTCCTCATTTTCTTTCTTTCTTTCTTTTTTTCTTTCTTTCTTTCTTTCTTTTTTTCTTTCTTTCTTTCTTTCTTTCTTTCTTTCTTTCTTTTTTTTAACAGCCTGATTTCATAGAAATGCTTCTGAAATTTATAAATAAGATTTCCAGTCTGGAATCTGGAGTTCATTTTTAAACCCCACCCTCCTGTGAGGAGGTCACAGATGTGAATAATAAATTATTTTATTTAACTATTTTATTTCCTAACTTGGTCAAAAGTCTGCAGACATGCAGCTGAAATATGAACTGTGTCTCTGGGGTTTTTGCAACAGAAAAAAAAAGGATTTGCTCATTTCTCTGTCTGAAAGTGTGTTTCTGAAAATATGCTCATCATTAATTCATCAGAAAATTCTTTACAAAGTTCTTGAACATGCTCATAAAACTGACTGACTTGTCCTCAACTCCATCAGATCTCATGGAGTCGCTGTTTTACCAGCAGAGTATCGAGTTTTTAAATTCCTTTTGTGAAAACCTGATGTATCCACATTTCATACTAGTTGTTTTTTGCCCCAAAGAACAAAGATCAAAAGTGAGCGCTCACCTTGAATCCATGACACTAAAACCTAAAAATCAAGCCAGAAATCTTGGTGTCATTCTGGACTCAGACCTAAATTTCAACAGTCACATAAAGACAATTACTAAATCAGCCTACTACCACCTTAAAAACAGAGCAAGAATTAAAGGATTTCTGTCTGGAGAAGATACAGAAAAACCTGTTCATGCTTTCATTTTCAGCAGGCTGGACTATTGTAACGGTGTCTTCACAGGTCTGAGTGAAAAATCAATCAGACCCCTGCAGCTCGTCCAGAACGCTGCTGCCAGAGTCACCGACACCAAGAGAGTGGAGCACATCACACCAGAGCTTAAATCACTGCTCTGACTTCCTGTGTGTCAAAGGACAGACTTTAAAATCTTCTTACTTGTCTATAAAACACTAAATGTCTCGGGCCTAAATCCATCTCGCGGGCCAAATGAGTTATTGTGCCCCCCCCCCCATTCACCCACAAGCAGGCCAAGCCTTTGTATTTTATTGATTACTTAAATTTATGGTATTGAACGTGAAATCGTCTTTGGTAAATGAAATAAAAAAATTAAAAAAAGCACATTATGGATTTGTCACAATCGCATGTTGTTGAGACGGAGTACGCCGCTCGCAGCTCTTCAAAAGATAAGACATGCATTTAATTCACTTCCTGGCTCCAGCCTTGGTTTTCATAATTACACAAAATGTGGAATGTGTGGGTTTGGGTCTGTCTAAATTCATCAAATTAAATTTGGAGATTCACTATTCACATTTGATATGTGTGTGTGTTGTATGAGAAAGAGAAGGTGATGGAGGGAGGGAGAGACATGGCCTGCACATGTCACACTTTTTTTTTTTTTTTGCAGTTTGGGGTGCACAATACACCTATTTAAAAAGAGACTTTGCTGAATGTTGTTTGCTGTGTTGGTTGATGGCAAACTCATATTAAAAAGTATTTACATCATATATTGAGTTCTTGAACAGCAGTTTGTGACCCCGCTGGTTACTCTGCACCCCGATTAGATCTGTTCTGCCACCGACTCTGAATGACCTGCAGTAAACTCTTCATATAGAAACATCATCAGGAACAGAAACACGTTCGACCTGCTGACGTTCTGACAAGTTAAAAATAGCATCAGTTCAAACGTAAAGATTATAAAACGTAAATATTTATTATGTTACTCATCAGCTGAGTCAGAGGATTAGCAGCGATAAGCATAACACGCTAATGATGGGAGTGTATTAGCTGACAATTAACTGTGTGTGTATGTGTGTGTGTGTGTGTGTGTGTGTGTGTGTGTGTGTGTGTGTGTGTGTGTGTGTGTAGGCATCCTCCTGCTGTTTGAACCAATAATGACTCATTAGCATTAGCATTAGCCTCTCCTCCTGAAACACAGAGCTGCTGCACAGAGACAAACTCACTGAGCTGCAGCAGACGAGGGGCGGGGTTACAGAAACACCTTCACACCTGTCAGACTGAGAGAAACCACCAACCTGCTGCAGAAACACCCAAGGATCCAGTTCAGACTCACAGACTCATTTTGTGTGGACGACGCCCATGTGCTCCACCTTGTTTTTACATGTTTGGTCCTGATTTTTCAACCACTGATCAATATGGCAATAATTTTTCCATTAATCAATCAGTTGTTTGGTGCAAAACATAAAGCATTGTGAAGCATTTTTTCACTAGAGGCCATGATATGTGTCTGTTTTTTTTAAAATTGTAATCCCACTAATAATCCTCAATTTTACTAAACGAATCGTAATCTGATTACATCTTTTTTTATCTATAATCTGTTACTCCCGAGCCTGGTTGTAACAATGTACCTGAATGTGACTAATGGTAACGCTGTGACTGTAATGTTGCAGTAACATTATTACAAATGTTCCATCACCACGGTGACGGAACAGGACAGGAAGTTCTGAGAGTTTAAAGGAGTGGTCCGGAGTCTCTGAGTCTTCAGCTCAGGTGTGAGACTCTCCTCCTGACCTTGATTTCTGCACACACACACACACACACACACACATTCTGCACCACCTGACTCAGCTCAGCTTCCTGTCTCAGGGGTCAACAGGAAGTCAGGAGGAGCACAGAGGTCAAAGGTCAGAAGAAGAAACGAAACGACTTTCCATCCTCTTCCTGTTTCACTGATGACATTTCAATCATTCTGTGTGTGTGTGTGTTTAACCTGCAGATATCATTTGCTCTTACTCACTGTTTGCTCCTCTGCCTGTTTGATGTCCCTGAACTCATCGTCCTGTTAGTGACTCACTGAAGTGTTTCACTTTGTGCAGCTGAAACATGAAAAACAACCAAAAACCTGAAAGGAGTTAATAATGTTAATAATCAACCAAAAGGAACAAAACATACCTAAAAATTCTCTTGAGACCAAAAATGAGAAGGTCAGGTTTAGTTTTTAGTCCACAGTGTTGCAGAATCTCTCAAACAATGAAGTGAATGGTGACCAGTTTAAAAACATAAAGTGCCTCCATGCTGCTCGTCTCCTAAAGTCCCAACATGACAAGTTAACTAAATAAATGTTTTTATCCTGAATCTTTAGCTTAGAGCCACGTTCACACTGTCTGTGTGTGTGTGTGTGTGTGTGTGTGTGTGTGTGTGTGTGTGTGTGTGTGGTGTGACGGTGTGCAAACAACATGTTGGGAGAAAAATCAAGAAGGAAAAATCAAATTGTGCTCTGTTTATTTGTAATGAAGAAGTGAAGCTGGAGGGAAACGACAAACCTGCTTTTCAACGTCCGAAACAAAAGAAGAGAAAAAGAACACAGCTGATTGACATGTAGTCAAATAATGTTTGCATGGAGGACGGCTGTGATTGGTGGAACTCACAGGAAGCTGCGATGAGTCAAGGATTTTCTGAGGGTTGTGAAGAGGATGTGTGTGGTAGAAGGAGGAGGTGTGAAGTTAAATAGGAGCACCTCCTCTTCCTCCTCTTCCTCCTCCTCCTCCTCCTCCTCCTCATGAATGTGGAGGCACTCTGTAACTCCTGACACATGTCAGAGTGAAGATGTTCTATTCTGTGTTTTCTGACATTTTATTGACATGTGTGTTTTAAATATGAAATATTTATTCATTATTATCAAAAGAATATTTCTGTTACATTGACAGAGGAGAACGAGGGAAAATCTTCTGGAAAACATTTTTCTGCCTCAGGTTCAACTTTTAATGTTGAGTCCTGAGTATAAGCCTGTAGAGTTGGATGTAATAATAATAGTTTAATAATGATAATGATGATATAATCATGATAGTAAAGGATGAGTAATCTATTACCTGTGACCAGCTCTAATCACCTGGTCAGCCTCATTCTGAGGTGATCGTTGTGACGGCGCTCGTCTGAAAAGTCAGATCGTTTGTGTTTCATCATGAATTAACAGAGTCACACTGATGATGACACACACTCATCTGTAACATAATGCCTATATAAAGTGGACACTAAAGGGTTAAATTATATATAAATAATCATATTGTGAACTATGTGATTGTTGCATCACAATGTTATGTAGAAAACAAATGTAAGTGTTGATTTCTATATCTTGGACATCAGTAGGATACAAACCAAATGTGGGACAAAAAGTACGTTTGTGTGGGACAGTTTGGGACACATGACTCCACGTTAAATAAGAATATTCTACCTGATAACTGGATCTGTGTATGTGTTGAGCTCCCAGAGCTCCCAGCAAGGTGAGTCAACAGGACAGAGCTGAGTCACAGCCTGCAGAACATCCTGCTGACACACACACACACACACACACAGGTGTGCGTGCACTTCATTTCCAAAGAGCAGATGTTGCTTTGAATTTTGTGTGAATGTGTGTAAAATAATAAAGACATGTAGAATATGATTCTGTGACGGAGCAGAAGAGACCTGCAGTCAGAGTTCGATGGTTTCACTCAGCTGATCGAAACAAAATCAGAATCAGAAACTGATTTATTCCCAGACAGGTTTTCATTAACAGTGACTGCTGCAGCATGTTGGTGCAGAACAACAAATATAGAACTAAAAATATAAATAAAGAACATGCTGGAACAGAAAAGCAGAGAACAGACAATAAACACATGAACAAACAAAAAACATTTACAAGTGTGACCCTCATTCTGTTATTTATATGGTTGTGTTGAACGTTGTGTTATTATTAAACACACCTGAGAATCAACACACTGACGTGTGCACACAGACGCGAGTACGTCAACACACACCCGTCTGCAGGACACGAGTCCTCTGCAGCTCTGCTGTTCACACACATACAGACCATAAATCAGTCTGCAGACACACACACAGTTCTGTTAATGAGACTCCGTCACACGAGATCATAAACAGTCCAGACTGAGATTCTCACTGCAGACTGAGACCTTTAAAAACACTGAACAACACAAACACACTAACACACTAACAGGTGGCGGCAGCAGCAGACCAACAACTCCTGTGTTCTGTGAGATAAAATCACTGATTTTGTTCATGGAGTTTGGTTGTTTTTTACTTGACAAAATCAGAAACGATTTGCAGTTGAACTTAAGAGCAATGACTTGGAAATAGTCGATACCTTCTCCCAAGTCCAAATATGAAAAAGTCTGATATTTGAAAAGTGTGACTCATGAATCATGAAATAACATTAACTCTCTTTACTCTCATTAAATCCACTCTTAATTCACCAGATCCACTTTGTTTGAACCAATCAGACGACAGCAGAGAACCATGAAGAACTAACGTCATGTTACTGAGCTCCAGCTGGAAAAAATGACAGCAAAGATCATTTCATTGACGCACAAAAACTACAAGGTTGTTGACCTCTGTATGTTGAAAAATGTGCAGGTCGAAAATTTCAGGTGGTCAGAGGAGAGGACAGGTTCAAAATAAGGTCCTGTCTTTGTCCAGCCGAAATGTAAATGAGCTACATTGAAGGTCATAAGAGGGAAGTCTGGGTGTCCCTGCTCAGACTGCTGCCCCCACAACCCCGCCCCGGATAAGCAGAAGACGATGGATGGATGGATGAAGGTCATAAGAGACTTTGACCATTTTCTTATACTTCTTAAATTCGGCTCCTGAGGAAGAGCCTTTGTCCAGACTAATTTGATCCCAGATGAAGAGCGTAAAATGTCCTTGCACTGATTTTAAATTTGTCTTAAATAATCAGCTCTTGAAGTAACAATGAGATCTAAAAGAAAATTTAAATGAGATCTTAAAGTTGTCTCAGTGCTCAAATTAAAGTTTTGTTGCTCCAAACGGTCGCGAGACACCCGTGAGCTCAGATAAAGATCTGCTGCTTTTCTTTTGTTTTTCTCCTTTTTTCTCCTAAAGGGGTTCAGGAGAAACAGATGAGACGTCAGTGAGCTCAAAATAAGAATTTCATTTTTCTCTAATAAAACAAAGAAAAGATGATTGTGAGAAACAGACTTTTCCTCTGCATGGAGACGCAACAACTTCCAACTTCGTTCAACATCTGAAATATGAAATATAAAATAAAATAAATATAAAAATGTGTAGCTATGTTTTGCTGGTGATTAGTTTCGAGTCTTCCTCAGCTATTTATTGATATAAAATCTAAATAAATAAATAAATGAAGGTTGCAGACCACTGTTGTAAATCAATGAGCCTGAAACTCACTGTTACATTATGACTCGTTTAGGACTCAAAACTCAAAGTTTAGGGACTTGGGCCTTGCCTGCCTTGACTTGGGACTTGAATGCAAAGACTTGAGACTTACTTGTGACTTGTGAAGCAAGAACTTGGTCTCACATGTGTTACTTAAAGTCTGTAAAAGAGAATTAGATTCATGCTGCTGGGAAGTTTTTACAAAACTGAGTAAAGTTTAAAGATCTTTTAATGCAACAAATGTTTGTTCTGAGTTTGTGGTTAATAGCAGGTTTCTGTTCTGTGACAAACAGACAAATTTAGTTTATGAAAGTAGGTGTCGAAATCATGAAAAATGGTCCGTTTTCCTCTGAATAACCTTTGGTTGTGGTTTCTTTCATGCAGAGTTTTCTGTGTGGGTTGCTGTGCTCTGATGTTGTGTTACTCACATGTTTTTGTATTTCACAATTGTTCAATAAAATAAAGGTGTCCTGCAGCGAGTCATTAGCTCCGGGGGAGGCAGAGGCAGTTTCTGCTGCAGCAAAACAACAAGAGCACGCCGCTAACACGCCGCTAACACGCAGCTAACACGCTAACACCTGAGTCATCATCAGATAAATCTCAGGATCAGAGAGGAAGCAGAGGGAGGGGACGCTCACACCCACATGTCCAAATACTGAGAGAAACTGTTAGCCCGTCTGAGAGACAGATGGGCTAACAGGGTTAGCATCCTGCTGTTTCTCACAGACAGACAGAAAGACAGACAGACAGACAGACAGACAAAGAGATGGACAGACAGAGAGAGACATGGACAGAGAGACAGACAGAGAGCTGACGATAAAGAAGAAGTTTCAGAGTTCCAGGAAACGTTTGGCAGCAGCTTCACAGCTTCACACGAACATGTTTGGCTTCAGTCCAGTTCAGTGTTCTGCAGCGTTCTCACTCAGCTTCAGAGGATCTCTCAACTCTGACAGACAAACAAGTTCTTTCACTCTGTTATTCTGTTTTATTATTTTATTCTCTGTTCTCACATCAACAGACTTTTCCAAGGAACCACATATAAACAGTCACTGAAAAACTGGCAAAAACAAAGCAACATTTTACGAATGATTTCTGCAACATTAAACTGTAACACAGTTTATACAGTTTACACTGTAAAAATAACAAGAATTTAGTGGAATTACATCATCTTTTCTCACACTCCAAAACATGAAGCATCAAGCAATTTAAGTAAATTAAATTGAAATATTTAAAAAACAAAAGTCTATTTATTAAAAAAAAAAAAAAATCAAAAACCTGAAAATTCAATTAAATGCACCTCTTGACGTTCAACTTCTGTAATAAAATTATTTGGAAAATTTACATGTAATTCAAATAAATAAAGTCAAAGATTTGGTTAATTGTTTTGGGTGCACATGTTTTATTTGTTCAATTTAACATAAAAAAAATACATTTATTTTCAAAAAACTTCACAAGTTACTTTGAAGAAGTGTTTTAACTTAAAATGATGAGCTGAATGAGAAATCTAACAAAGTTTAGTCAACTCATAAAATTAAGTTTCTAAATAAACATGATCAGCAGATTGGCAGACTTCCCAGCATGCATTGTGTGACTGAGACAGAGCCAATACACACCTGCTGAGAGCTGGAAAGCTTTAGCGGAGACAGTCAGGGACAGACTGGGACACAGCTGAGACACAGAGCTGAGAGACAGCTGCTGAGAGCCGGGGAGCTTTAGGAGGGAGAGCCAGGGACGGACTGGAGCTTCTGGAGGAAGAAACACCGGAGTCTCCACAGAAAGACTTTTGCTCAGTTCCTTCACCTGTAGCTCAGAGTTTATGTTTCAAACTTTTGGGATTAAAAAGCAGATTTGTCTTCACTCCTGCTTCTCAACCTGAATGCAGCAGCGACCCACAGAGGAGCCGGCTGCACTCAGCTGTTTACTGTACGCATAAACTCATAAACTCTTTTTAAAAACAGTTTTAAGAAAACATATTTGAAGAAAACTTACTGTGTCACTGATACACTTTCAGATAAGTTCAAGAACAGCTGTTGATTTAACTTAATATCTGTTTTCACAAGCATAACTGAATTAATACCAAGTTAACATGAGGAGAGTCATTTTGTTTTGAATCATTACAAAATTACCTCAACTTGTCTTTTCTAATTCAGTCACCTTAAAATTTCAAGGCAGCCTGGACACTAACTTTTTACAGTTAAAACAAAATGTTTATTTTTACAGTGTACAGTAACTATAGTTTTCAGATAAATGTGATGTCAAGTAAAAAGTACAAGATTTGTCTCTAAGATGTAGTGAAGTAGAAAAATAAAGAAGCATGAAATGGAATTACTTGAATAAAGTAAAAGTGCCGGAAAACTATAATTTTTAAGTAGAGTACTTGAGTAAATGTACTTAGTTACTTTCTATTGCTGATCTGTGTGTGTGTGTGTGTGTGTGTGTGTGTGTGTGTGTGTGTGTGTGTGTGTGTGAAGAGTGTTTAGAATAAAGAAGAAACAAACCCATTTATGAGAAACGTGCAGCCAGAAGTAGAAACTAACACATCTGTACACTGCTTCCTTTTTCTCTGAAGTGTAGCATGAGCATGTGTGTGTGTGTTAAGAACACTCTGGTAGGAAACAGACTTTGTAACTTAAATGCAGAGAAGCCTGTGACTGTTCATGCAGTCATCTCGAGCTGCATGATTTGGTTAAAAAAAGGATTATTTTGATTAAATTGCAATATGTGATATGATTAGTGGGGATGTGAGAAAAGAGCATTATAACTGAAGTGAATTTACCTTCAGTTTTGTTTTGCGTGTTGGGGGAGACAGCTGAGGACAGAGAAACGCTGCAGTCTCACTGATTTTGCCTCCTTTACCGGCAGGTCAGAGTTTATGGGTCAATCTTTTGGTATTAAAATAAATAAAAAAAATTATTGTCACTCCTGCTTCTCAACCTGTCTGCATCAGTGACCCATAGAGGAGCCGATCGCACTCGACTGTTTATTTTAGGTTTATTCGTCTTTCCATCCATGTTATCTGCTGACCGGAGGAGAAACATATTTAAAAGCTGCTTTGTGAACGTACAGAGAAGAGGGGAAAGAATTTTTTTCTAGGCTTTCTACCTTCTGCAGTTTTAAAGAAACACCATTTACAAATAAGTATTAGCAGCTGAGCTAACTAGCTTAACATCATCACATCATAATGTGTATAAATACAGGAATATGAGTTAGACTCTTTGATCTGCCCTGTTCTTTCATTTGGCTCCTTGCACAATCCAGATCTATGAGTGTTAACTTTACAACCCTCTCTGTATCTCACCGCTCAGTGTTTTTGTTCTGTCTCAGCTGGATCTGGATCTGACGGGTCTCAGAACCAGAACGGATCTGTCAGATCCACTCCCTCCCTCCAGAGAGCTGCGATCTCTGTGACTGTTCACTCATCTGGTGACTGATAGCTGGAGGGAGTTGAGGAGCGCGTGGCAGGAATCACTTGTTGTGGTTAACCCCGCCACAATAAAAGTCTACACACTCTGTGAAGCACTGTTATTGAGCCGTCTGAGACTTTCATCACTTCACTCCTGCAGCTGACTCATCCTGCGTTCAGTCAACTCCCCGCTGTCCTCTGTTAAACTGCCGGTGAGTGACTCCTGTGTGACTCCTCTCGGGACCCCCAGCTGCAGGGTGGAGGGGGGGGCAGCTGGAAGGAAATGAGAGGTTGAAACAGAAAGAGGCTGATAAGGAAAAGACTTGAACTTCCTGTGATCTGGTTTACTGTCTGGACTCAGATCAGAGTCTGTGGTTTGGATTTAAATTAACACAAAGTGAACGTGAAAGTTAAAGACTCACAAAGGACCTGAAGTAAACAGATGAACGCTGAGTAAAACCTCATCATCTGTTTTATTTCACTCCAAACTTCTGTACTTTTATTGGAAAAGGAGTGTCATGGAATTTATTATTGTCTCATTATTCACTTTCACTATTTCTCCTCTTTAACATCAGTGTTTTCTTCGCTCTCTTCACCTCTGACAACTTTAAGTCTGTTCCTGCTCCCCCAGTACGAATTCCATCACCATCCCCTGCCAGCAGTCAGCTGGCTGCACTGCTAACTGAGACAACTAGCAACCGGCAGCATCCGGAGGACGTCAGAGGGAAAAACAGAAAACATTTTCTCTGTAAAACATGATCCTGTTTTACTCAACTCAGACTCATAATTGGTCAAAAAAAAAAACTTGTCTCGACTGCAAGTGACTCAGACGCGTCCTTCACTCACACGTCTCACACAACACAAACTCATTTTCATTTTAAATCTGTATCAGCTCTGTGCATCGTGTGTCCCAGCTGCACTGAGCCCGATGTACGCTACAGTATGACTGACATTTTAGAAAAAAATTGGTGTATAGGTTACACATTTTTACAGTTAGAATCACTTTAGACTGTAAAGAAAAATGATGAGACAACTTAAAATTTCAAGGCAAACTCAAACTCCTAAGTTTTGAAATGAGATCATTTACTTTTCTTCTTTAGCTAAACTTGAATCTTTGGGTTTTAGAACCTCAGAAATTTGGCCACAGTGAGCTGTGAACCTGATTCCTCATTGAAAATTAAATGGTTTTAATTGAAAATACTAAAATTTTAACCATTGTTCACTTCTGGGCATTTTAAACTCAAAGATTTAAATTTATCTGAAGAAGAAAAGTAAATCATCTCAACAACAGATCAGTAGTTGGTAAAACTTTATCATTTGAGTTGGATGAATATTGTACTTCATTTCTGACACATTCTGACCATAATTCCCCCCAAATCTGACAGACTTTAATGTAAGGAACAGTTAAAATGAATTCTGAGAAATAAATGAACTTGTGTAAAAGAAGAAACTGTGAAATGGGTTAGAAATGAAATGAATGCAGTTCAATCAGGGAATTCGTAGCCTCTCAGCCAAGAAGCTTCTTCAGTTCATGAACGCCTCAGTAAGCGTCTCTTTCATGGTCAGATGTCCATTAAAATCTAAAGTCTGCATTAAAAACAGTTTATCGGTTCAGTCAGACTGATAGTTCGACTGTCTCGAGCATTAAAGGTCACGTTTGACCCCCAAACATCTACTGTATGACATCATCACCTTTATCATCTAAATGCTTTGAAGGTTTACAATAAAAACATGCAGAGACGCAGCGGTGAGTCATTTCTATGTGTGTTGGACAGAAATAGACAGATTATATCACTTTCTCTCACACTGACGGTGACTCACAGCGTCTCTGTTGCAGATTCTGTCTCTCTGATTTCGGCTCTGAATCAGCTCCAGACTTCAGTTTGTGTTCAGACTTACGAGCGTCCAGGGAACCTTCCTGTCAGAACACGATGAGCCTCGCTCTTCTCAGAGGACTTTTAGTCATTTCTGTGGTGAAAAAGTCATCACACATCATTACAGGCAGCACCAGCAGGATTCTGGGAAATGAACTGAGGGTTTAATGGCAGCGAGGTCTAATTTTACCAAAACATCTTGGCTCAGGAAGAGTCGGTTTGATAACGCAGATGAGACATCTGCTCTCTCTGCTCTCTTCAAACATCTAAAACAGGTTCTTTAATGGAGCTTCATTCACTGCTGATTCACATCTTCCCACAACAAAGACTTAAAAACAGACTCATCAGCTCAGTTAGCAGTGAAGCTGTGGGGCGGAGCTGTCAAAATCAATTTTATCTCAGGCCACATCAACAGTATGGTTTCCCTCAAAGGGCCAGTTGTAAATGTGAGACTCTATTAATGCATCTACCTGCTATCATATTACATATTTCTCCTCTATCAACTATCTTTAGTTTTAGTAATAACTTAATAATTACCAGGACACCTGACAGAGTGATGTAAGTCCAGTCCCTGCTGCATTTTGTTGGCACAATTATGAAATGTGAAAATATGAATCATGGCTTTTTTTTATGTTTGATAACAACAAACCACATTTCTGTGCTTGATAGTGACTGTCCTCCACCGTCTTCACTGTCTCCACTGGCTTCACATTAAACAAGATTTTGGTTACACACAGCCTGGAATAAGTGTGGGGTAACAGCGACGCTTGTTGTCAGACATTTACACTCGATGTGAGCCGCTGTCGTGGACCGAGAAGTCGAAGCACAAAGAAACAGGTTTAAAGTTCAAAAAATAGATTTCACAAAACAAATAATAGAAGACAACAAAATTAGAGTAAAGGGTCCTCAAAAGAGGTTAACAAAATATAATTCCACTGAAAAATAAGGTGAACAAAAACTCAATTAACAGACCCAACAGAATGAAGACATGAACCAGATCAGACCACATGAAACACACAGGACAGATCTACAAAGACAATAAATAAAACTAACACCAAAAAAACCCCTAAAAGACAACTTGGCTTATAATAAACCTCTTCAAGTATCTTCAAAAACATAATGGTATCATTATTATTATTATTAATCATAATAATAGCTCTGTGACTTGAGCACTCAGGTGGGACACTTGGTTCATTGTCTCACAGCAGGTCAGCCTGTATCTGGTCTGATAATGGACATAAATCCACTGATAGTAGATCAGTTTGCACAGTGATATCAAGTTTGCACACTTTTTGACCCACGCAAACCTTCAGTAAATCAGTAAAGTAACTGAACATGTGGTGAAGGTGTTGGTGAGTGTGTGAATCATTCAGCCACTCAAAGGCAAAAACACACACTTTCCTCCCTCATTACAAGACAGAGAGGTGATGATCCATCTCGTGATCAACTGGTCCAACTTCAAAATCACACACACACACACACACACACACACACACACACACACACATGGGGAAGTAGAGCCCAGGTTAAAAAAATATCAAAGTTCTCCTTTAACTAGAATATTTAATGTGTTTAAAGGGACATTTCACGCTGCAGGGCCTGTAGAGGAGCAGAGTGAATCATTTAGCCCTGGACTTCACTTTGACTCCATACTTCAGCCATGCACCGCTGCAGGTGAAGCATCTTGTTCATTCAGAAAAACAGAGCAGATTGTTTTTATTTCCATTCATTTCTCATAATTCTGCTGAGCATTTCTGCACATCTCCAGCCCTGAGCTAACAGTTAACCCTGGACTAACTTTCCTCACCACCTGATGAAGTGCCTGTAAATCAGGCGTGGAACAGAACGCAGAAACAACAGCTCAGGTTTACAGACTCGACTGGTGTTTCCTGATAAAACGAGAGACAAAACCCTTAAAAACAAGAATTTATAATCATTCAGAGATGTTTGTTAATGAGTCAGGGTGTTGTTGAAGGTGGACTGAGATGATTTTAAGAACTGCAGAGAAAAAAGTGACTCAGAGACGGAGACGGAGACAGAGAGGGGAAAACCCGCCAGAGCTCCGAGACACAACAGAGAGCAGACAGGAAGTCACACACACTCACACACACACACACACACACACACACACACACACACACACACACACACACACACACACACACACACACTGTCTACTTTGGCTGTCTGAACACACTCACAGAGACTGAAGTTTTGTCTCCATTCAGATAAACAGCAGCTTTCCAACATCTGGACAGACGAACAGGGTTTGATCCAGACGTTCAGACGGTTACATAATGTTTCAGACTTTGACTCTTAAACTGCTGACTCAGACTGTCACAATAAAACACAAAACATTACAAAATACAAACAAACAGACAGAAACAACGTGTGAAGAATTAAAACTGAACCACCATCTTTGTCTTATTCTTCTTCCTCTGCATCTTTGTCTTCATCATCGTCATCTATTTGGTCTTCTTCTTCTTTGTCTTCATTGTCTTCTTCGTTATTGTCTTCTCTGTGTTTTTCATCATCGTCATCTTCTTCTTCCTCTTCTTTTTTCTTCTTCTGCTTCTTTCCCCTTTTCTTCTTTTCTTACTTTGTCTTCTTCTTTGACTTTGTCTTCTTCATCTTCTTCTCTGCTTTGTCAGAAGACAACCTGCTCTGCCTCCTGAGTCTTGAACAGACCATGATTTTTTTTTCTAATTTTGAAATAAGATTTAACACCAAAAATACTTGAGGAACCATCAGCTGTGTTTTTTGTTATTTGCTCTAAGAGACAGACATCCTGTGTGTCAGTGTGTCTCCTGTCAGTGTGTCTCCTGTCAGTTTGTCTCTCTGGTTAATGAGGTTTGTGACTCACACTTTCTCCTGTTAAATCTTTCATCCTGCCGACAGTTAGAGGAGGAGGTGTGGATTTAATGTGGAGGAGTGCAGGGAGGACAAGAATGAGAAGAATTAGAAACATCTTTATTTATGCAAATTACATGCAAACGTCATGCAAATGAGCTGCTGGACATCAGCATGGAGATCTGCTGCTGCTGCTGCTGCTGCTGCTGCAGGCGTCTTCTCTTTAATCTGTGGCAGATTTGCATCAAACTGCAGAGATGAGTCTAAACAGGATGAGACTCATCGGGACAACTCTGAGTCCTCTCAGGGACGGCAGGGTAATTTGACTGGAGATGTAAGAGAGGGTGGGACATATAGTGTCTCTGTCAGTTTACAGTGTCAGTTACATTTAATCACCTTAAACCTCGTCTCATTCTTGTAAAATTAGCCTGAAACACGTCTACAACAAAAACCCAAGTCCATGCACGTCTCTGATTTCTTTTTTTTTTTAAATCATCTGAAGGAAATAAGAATTTCCTGCAGATGACCTCAGAATGAGACTTCAGAATTCAGCTTTAACTGATCCCAGGTTCAACTGTGATAATAACACAGAAAATGAACATTTACAGATGTTTTTCAGAGGGAATGTTTCCCTCCCTCAGAGTAACTTAGGTAAAACACATTATAGAGCTTTTTCAGTTGAAATCATCACTTGAAACTTTTTGAAATAGGACATGGAAGCTCCTATTGGCTGAAGTCAGGTGTCAATCAAAAATTCAATACTTTCCTCCTGGTTTTCTAAAAATATCCCGTTTTATTAAACTCATTAAGTGTCGTCCTATCAGACGGAGCTGTGGTCATTTATTCCACCTCAGCTCCACGCTGACTCCGCCCGTCTCAGCCTAAATGAGGCTCTCTGGTTCCAGACATGCGGTAAACCCCAAACTGCAGACTTTAATCCAGAGGGACCACACAGAGTCTGACTCCCACTCCACATTTACAGACAGTGAATCAGGAGGCGTCTCAGACGGGGTTTCCACCACCGGGGTCCACTCACAAATCTGTCGATTTTACAGAACGTTCGGTTTGAGGAGTTTTTCCCTCCATCTGCACAGATCCAGAGTCAGTTTATTGTCTGGCTGTCTGCAGAACTGTTGGACTGCGTCTCCTCTCAGACTGGAAGTCAAACAGTCTCTTCACATCAAACATTTTCCATAAATGAATTTTCTGATCGTGTGTGGACCTGCAGCGGGCGAGCAGAGCTGCTGCTGCTGGACAGCTTTCTGGGCGTTTCCACGGCGTTGCATTCCTGCGTCCTGAGCAGCAGCCGGAGAGGAATGTGAGGAATGCAGCCGGCATGTGACAACACTGACAGTCTGAGTCCACACAGACTCTCTGCAGAGATTAAAACCTGTGGTACAAACTGTCAGACTGTCTGAGTCTGAGCAACACTAACTAACATCTGAGTGTCCCAAACTGAGGCTCAGGGCCTACAGACAGGTCGCAGGATCAGGATCTCTTTATATATTTGACATATTTCTTATTGTTAATTTTATATTTAGGATAGGCAAAGAATCTGAAGGAAACAGGAAACAGTCTGAGCAGGAACATCAGGTAAAGCTCCTTCTATTGCAGATTACAAAAAACAAAAACAAACAAACAAAAACAAACCTTCCAGGAACATGGAATGTAAACAAACGGTGTGTCTGATTTTACAAGTGCAGAGTGCTCTGTGTTGCTATTGGTCGACAGCACAGACATGTCACAGAACGAGGAGACCAAACCTTTCTTTTTGCGTGTCGTCAGACGTCCAGATGAGACATCATCTGTCACTACATGAGATAAAATCAGCAACTCTTGACAGGCAGATTAAACTGATGTTAAATGATATTTATATTTTTCAGTCATTTCCTGACAAAGATTTTTGACAAAGAACTTAATTTTGTGCTCCAATAAAAAAAAAAAAAAAAGCTGTTGCTAAAACGGGACAGTGACGTATGATTGTGCTCCGAGCCGAAGCACAGTCAGCTAGCAAGACAGCTAACTGAGCAATCTAGTTCACAGCAGCTACAGTTAGCAGCGGTTAGTGGTTACTTTAGCAACAAGTAATGCTAACTGTCTATCAGAGTAAATCACAAGCAGAACAGCTGGAGAACATCAGAGGGAAAAACACGGTTAAGGTTAGAAAGGTTAAGGTTCATGTTACCATGGTAACAATCAGTGCCACCAACTGATCAGTAGAACCCAACAAGAAAAAAGAGGAAAACATGGATCATGGTCTGTAGTTTGCTGTTAACTGTCACTGACAGTTTTTTGTATTGTTACACTCTGCACTAAACTTTACAGGTAAAACTTCGTTGGAAGAAAAAAGACATATTTTCTGTTGGCGGTTGGATGCAGTCACTCAGTCAGCCAGTTTTTAACTTTGAAAAAGGTCTTAATTTACCCAGAATTCATTGTGCTGTAGTCCTACACTAGTTAATATAGTCAAGAACTAAACTTCATTATGCAACAGATGAATTTAGACGTCTGTCCTGTGTGTCCCATGCTGCAGGGTTAGCTCACTGATCGCTATTGCTATCCGTGCTAAGGATGCTGACCTCAACATATATGCTTGCTCAGCGTCCTGGTTGCCATGGTAATGGATTACATCTGACCATTAACCACACACACACACACATACATTTCATATGGTTTGATGCGTCAGACTGCAGCCCATAATATTCAAAAACAACTGTGACTTTGGTTCAATTTCAGAATGCAAAAATATGCAGAAAAAAACTTAATGTTGCTTCAGAGTGAGATTTTGAAAAACAAATTCTTCTCGGCGTCTTCATGTCACACACTCACCTGAGTCTGCTGAAACTCTGACACCTTGTAGTTCTTCAGTAAAACTACAGAAAAAACTTTCTTTCAGTGTTTAAATGTTTAGTTTTTCAGATCGACTGCTGCTGCGACTGGAGGATGAAACACGTTTATTTCGTTCTGCAGCAGAGATGATTTCTGGATGATTTCTCGGCATCCTGCAGGTTAGTGAGGAGACGTTTGACAGCCGCAGGGTGTCAGCGGGGCGTCGGGGGGGTCAGCAGCTGTCGGAGCATCTGTGAATCTCCTGACAAACAGAAAAACTCTGCAGAGTCTCAGAGACTAAACCTCTGTAAAAACAGCTGTTTTCTGACTGGACCCTGGTGTGTCTTTGTTTCACTGCAGTAACTTTAAACTTCAGGAGAAAAATCTCCTCCTCCTCCTCCTCCTCTGTTTAGTCTGACCTCCACTCAGTGACATCACAGCGGGACGTTCAGTGGTTTGTTGTAATTATGGAGGTTTTTGCCTCAAAATCTGATCTGTGACCAGTTTAGAAAGTCTGTGGTTTGATCTCTGAGTCAGGGCTGAAAGAAGAAGAAAGGAACAAACTTTTACTCCAGTAAAAGTTATAAAAGTACCAAAGTCTCAGGAATAAAATATACTTAAAGTGCAACAAATTGAAAGTGCTCATGAACATATATGATATTAATATATGACGATATTATTGGATTATAATCTGTTTCCTCTGAAGCATCTGCAGGTAAACCTTCGCTGTGTTTCATGTTTTATAATTTTTTTATTTTGTTGATTTTTAATAAATGACTAAGATAAAAAAAAAAAAAAAAATTGATTTCAGCTGACCCCACTGACCCTGTGACCCCTGTGACCCCCCGTCAGCAGGTCAACAGCTGTGGGGACAAATTCACACCTCGAGTCGTTCAGACCTCGAGAAACAAACACTGAAACACACTTTACCTCCCAGAGACTGAAGACAACTCTGATCTGTACGTTTATACTGCAAATAACACAACTTTATTTTACTGTTTTTACTTTAAAGCATTATAATAATCATTTCTACATGCAGTGTAACTTTAAAAAATAACTGAACATAGCTGAACAATTAATTATTTAACCCTGAAAACAATCAACAGATGAATTGATAATGAAAACATAGTCAGTATAACTATTTTACATTTGACAAATGCTCATTCATCTCTCTTTAAATAAAGAAGAAGAACGACCTGTTAATGAAAAGTGTCAGTAATAAAAGAAAGTGAACACTGACCTGTGATGACCGTATTATGACATAATGACATGATCCTGATCCCTGAGCTGCTGGTTGCGGGCTGCGGGTTGCTGGTTGTGGGCTGTGGGTTGCGGGCTACGGGTTGCTGTTGCGGGCTGCAGGTTGCGGGCTGCGGGCTGCTGGTTGCGGGTTGCGGGCTGCAGGCTGCGGGTTGCTGGTTGCGGGCTGCGGGTTGCGGGCTGCTGGTTGCGGGTTGCGGGCTGCAGGCTGCGGGTTGCGGGCTGCAGGCTACAGGTTGCCAGCAGCAGGTTGCCGGCTGTGGACTGTGGGCTGCGAGCTGCTGATTGTGGGTTGCGGGTTGTGGGCTGCGAGCTGCTGGTTGTGGGTTGCGGGTTGCCGGCTGCAGGCTGCAGGCTGCAGGCAGAGGTCAGCTGGGTGAAGTTCAGCAGACGGAGGAGCAGGAATGTGAAGAATGTGGAGAAACATTTTCACACCTAAACACACCTGAACAATCACTCACTCAGATACTAAAATAAAATCCTCAACTCTTTTAAAACTTTTCTTTTCTTATTCAGTTACATCTGAACTGTAACTTCTGTTTTGTCTGTTTTATTTTATTTTGAATTAACCTCATTTTAACCCTTAACCTCATTTATTTAATTTTCTCTTGAGGTTATGTTGTAATGTTGGACTTGAAGATTCAAGATATTTGTCACATCACAACATGAGACTGCAACAACCTTGACAACTGTATAAATATCAGACGTAAATAAAGAAAAAATATATACATACATACATATAAGAAAAGTTAGATGCAGAGAAAAGTGGCAGAATAACAACATAACAACATATAATAATACATTTACATGCAGAGAAAAAAACAACAGAATCTCACAATAAAATAAAATGAAAGCAGGGTAACACAAACAAACAACAAAAACATACAAAGACAAATTACAACAGTTAAAGACAAAATACTATGAAAACTATTAAGAGATAATAAAAGATAAACCTTAATTAATCAATGAGCAATAAGAATGAAACACAGAAAAGGAACAATTAAAGAGTACAAATACAAGAATAAATAGAATAATAAGAATAAGAATCACATAAATAAAACAAACAAGAATATTAAATGGTAAAACTCTGTAAATGTGCAACAAGTCCAAAAGTACTGAACAGTACAGCTGTAGACAGAAAAATCCTGCAGTGTGACACAATCAGACAAAGACAGTTAAAGGATAAAATCTTCAGTTTCTCCAGGATCTCACAGGATGTTTTTAGGATTGGCGCAGCCTGAAATGTCTGATTTCACAGCAGCTTTTCTTTAAAAAAATAGAATTGCAATGCATGTTGTATGCATGATTTTAGACAATATAATTACAGCAAGTGAAATTGCAAAAGGAAGTTGCAATTTTTTGTATAATTCATTAAAATCAAAGGCAACTTGTTCCAAAGAGAATGAAACCACACTCTGTTCTGAGTAACCTCAACAAAAAGGCTCAGAATTACAAAAACTATAAAGGTAAAAAATAATAATAATAAATGATTTTCCTCCAATGTTCTTGAACATAAAAGTCTTTGTGGCTGTGATTCAGTCACATTTATCTCCACATAATTCACTGAATTAATCATAATAATGATGATAATAATACTCTTTGTACTGAACTTAAGTACAATTTTCAGGTACTTCTACTCGACAGTTCAGAAGCAAATGATCTTTTTACTGCACTACATTTATTGCACAGCTGTATTTACTTCTCCTGTTTAGATTTGACCAAAAATCATCAAATCAGGTTAAAAAAAACTCCACAAACTGATTTAAAAACAGTTAATTTAGCAGAACCTTCAAGGATTTCTTAACAAAATAATAAACTCTGATGGAGACTGTACTGTATATTACTGTCAAAAACAAATGATTACATACACACACACACACACACACACTGCTGCATGCATGGTTCTGTGTGTTTGTGTGTGTCCAGTGTGTGTGTTAAACAGCGACAGGTGAGCACTGCACGCTCAGCATGCTGGGAGTTCTGTGGGTCGTGACCTCAGCTGACCTCTGACAGTTTGACACCTCATCAGGTAAATGAGCACAGGTGTTCAGTCTGCACACTCTCAGGTCACTGAGGAGTCACAGCTTCATCACACTCACCAATCGATCAGCCCTGAACTCTGTAACTCAGACTGAATTTGTCAGCGTTTTATTGGCTGCCTGTCGTCTTGGCGCTGCAGACGTGTTGTGTGGGAAACAAACATCTGACTCAGCGCCAAACTGCAGTCAGGATTTATGTTTTTTGTTGCTGATGAAGATGACAGTAATTAGTGCAGGTTTACCTGACGCTCAGGTGAACTCAGTCAGCTGTTCACTTCCACCCTCATATTAAAATACCTCTGAGACAAGCCTGCAGCTTCACACACACACACACACACACACACACACACACACACACACACGACTCCTGATAGACGCTCCAGAGAACAAAACCTACAGGAAAAACATGCAGCATTTTTATGCATCAAAGACGAGGAAAGTATGGAAGCAACAGAGGCTCAAAAAATGACTTCTGAAGGAGCTACGTGCACAGAAAGGTGTGACAGTTAGCATGTATGAGAATATGTTTGTCATAAAGAGGAAGTAGATTTATTGTGAAAAGCAACAGTAAAATCAGAGCAAACATGCAGAGAAAGAAGAAATATTTTGTGGGCCAAAAATGTCTGTTTTGAGAGAAAAGGTTAGAGTCCTATCCTGACCTCCACAGAACAATCTGAGAGTTTGTCCTCAGAAACTGTTTGGAAAAGGCACTTTCAAAAAACCCTTGACAGGTGATTGAATGAGCCGTCTGTCTAACTTTCTTTGTTCTTCTCTCAGTGAAGAAATTCTCTCCACTTCTGATATAACTGACGCTACCACAGTATTTATGCTAACCTCTTCAGGAGCTGCCACTGTTTGTTCGAGACGAGTCGGTTCCATGACGCTTCTTGCTGTCAGCACACCTAAAACCACGCCCACAGCTGCTAGTGGTCCCTCTGAGTACACTGATTGGCTGCACCACTTTTGGTGTGGACACAAATGGATAACTTGAAACCTGGAGGGACGGATTCTCGTGTGATCTTGTGATTTATTTTAAGTTTCATGTTAACTTTTAGCTGATAGAAGTCGTGTTCAGGTGCTGCTGAGGAAAAAACAACATTTTATAATTTTTCTGCCTTATAATAAAAACTGTTTAAATAACAGAATAAAAGAATTCATGACAATGTAGAGACACACACTGTAAAATAACAGAAGTAAACATGATGTGAAATTGTTGAATGTGTCCTGCAGAGACTCAGTCTTCACTGCGTCCCTGCAGATACAGACATGCAGCCGTCTGTCCTTCTGTCCTCTGCTGTTTGTGTGTCTGTTTGCTGGATGGCTCCTCTCCTCTCCTCTCCTCTCCTCTCCTCTCCTCCTCCTTCTTCTCCTCCTCTCCTCTCCTCTCCTCTCCTCTTCCTCTCCTCTCCTCTCCTCTCCTCTCCTCTCCTCTCCTCCTCTTCTTCTCTCTCTCCTCTCTCTCCTCTCTCTCCTCTCCTCTCCTCTCCTCTCCTCCTCCCTTCTTCTCCTCCTCTCCTCTCCTCTCCTCTCCTCTCCTCTCCTCCTCCTTCTTCTCCTCCTCTCCTCTCCTCTCCTCTCCTCTCCTCTCCTCTCCTCCTCCTTCTTCTTCTCTCCTCTCCTCTCCTCTCCTCTCCTCTCCTCTCCTCCTCCTCTCCTCTCCTCTCCTCTCCTCTCCTCTCCCCTCATCTCGTGTGGCGTCAGACCTCTCTGACATTTGGACCAGGTTATTTAAAGCAGGCTGGCTCTGGTCTGAGTCAGGACTCAGAGACAGGTTTCGTCTGTCAGCTGTGTGTGTGCGTTTGTGTGTTTACGTGTGTGTGGGTCGGCATGGCGTTGTGTTTGCGTCTGTCGGCTGCAGGGCGAAGCCTGAAGTCTGGCTGTGGGTGTTTCTGACTTTACACTGAGAGACAGAGAGACTGATGAAACAACATGAGTCACACTGAGGCTGTGTGTGTGTGTGTGTGTGTGTGTGTGTGTGTGTGTGTGTGTGTGTGTGTGTGTGTGAGTGTTATTTGTTCTGGGACATAGTTTGGGATGAGCTGCACGCTATCTGCACATTTTCTTCTTCCCACTGCAGAGACACGCCTCGTCATGTGTGCTTTCACAACACTGTGTGTGTGTGTGTGTGTGTGTGTGTGTGTGTGTGTATGTGTATGTGTGTGTGCGTGTGTGTGTGTGTGTGTGTGTGCAACTCTGCAGCTCCTGCCCATTAAATCTGTGTTCAACAGATAAATTAGAGATGAGTGTGATGAGAAATAAATTCTTATGAAATCCTGTAAAATTCAGTTTATTAGGTGGAGACTTTTATTTTGAAAGGTGCAGTTAGGGAGAACATTTAGTTTCATGGAGAATTTATAAACAGAAGATTTTGTGTTTTAACAGGTATGTTTCAATGTTCAGCTTGAGTTTGTCACATGTTCTTCACTCTGTTTTCTGACTGGTTGTTCTTCAAAGCACAACTGTACACTTTAAGACTTTAGGCCTGATCCAGTCCCTCCAGGAAGTTGCGTCGCAACAATAATCAATCGAGAACTCTGTGTGACCTTATAATTTTGTGCAAACTTTAACCTAACTCTAACCTAAAAGGTGAGAAAAATCCAGTTCTGCCAAACTGTTTTCTTTAAGTATGTTTGAGCTTTTTGTGCCTTTATTTTGTAGTAAAGCTGAAGACAGACAGGAAATGGGGATGATGTGCAGCTGGGATGAGACTGCAGAGGACTCCTCCAGCTGAGCTACAAGAGCATCGCAGTTTTCCAGACTGTAAACAATAATTAATAACATAAATATAATCAGAGTCTTCATAAGTTTACAGACGTTTAAATGAAATGGACTCAGAGAATCCGTCCCTCTGGAGGTTTTCTGTGAGGATATGAGCAGTTCAGTATCTGGTGTAAGTGTTTGTGTTTTCTGTGCAAATGATTCCTTTTGTTTCTGGGGCGGGGCGGAGGTTGTGCTGTGGTCGGAGCCCTCCTCTGCAGGGCGAGGCCAGTGGCGATGGTGGTTTGGTGGTTTGGTGGTTTGGGGTGTGAGGAGGGTCTCAGGAGCTGCTGCTGCAGGAGGAGGACAGGGTGGGGTCCTGTGGTGGTCGGGGTCTTTTATCGTCTATTTTTGTCTCATGTCCCCCCACAAAGTGTCCAACCAACAGAGAAGGAGGGGCTCAGTGAGGGATGCTGATGGACAACTGTGGTCACAGTACATTTATTCAAGCATTGTGCTTTTATACTTCTACATCTCAGAGGTAAATATTCTTCTTTTTACTCCATTACATTTGTAGTTTTTAGCCATGATGCCACAAACATGTGATGATCTTATAGACCAGAATTGGTCATATAGATCTGTTTTTTGTTTTGTTTTTTTACATTTGAATTTTCATTTATTATTGTTGAAGGTCTGAGGTTTTCCTTTAAATTGTAAAAAGTTGAGAAAATTCATCATTTCAAGACCAATCTCGAGATTTTTAAATTTTATCAAGTTTTAATACTTTTCCTCTTCCAATAAAATCGAACTTGGAGAAACCACCAAAGTGAAACTGAAAAATAAATGGTTGCAGCTGAAACATATACTTCACTTCAGTGAGTTACTCTACAACTTCTGAACTAGCATTTTTGTGATGTTTATGAAACTCAAAGATTCAAGTTCAACTTAAAGAAAAACTTTTCACAACTTTAAGAGTTTGAGTTCAAAACTCAAACAATCTGTTGAAATAAATTGCCTTGAAATTTTGAGTTTCCTTTTATAGTGTCTACCAAAAACTAAAATGTGCGTCACAGCCTTTGTCTTCGTCTAAATTTTGCAGGTTTCTAGTCTTGAGTCTCCTCAGCTCGCTCTGGATGCCAAATCCAAGAAAAGAAGTCAAACTGCAGCTCAGCTTCTCACCTCTTTAATCCTCCTCAGGACATTAAAGTTATTTCACTGTTAACAAACATCCAAATAAGGTTTATAAATACTTTACAAACTAATTATAGACAAAGTGTGATGTTTCTGAAAGGTTTACTGGTCAATACAAAAAACTGAATGTAGTAAATAAAATGTTAAAATGTGTCCAACAACAAACAAACATCAAGATTTAAGATGAAGAGCAGCTAGTTACAGGAGCTCTGACTTTATGTTCTTATTTTTACATATTTTATGTTTTATTCTTTTATGTGAATGTTTTTGTTCTTTTATCTTTATTTTATAAGTATTGTATTGTCACTCACTCAATAAAGTTTAACTTTCTTAATTGTTATCGCCTCTTATATAATTTAAAATGTATAAACTCATTATCTTGCTATTCATTGTTCATTAACAATGAATTAACTGTTAACTAAGGTTTAATTCACTGTGAATTGAATGCTAATTAATCGTGTTTATTATAAAGAGTTTAGATACAAAGTCCTCGGCATAATCAGCATAATTATTAAAGATAAATATCTATAGAATATCTGAGAATATAGAGAATATATTCAAGAATAAACTAAAATGTAAATATATATATGTATATATATATACATATATATGACTAATATACAAAGATGCATAACATCAAACATAAAAATACAAGTACAAGAAAACTGAACAAAAATATAATAAAAATGCAAAAAAATATGGTAACAAGAGTTTCTCCTCTTCCTCCTCTTCTTCTTCTGTTTTCTTTCTCCTGACAAACTCTTTCCTTCCTTTTGAATCGTCCTGTAAACATGTTTGTTGTGTTGATGTAAACAAACTGAGGAGCTGCTCTGATTGGTGGGGAGGGGCAGTGAGGGCCCCGCTGTAAAGACATTAGTCTCACTGCAGGGGCCCTCAGGTAACATTAGCATTAGCATTAAGGTCATGTGATCATGTGACCGACTGCAGCTCCGTTTGTTTTAACGTCCTCGTTTCCTTCATTCATATTAACACCTGACTGCAGAAAACTCATCAATAACTTTTGATTTACTGTGATCAGCTGACCCACCTCGAGGGCCAATCAGAGAGCATCTTTTAGAAATAAAAAAGAAACAAAACAAACTGATTTTTATTGCTTTTTAAAATAGTTTCATCAGAATTATTCTTGTTGTTTTCATCAATTTTAATATTTTTAATCTACTTTTAACTTTTCCTTGTGGAAGATGACTATCAACATAGAGTCCTTTATGTAGCCGTTTTTAAATCATAATACTGAATTTGTTTTGATTTACATAAAATGTGTCAGTATGTCTGTGTCATTTATTATCATTTTATCATCAGTTTTCAGAAGTCAAGGCTGTGAGCAGTGGTTTGTAAACTACACTGTGCTTCGTCTCCACATAACGTGCAACAATTTACCTGAGAGAGAGAGAGAGAGAGAGAGAGAGAGAGAGAGAGAGAGAGAGAGAGAGAGAGAGCAGAGACAGAGAGAGAGAGAGATTGTTCTCATATCAGGACACATATTATCACTGGAAAACCTTGAAAAGTGCATTTTGCATAATATGGGACCTTTAAATGACAAAATATATCTTCCTCTTCTTTTATTTTATCTTATGCCTGACACTAATACTCTTCTGTAGAAAAGTAACTTGGACTATTACATTACAGTGATGTGTTACAGTAAAAATGTATGTGATGTGGTGAAAGTAAACAGTGGCATAAGTAAGTACATGTACCTCAAAAGTAAGAGTAAATGTACTCAGTTACACTGGCTGATGTTTGCTGCAGTTACAGTTTGTGTCGTATTTATTACAGAGTTTTAAAGAACAAATTTAATTAAATAAAATAAAAGGTTAAACCAAAATGATCAGATAGAGTCTCTCTCTGTGTGTGTGTGTGTGTGTGTGTGTGTGTGTGTGTGTGTGTGTGTGTGTGTGTGTGTGTGTGTGTGTGTGTGTGTGTCCGGAAGCTCATGAGAGCAGGATGTAGTTTAACATGAAGGACTTCCTGTTGCTGAGGACAGCGACCAATCAGGAAGCAGCATTGGATTTCCATTAACAGCATTAACTGATTCTACTGAAGTGACGACTGACGATCGGAGGAAAAAACTGTTTTTTCTTCTGTTCTGAGTTTAGTTGAGATGATTTATTATTATTAATTATTATTATTATTAATTCATGTATTATTATTATTATTTTCACACAAACTGAGAACATGAGAACCGATGAAACAGTCAAAGTCGAGACGTGCAGTTTGTGCAGTCATGAGCTTTTATTTTGGAGGATGAGCTGAGAGACAAACCATCTGCTGAGAGAGCTCAACACACACACACACACACACACACACACACACACACTACCACACTCTTATCTCCTTGTCAGTGAGGATACCGAGGTGATGAATTCTCTTTAAGTGTGTTCAGATAACTCTTCTTAAACAGTTTGTGCACATGGATGTCCATGCACTTCCAGAGTGTTTGTCAATTAACAAGATTGTGACAGGATTAATTTTTCACCATTTTCTGATATTTTCTGGAACAAAAACAAATTAATGAATGCAGAAAATAATCACCTGATTAATCAAAGAACTCCTGAACCCTAAAACCAGGTCTGAATCCCCTCAAACAGATCTGACAGTCTGTTTTTAATTATGTTCTTATAACCCTGCATATAGACGCCATAATTCACAAAAATACTCTAAAAATAGTGTTTGTACAAGTACAGAATATTTGAGAGTAAAAGTACAGATGTGAGTGTTATGAGATGTTATATGAGTGTTATTACTGATGCAATAATGTGTAATAATCATTTTAATGTCAGAGCTGATGAGTCATCAGTGAAACTTATTGGCTGAATCTGAGTCTTATTTGCATATTTTCTGCAGAAACACAAACAGCTGGAGGGTTCAGGTGGAGGGGCGTCCTGACGTGGTCCTGGTCTCAGGTTTTGTCCCTTAAGTGGTCCTGTCTCAGGTTTTTGTCCCTGAAGTGGTCCTGGTCTCAGGTTTTTGTCCCTGCAGCATTCTGGGAAAAACCCATCAACAACAACTGAGTTTTTGTATAATGAAAAGACTGAAACTGACAGCAAGTGAAGTGTTACTGCAGGATGCAGGATTTTCAGGTACTTGTAGTTAATTTTATGATATCTTATATTTTTACACCTGGACTTTCCACCAGATTTATCTGACAGTTAATTTTACAGAGTGAGATTATTAAATCATAATGTATTTTACAGATTAATCCTCTCAGCAGTTTATAAAGTCTTTAAAATGAATTTCATCTTTGCAACTGCAACATTAAGGTGATGAACAGATGAATGTATCATTAATTATACAATAATATCTTATGTATGATTCTGAAATGAGCCATTCTGCATAATTAGTACTTTTACTTTTAGAACTTTAAATATATTTTGATGCCACTTTTGCACTTTTAGTTAAGTAAGATTTTAAATGCAGTATTTTCACTTGACACAGAGTATTTCTACACTGTGGAAATCTCATCTTTAAAGTTTTTTCCAGGTTTTCCAGGTTTTCCAGGCCCAGCCCTGCAGTCAGTTGGTCAGTGCAGGTCTGAGTCCTCAGAGTCGCTGTGCTTTGTGGTCTGGAGGAGAAACAGAAGCTGGAGGGACGCAGAGAGGAGGACGTTTGGTTTGAGATCAAAGTGTGGTTTGGGTGGGTGGGGTTAGGCTGGTGGTGGGTGGGGGTTACCTCAGCACATGGTCTGTAATTGTGGGCTCGTGAACACAGAGAGAATGGAGCCTCTGTGATGGTGTTTAGATGATCTCTGATTGGTTAAAGACAGAAAAGTCAGATGAGGAGAAAAAGAGAAAAAGTGTTTTCTTCTTCTTCTTCTTTTAACCATTTAAACTCCTTTTTCATCCTAAAGTCCTCAAATATAAAAAAAAAGATTAATTTATCCTCAAAGATCTGCTGTTTCTAAATAAAATCCAAGTGAATTCAAACTAAAATCCCACAGCTTCAAGCTGTTTTTAAAAGGATTTTCTCATTTTAAAGGATTTCTTTTTAAGTTTATTATGTTGAGAAGACTCATTTAACTTACCCAAAGTTCATTAAATGACTGTTGATCAAATTCACGTAATTACTTCCTTTTAAGATGATTTAGTTAAATCAAAATCAGATGAAAGATATTCTGTTTCTTTATTGTTTATAAACAACCCCTTCATAAACAAAGTCAGCTTCTTTCAGGTATTTTTTAAAATCAAGTTTCATTTTGTCCTCATCTTCTCCTGTCTTGTTCATCGAGCTAAAATTCTGCAGAGAATCATGTGAATATAAAACAGCATCATCTGCATAAAACAGACATTATCATTCAGAGTTCAGCTACTGTTATTATTTATATATATTTAAGAACAAAGAACCAAGAATAGAACATTGTGGTTCTCCCATGTTCACTAAAATATACTGATGTTCTTGTCTTGAAAATTCTTGAAGGACATGAAGACTGATAATAGTTATTATTGCTTTATATTTTTCATCTGTTTATATTTTTATTTCATTGTAAAGTTTTGTTTTCAGTTCAGTTTAGTTTCAGAGTTGCTTTTCTAGTTTCTGTTTAGTTTTGTTGTTTAAAAATGTCTAGTTTTAATAGTTTCAGTGATAGTTTTATTATTATTGTCTGGGTTAGTAAATAATAATGTTTCGTTTAGTTTTCATTTTTTTATTACGTCTTTATTTGTATATCAGTTAACCTAAATGTTTTTTGTTTGTTTTTACACTGTTTTAATTTTTAGTTTAATTTTAGAGCTCTATGTCCTTGATTAGAATGATCTCAGTCTTATTTTCATTTGTTTTCAGAAAATAATCTTTCAGACCCGTTTATAGACATAAATGTGTGAGATGGTTTTCAAAGTTTGAGTATCAATAAAACAAACTGAATCCTGCAGAAAACATGTTAAAGTTTCCCACTTTTACATTTAAACATTTGCAACATTTCATGCGTGTTCTGAAATGGTTAAAATCAAAGTTTTCTGCTTCAGTTTGACCCATTTCTCTGAGTGAAACACACACACACACACACACACACACACACACACACACACACACACACACACACACAGTGGCCTCAGCTCTGTGGTTTGGCTCCTGAACACGGTGGAGAGTCGGGGAGGAGAGTCGGGGAGGAGAGGGGAGGGCTGGAGGGTTATACTGCGGCAGGACGGGCGGGAGACGCCCAGCTCAGTAAATTTAGTCTCAGCCGGGATAAAAATAACCGCCGTCGTCCAGAAGAGATATTTATAGTTCAGACGGAGAAGAAAAAGCTCCTGTTCTCTGAGAGACTCTCTGACATGAAACTTTAAAAGACTTTCTGTGTTTTTCTCTTTCTTTGCTATTGTTTTTCTCAGTTTTTGTCATTTATGAATAAAAATTAGTCTCACTTTACTTTATCCTCCAATATCCTTGATATTCAGTATATAATCATGTAATAAACACATTATAACATGGTTATAAGCAGATATTAAAAGTTTTTATTAATGTTCACTTTTGTCTGTACTTTATATCATTATATTTGTGTTTTAATATATTATCAGTCATTGTCTGTTTATACAGCAGCCTCCACTTTTGTTAGATGTTTTAATAAATAAACACTTATAACTACATTATAGTCTGTTATAAACCATTTTCACATGATTTTATACCATTTATACCATTTCCTTAAAACTGTTACCAAAATACATACAGTAGCTTCACTTGGCTGCTTTTGGGATAATTTTGTATTTTGCCTTGACTTTTACTATTTTCATTGCTTTTGCATATTATTTGTTATAATAATAATAATAGAAACTGTTCTAACTGTCATCATTGTTGTCTAAGTGTTCTTGTGTATTTCCTCTGTGTGTTCTGTGTAAAGCACTTTGGATCGACTGTGTTAGATAAATAAAGTCGACTATTTTAAATACAGACATAAATAAAACAGAACAATTAATCAACAGTAAAAGTGTAATTTAAGTAAAAAAAAATACATTTTCTTTCATCACAGCAGCTGCTTCACATCCAAAGTCTTAAAGTCTTAAAAAAACAAAAAAACAGAATGCATTGCAGTCGAGCCTCCAGGTTTGTGGCTTCACTTTTATTTTGGTTTGGAAAATCTGCAGGGCGAGCCGGAGGAACCCGTCTCTGCTGCAGGGCGGAGGTGGAACGTCTGCAGCCACGTTTACTGACTGGAACAGCTGACAGATCAGAGTCCTCAACAACTACAGCTCCCATCATGCTTTGAGATGAACCTGCTGCTCTCCACCTACAGACACACTCAGACCACAGTCTGACAGCGGGCGTGATGTCTGCTGTCCTGTTACCATGGCAACAAACAACAGCGCAGGCGTCGTTTATTACCTGCAGGACAGACACACCTGATGTGAGGTCAGATATGATCCATAAAAGTTTTACAGCCGCAGGTCGACAACGAAACACTGAACAGGAAGTAGTGAAGGTGAGAGAAGGCGTCTGATTGGCTGCTGCTGTTTGACCTATTTGACCCTCTCACCTGGTCTGTAATCAAATCCACCTGTCCACACGCTCACCTGTGAACTGATCCAGACTCTTGTTGTCCCCTGAGACCAGACATCTGGTCTGCAAGTCCCAACAAGTCCCAAGTCAGGTACAAGTCAAGACTGACAGGTCAGCTCGAGTCTGCAGGTCGAGACAGTCATGTAGTGTGTTAGCACCTCTGTGAGGCCGAGTACTTGATTTCAGATCAGTACTTTACTCATTCTTAAGTATGCATTACACTATGTAATCTACTCAGTTACTTTTAAATGCCTGATTTCACAGCAGCTTTTCTAAAAACAAATGTGATGCACGTTCTGATGTCTTCAGGCATTTTTCTTCTTCTTTTAGTACTATAGTAAAAATGATTAAACACTGAGTTGGTTCATTGAGACCGACATGTATGACACTTGTGTTGGGAGCCTCTATTATTGGTGGAATTCACAGGACTATGATGATTGGTCAAATTTGCAGAAAGGTTGCAGTGATTAGACAAAAATTGAAAAAAAAAAAAAGATTGCACAAAAATCAGTATCACAGCTTCCTGAAGGGACTGATTAAAAAGTAACTAATACTCTTAGTAGTTTTTGAGATGAATACTTTGTACATTTATTTAAATATTGTAATTGAGTAATATATGTTACAGTATTCTTTCCACCACAGCGTGTTCATCTGATGTGAGGCTTCTGATAAAGTCAAACACTGAAACACAGACAGGAAACAAAGAGGGAGAGAGAAGTCAACTCATGGTTTTTCTTCCAGTAAATAGACCCCAACACACACACAGGAAGTGGTGTGTGTGTGTGTGTGTGTGTGTGTGTGTGTGTGTGTGTGTGTGTGTGTGTGTGTGTGTTCATGTTGCAATCAGAGAACAGAGTGATGAAACGTGAACGTTCAGCAGGTCGACATTCAAACACAACATGAAGTCAACAGTCACCTGTTTCTCTCCTGCAGCATCTGAACTCAAACACACGTTTCATTTAAACTGCAGGAAAACAGACACAAACTACTTTTACAAGTCAACAAGTCAACACCAACAGGTCAACACCAACAGGTCAACAAGTCAACACCAACAAGTCAACACCAACAGGTCAACACCAACAGGTCAACAAGTCAACACCAACAAGTCAACACCAACAGGTCAACACCAACAGGTCAACACTAACAGGTCAACAAGTCAACATCAACAGGTCAACACCAACAGGTCAACACAAACAGGTCAACAAGTCAACACCAACAAGTCAACACCAACAAGTCAACACCAACAGGTCAACACCAACAGGTCAACAAGTCAACACCAACAGGTCAACACCAACAGGTCAACAAGTCAACACCAACAAGTCAACACCAACAGGTCAACACCAACAGGTCAACAAGTCAACACCAACAAGTCAACACCAACAGGTCAACAAGTCAACACCAACAAGTCAACACCAACAGGTCAACAAGTCAACACCAACAGGTCAACACCAACAAGTCAACACCAACAAGTCAACACCAACAAGTCAACACCAACAGGTCAACACCAACAAGCCAACAGGTCAACACCAACAAGTCAACACCAACAGGTCAACACCAACAAGTCAACACCAACAGGTCAACACCAACAAGCCAACAGGTCAACACCAACAAGTCAACACCAACAGGTCAACACAACAAGTCAACACCAACAGGTCAACACCAACAGGTCAACACCAACAAGTCAACACCAACAGGTCAACACCAACAGGTCAACAAGTCAACACCAACAGGTCAACACCAACAGGTCAACAAGTCAACACCAACAGGTCAACACCAACAAGCCAACAGGTCAACACCAACAAGTCAACACCAACAGGTCAACACCAACAGGTCAACACCAGCAAGTCAACACCAACAGGTCAACACCAACAAGTCAGCACCAACAGGTCAGCACCAACAGGTCAACACCAACAAGTCAACACCAACAAGTCAACACCAACAGGTCAACACCAACAAGTCAACACCAACAGGTCAACACCAACAAGCCAACAGGTCAACACCAACAAGTCAACACCAACAAGTCAACACCAACAGGTCAACACCAACAAGCCAACAGGTCAACACCAACAGGTCAACACCAACAGGTCAACACCAACAAGTCAACACCAACAAGTCAACACCAACAGGTCAACACCAACAAGTCAACACCAACAAGTCAACACCAACAGGTCAACACCAACAAGCCAACAGGTCAACACCAACAGGTCAACACCAACAGGTCAGGTTGTTGTAGGTCTGTGAAAAAGTTGAGAAAGGCAACGTGCAACAGATTTGAGTTTTGAGTTCAACTCAAACTCAAACTCTTTGAGTTTTAGGGGAAAGTGTATTCAAGAAATTACAGAGTAAATTCACTGAAGTGAAAGTGAATTATGGTTAAAATTTAAAAATTTCAATTAAAAGTATTTAATTTTCAGGCACCAAAGTCATGATAAATCAGGTTCACAGCTCACTGTTACCACTGTTTTAAATACATTTTTAGTTTCTAAAACTCAAAGATTTAAGTTTATCTAAAAACCTTTTAAAATTTAAGCAGAAAACAGGTTCTTCCATTTACAGGAAGTCTTCTTCCTTTTCAGTATCACTTCTGCAAACCAACCAAACTCCATTCACAAAATCACTCATTTTATCTCAAAGAATGCAGGAGTTGTTGGTCTGCTGCTCCATTTGTTTGTTTGTTTGTGTTGTTGTGTGACTTTGATGAATCTGAACTGATCCTTTAAAACACAGAAGTCACACATTATCACCAACACACTAACAGATGGAGGCAGCAGCAGACCAACAACTCCTGTATTCTTTGAGATAAAATTTGTGATTTTGGTAATAGAGTTTGGTTGGTTTGTAGAGAGTGATCTTTGTCTTATATAGCAGTGGTTTCCTGTCAGAAAAGTGGTGAAAACATTCTAAACATAGCGTGCACTGATTCTCCTGTTGTTAGCTAACGTTAGCTTTGGTTTGGGTTCAGAAACGTGGCACTTTTGAGTCATTATTGTCTACTTGTCTGGTAACTTTCCCGAACTTTAACCAAGACAACCAGAAAATCATTATGTTTTAAATGTCCGCTTATAAAAAAACAGGATTCAGCAGGTAGCCTTTCTTCTCTTTCTCTCAACTCAAAGATTCAACTTTATCTAAATAAGAAAAGTAAATTAAAATATATTGGTATAAAGATTATAGATTAGTTTTAAACTTTATTTCAGAGTTGGGCTCAAAACTCAAAAATCTATTGCAGTGCGTTGCCTTGAAATGATCTATTCTGTTCTATTCTTTACAGTGTAAAATGAGTCTTACATTTGCCAACTGTAAAATATGTTTCTTATACACAAATTTTAAAAACGTTTGTCTGCAACATGGACGCTGTGAACTCACTGACATCTCTGTGTGTGTTTGTGTCTCTGCTGCAGCATCTGAGCCACTGAGGTCAAAGGTCAAAGTTTAACCAGCATCAGTCCAACAATATGTCTACTGTGATGATGACATCACATAGCGGCAGCCAATGGACACGTGAGGAGTGAGAGAATGAAGGTCAACAGTGTGGAGTCAACAACAGGAGCTGTTTTTATTCAGAGCTGCAGAGATCAACTCAAGTGTTTGACATAAGTACAACTTTTGAACATATGTGTTATCAATTATTTGTTCAGTCCATAATATGTTGATTATTTTCAATTAATCGATTAATTAATCCTGTCATAATCTGGAAAAAGTAGTTCCAAACATGTGGAGGCCACGGACGTATGTATGACAGGGCAAGTCTTTCTTCTATTATACGTTACGATCAATCTATCGATTAGGTGTTTGGTCCATGAAGTATCAGAACAGTGGAGCTCTGGCTGTCACAGGATCACAGTGTTACACTGAGCTGACAGGACGCAGCCGGACGAGGAAGACGACTCAAGCTCAAACTCGATGGATAAAATTTACCAGACGTCAAATTTTTAATGTGAAGATGTCGCCCAGATTATCGCTCATAAAAATGCACCACAAAATTACTTCCTGGGTGTATTCATGTAAATACCTTTTATATGTTTATTTTACTTTATAGTCTGTTTTATTTTATTTTACTGTATTTTATTTTTCTGTTCTATTCTACTCTGAATGTAATTTATTTTCTGTATTATGTATGTAAATAAATTACCTTGAGACATAATGAACAGTCTGAAGAACAGAAACAGATTAATTCAACAAGTAAAATGATGAACACGAGGGTTTTTAGCTGTGTGAATGTGTTGCCTTTAATAACCTGATATCAGTGTCAGAAATCTGATTATTTCTGCTCTGCTGCTCGATGTGTTTGTGTGATGCTGCAGCGATCTCTGCCTTTCAGCGAGCTTCATCCTTCATTTGTTTTTACCTCTGACTGTCCTCTCCTCCTCCTCCCCTCCTCCTCCTCCTCCTCCTCCTCCTCCTCCTCCTGTGTGACTGACTCATCTCCGTTGGTCCTGAAGCAGCCTTACATGGTCAGTGACGCGGCAGCAGGATCTCCCTACGTAGCGACCACGACTCCGGGCTCCCACCAGCTGCTCGGCCCAATGCTCCAATCGTCGGGCTCGGTCTGTTTCCACGGTGACGTGACGCAGGGCCGAGAGCAGGCGGGAAGGCCTCCTCCTCCTCCTCGCTGGTTGTGGACGCTGCAGCTGAACAGAAATAACTGTGACACGAATTCCTCCTGAGCATCCAAAAATAAGGCTGCTATTCCTGAGAATCAGTGTGATCTACATCTGAAAACACACTGAATACACACACTGAACACACTCTGAGGGTCGTCACAAAGCAGGGAGGAAACAAGTGCTCACATCATCACCATCGCCATTTACAAACCAGCAAACAGGTTCTTCCACTTACAGGAACATGTCTTCTTATAGGCCAAATATGCCTCTCTGCAAACCAACCAAACTCCATTCACGAAATCCCTCATTTTAGCTCACAGAACACAGGAGTTGTTGGTCTGCTGCTGCCTCCATCTTTTAGTTAGTTTGTGTTATTGTGTGACTTCAGTGAATCTGAACTAACCTAAGTCACAAACAAACACATATAAACTAGCAGATGGAGACAGCAGCAGACCAACAACTCCTGTGTTCTGTGAGCTAAAATGAGTGATTTCGTGAATGGAGTTTGGTTGGTTTGTAGAGAGTGACCTTTGTTTTATGTAACAGTAGTTTCCTCTCAGAAAAGTCTGTCTGACAGAAAGGTTAAGAGGTGAAAATATTCTAAATATGGTGTACACTGATTCTCCCTGTTGCTAGCTGACATTAGCTTTGGTTTGAGTTTAGAAAACATGGTGGTTTTGGGTCATTATTATCTCGTAAATCAAGTCACTGTTGATCTTTTTAATATTTAACCACCATCTTTCCTGAACTTTACGCAGGAGCTGAAACACAACAAGAAAATCATCATAGTCACTTAAAAAATGTATATTTCACATTTCTTATTGTAAGCATTAAAAGAACAAATTTCCTTGTTTTTTTGGGGACTTTGGTCACATGATAACAGGTAACAGGTAAGTGGAAGAAATGAATATTTAAAATAAAAACTTTTGCATTAAAGTATCAGAAGTTCTTCATCAGGAATGACAAAGTTTCTCTTAGATCTTCACACTCCCTGTTTGATGAAAACTATTACCTTGGGTGTGTGTGTGTGTGTGTGTGTGTGTGTGTGAGGTGTGTGAGGCGTTCAGGGCAGGTCGGTACATTCCTTCCATCAGATCAGAGTCATTTCTGTCTGTCAGGTTTTAAAAGTCATGTGACCTTGGCTCTGACGTCACTGACGTCCATGTTTCTGCAGCGCTGATGTCAGATCAGTGTGCAGTCGGGGTGTGAGCTGTTTATCTTCAGCAGGTTCAAATCCTCGCTCTTCATGTTTATATTGTGTCACCATGGCAACCATCTTTTACAGTAGCTTTAAGGACGCAGCTCCAACAGCTGCTGACAGTGAGCGTAAATACATTTATTGCATGTTTCTGATATATGTACCTCTGTATGGGCCTGTTTACAGAGAATACAACATTAAATGAAGAATGCAGGATTGTGCACATCACTGCAGAGCAACACACTGAGATACGCCACGAGAAAGAGTCAAGACGTCGGAGCAAACTCTAAACTTACCTAAAAGCTAAATATAAGATATCGGAACTTAGAAGCTTATTTTAAGCTAATGGGACATAGACACTAAGCTAACGGGATATAGAAGCTAACTCTAAACTAACATGAAAGCTAAATATAAGATATCCAAAAGCATTTTTTTACCTAATAGAACATTGAAGCTAAGTTTGAACTAACATGAAAGCTAAATGCTAACAGGACATAGAAACTATCTTTAAATTAACCTGAAAATGAATGCAAAATGCTAACAGGATGTAGAAGCTAACTTTAAACAACGCACTGAGCGTGCACTTTTTCTAGCTGCTTTTGGACACATAAAAAAAATTAAAAAATAAATTTCTCTCAACTTTTCAGTGCAGGTAGTCACACCAGTCGTCTCTTTGTCAAGGGGCACACCTTTAGCAATGCGTCTCTGTCTGATTGGCCACTAAATTAAGGCCATGGTCACATGAACATGAATTCAGGGGGAGTGGCCAGCACCTGCTTTTGTTCGCTTTTTGTTGAGGCTGTGACTCCGCCTTCTTAAAGTTCACCAAAGTTTAACCTGACGTGAAGAAAGGACACAAATTTGCTTGCGTGTGTCCGCACCCTATCTGTGCTTACTGTCTCCATGGCAACACCTGGTGCATAATCTTGTATAACTACATTATGCATGTCCTCAAATGAAACTGTCAAGCTTGTGTTACGACAGGGGAAGTCATGCGTGACATGATATGCTTGACATTCAAGTTGTGAGATCTCTGCTGCAGAGAGACAGCAACGCGAACGCCAAAACCGTTGGCGATTAAAAATCACTGAGGGTAACAATTTTATTACATTTATTTGAGACAAACAAAAGAAATAGCAAGCTAGCGACCACATAAATGCAATGCAGAAAATGCACAGGCATGAAAAGATGACATAAAAATTATGAGGAAAAATTCAATACAAATAAAATTACAATATATTAAATATGTCATTTTTGCCACTAGGGGTCTCTGCAACATTAAAACATGACAAGAGGACATGGTGAAGCAGTGTGGGACCATGGGAGTTGTTGTCTTTATCTTAAATATCTACCTAAATACCTGCACTCCTCCTCCCTCTACCTCAGGCAGAAATAGCAACTAACGTCAGATTTCTCTGGTTTGACCATCGTTGGAAACATGTTGCAAAGTTGTACACAACTCAGATTTACTGTTTTTAGACATTTTAATCCAGAAATGTTACATATTATAGCTTTAACTTAGTTTCCATGGAAAAATGAACTCCTCCTCTACATGTTTAGTTCAACTCTTGTGCAAATACAATGACGCATGATGTTGGCAGGACTGTTTTAAAATTGTACAGCTGAATGTTGAAAGTTTAAAAAAATCTGCAAGATCCAGCAGCTTCCTGTCACCTGTCAAGCATTTTCTAAACTTCACATCACCTGAAGGTGTGAAGAGAGAAAAAAGTCCAGAGCTGCAGACGAAACAGAAACCTGACGGCTTCAACCCTTCAGCTCTGTTTCTGTGTCGAGCTGTCAGAGGACTCGTGGCCCCGTCCACCCGGCAGGAACGGGCCCGCTGCCAAAGCAAACAGGCCTGTGGCGTCAGCGGAGCGGCGGAGTCCCTGTTACAACAGGATGTGACATCAGGATGTGACATCACAAACCAGGGGCCACAGGCTGTTTGTGCAGAGTTGGCTGCAGAGCTTCAGTTTACAGCTCAGCAGGTCTCACACAAACACACAGCTGGAAGGACTCAGTGTTCTCCAAGTGTCTCTGCAGAAATATTTAACAGCCACACTGTTCAAAGAAAAACACCACAGGAGCAAAAAATAACCTTCAAAGGTCAGGAACACAAGAATGAGGCTGAGGGAACCAATAACATGCTGTTCTCTGCTGTTCTGCTCTCTTCAGAGAGGAACAAAATACTGAAGTCCTGCCATAAAGATGATGTACATGTTGTTAGCATCCAGCCACAGAGCTAAGGCTAACCAGAAAGCTACATGGTAGGGGGACATAGAAGCTAACTTTAAGCTAACATGAAAGCTAAATATAAAATATCAGAATTTAGAAGCTAACTTTAAGCAAACTGGACACCAAGCCATAGATGCTAGCTTTAAGCTAAGTGAGCACAGACACTAACTCTGAACTAACATGAAAGCTAAATATAAAGTATTAAAATATTGTATCTTAGATGCTAACTTAAAGCTAACTGGACATTGAAGCTAATTGTAAAGTAACATGAAAGCTAAATATAAGATATCATAACTTAGAAGCTACCTTTAAGCCAACAGGACATAGGAGCTATCTTTAAACTAACCTATAAGCTAAATGCGAAATGCTAACAGAACATAGAAGCTAACTTTAAGCTACCTTAAGAGCTAAATACAAAATAAATGTTAACAAGTTATAGAAGCTTACTTTAGGCTAACTGAACATAGAATCGAACTCTCACCTGACATGAAAGCTAAATATAGTAATAAATATAATATATTAAATGCTATCATAACTTAGAAGCTACCTATAAGCTATTGGGACATAGAAGCTATCTCTAAACTAACCTAAAAGCTAAATGCAAAATGCTAACAGGACATAGAAGACTTTAAGGGAACTGAGCATAGAAGCTAACACTGAACTAAAATGAAAGCTAAATAAAAATATCAGAATTTAGAAGCTAACTTTAAGTTAACGGTACATAGAAACTAACCAAATGCAACCATTCAACTTGATTTAACCAAAAGAATCAAATCCTGATAGTGAGTTAGCTTAGCATAATCAAACATCTCCCTCTCATTATAAACTGTATGAATATTATTAACCATGAAACACAGATTTCTCCATGTGGCAGAAAAAAAACACATTTACAAAGATTTATCTTTGAACCTCAAAACTGTAGTTTTTTGGAAGTTATGCTAGCTTGTGATGCCACAGTAACGTCCTGATTGGACAAAGTCTTTACTAACAGAGACACTTGTGAAGTTTTAAAGGTGAAATCTGGTTTAATAAATCACTTGTTTGAAACTAGTTAACATTAAGAACTCAGGAGAGATTTTATGAAGAGCTGCTGCAGCTCACTGAGCTCAGACTGAAACGTTCCTTTTGTTCCTCTCTGCTCCTTCAGTCAATAAACCCTCCACACCCCCACATTACAGGTGAGTTCCACCTGTCCTTTCAGTGCAGTTTCACTGCAGACTTTCTGCTTTTATTCTCTAACAAAAGGAGAAACATGCTGAGCTCTGAGGACCTGATGTGACCTGCAGCTACTCTTTACTAACATGTGAGAAGCATCATTAAATTATCTTCCACCTCTGCCTCGTTACCTGAGCTCACCTGATCTCATTTATCTAACACACTCAAATACAGACGTTCCTATTTTTATCTGTCCCGTGAATAAAACAAACTGAGCATCACAGTTCAGGCTTTTTCTTTTATAAATCTCACATAAAAAGAATATTTCTCCTCAGGTTTGTGTTTAATCTTTGTGTCTTTGTATGATAAAACACAGGTGTGCTCTGTTTGATGTTATTGTAACATTCTGGGATGTTTTCATCTTTGAATATTTGTGTTGGACCTAAGAGGGCACAGAGAAATTACTCACAATGAAGCCAATAAAAGTCAAAGTTGAGTCAATGAAAGTGACTCATTTTTATCTTGTTGTTCCAAAGTTACAGATTTGTTCAGCAGATAGAGTTCACATGAAACACACACACACACACAGTTTCACTTTAGCTTCACCACCAGCTCACTGGAACCACCAGCGCTAACTCTGAGCTAGTTACACCTGGAAGGCGGACTCTAAGCTAGCAGGACCAAGAAGCTAATCTAAGCTAGCAGGACCAAGAAGCTAATCTAAGCTAGCAGGACCGAGAAGCTAATCTATACTGACATGATTTAGAAGCTAACTTGCTTTTAACTAAATGTTCACCTACGCATCCCAATGCATCCATACGCTTCATGGCTGCCTCACATATCCTGTGTCCATTTGTAGCGATGGTTGTGCGCGTCCTCTGAAATTAATGCTATGCATATACGAATGCAAATGCATGTAATAACAACAAGTATATGTCCGGCCTAACAGGGCAGAGGACCTAGCTGACAAAAATGTGTCACTTTGGAAGGCTTCACTATTGCGTTAGCTTAGCTTAGCACAAAGACTGGAAGCAGGGGGAAACTGATAGCCTCCAGGTTTTTGGAGCAAAGCAACAACACTAGTGCAGGATAACAAACTGTCTTCATCCCAGCTCTGAACACACACACACACACACACACTCTGTAGATGTCACCATGGAAACCGAGATGGTGTGAAGATCTCTGCCAACACACTCGTCATGTGACCTGCAGCAATCACAGTCAGACTCTGATTTTCTGCCTTCAGGCAGCCAGTGCAGAGATGTTTAAACTGAGGTTCTATACAAGGTTCTACTGGAGTTTAACTGAAGGAGGTTCTGCTCGATCAAATAATTCCAATTACAGAAGATCTGACAAACTTATCTACACTGAAAGAGAACAACAAAGGGCCGAGGGTTGATCTCTGTGGTACTCTGAGTGTGAAACACGTTCTGTGAATCTGGTTCCCTGAACTCTGGCAGAGGGTGAGTCCTGTTCTTACTGGGGGCCTGAGGGTCTCTGGGGAGGTCAGGGTGTATTAACAGGTTCTATGAGTGACTTTTTAGGGTCTTTTAACAACAAATGAAGGATTTGGGGTTTTTCAGAAGAGTTTCAGTATCAGGTGTTGAAGCTGCGGGAGGTTTAGGGGTTTCTCTCTGACAGACTTTGATGGAAACTAGAAGATCGATGAAGAGTTTCAGACATTCAGTGTCAGACGTACATTTCATTCAGCGTGTGTCACTGTTATTGACATTGATAGGTTACTAAGAATATTTTTATATTCTACAGAATATATGTTAGAAACCCTGCTGTGAAATCAGGGATCTGTGGCCACAACAATCCTAAAAAAAAGTCTGTGAAATCCTGTAGGGACTGATTATTCACTATTCTTTTTGCATTTATATTTTTTATTTTGTCACAAGTCCTGAAAAGAACAGAAGGTTTGTCATTGCTATCAACATTTGTCACCACTCTGTGCATTTTTATTGTAGAAGTTTCTGCTGTTTTGACTGAAAAACATGTTGTTCCTTTGAGGAACAGCCTCCAGCTGCACATGATTCTGTTAAAGCCTTTTTGTTGAGGTTAGAAAACTCAGAACAGAGTGCTGTTCTGTTCTGCCTGGAGCAAGTTGCCTTCAATTTTAATAAATAATTTTTAAAAATTGCAACAAAACCTAAAAGCATCACAACATGCACTGCAATTTTTTAGAAAAGTTTCTGTGAATTTAGGTCACAACAATCCCAAAGACATGTTCAAAGTGCCTTCATCATTTTTCACCATCTCTACACACTCTTGAACTAATTTTAAAATGTATCTTTATCATTGGTAAACTCAGTGAGACGTAAAATGAAGGATTTCGAGAAGCTTTTGACTGAACCTAGAATGCTAACTCTAAGCTAACAAGACGTGGGAGCTAATCAAAGCTAACTGGACCCAGAAGTGAAGCTAACAGGACATAACAGTTAAATGTAAGCTAGCCTGAAATCCTGGAGGGACTGACTTCACTGTGGCAGTTTTAGTTTGAAATAGCAGCAACAGTGAAAAAACATTCTGTTTCTTTGTTGTTCCAGGATAAATATTCTCTGTATGACTTCAAATGTATTGACAGCTTATTTTTGCACACGTGCACGTTCTCAGGACTGTCACCTAAAAATAGCTGTGATGTCATTTGAACACTGAACCAGAGTTTGGTGGCTCCTCATGTGCAGGTTCTCTTCTACCAGACCGATGTTTCCTCCTCAGATTGTTTCAATTGATGGATTTTTTTGTTTGTATGTGGGCAGAGCTGAGCTGAGACGCTGCGTTTAAGTCAAATTTGACACCACTGAGTGTAAAAACAAACAACACATGAATCTTATTTGTTTTTATCTTATTGTAAATTCAAAGGTGTAATTCGTCAAATGAAGACGTTTGAGTCACATTAAACAGAAAAACAGATTAAGCTAATATTTTGCAAGTGACCTATTTCATATTATTTATTTACTTATTTATTTTCTGGTGTGATGCAGCTTTTTACCTTTATCTGAGACAAATGTCTCCTCAGGGACACAAATGAAGGAACCTTAAATCTTAAACTTTCCTTTGACTCCTTGAAAGTTGCTTAAACTTTCATTTTTATTTATTGAAAAACCACTTAGATTTTGTTTTAGACATTTAAAGCCTCTAAAAGTTTAATTTTACACCCTGAAAACCCCTTAAAGTTACATTTTCTATCTTCATGGATGAAACAGTCAGAGATCAATCATTTCTTATCAATAATTTATTGATCAGTAAACAGGTGTGTTGACATATATTAACTCTGTAGTTAAATAAACAGCTCATGTCACAGAGTGACTCCATCACATCATTAATAACAGGAAATGATAAAAAAAAAAACATGATGTCACGTGACCTGTGAGGTCACCTCAGTTCAGATGTGAGCAGCTCAACACTTCACTTGAGTCATGTGACCTCCAGCTGCTGTCAGTCAGTCACATGATCCTCATTCAAACCCTCTGCAGCTGCAGGACGTCTGTCCTCCTGCACACTCCAGTCCTCCTCCTCCTCCTCCTCTACCAGAAGTCCAGTCTGGGCTTTTCAGAACCCGTCCGGCGCCGGCGGCGTCCGACACGCCCCCCAACCCCCCACCCAGTCAGGCAGCAGGAAGTTCTCCGGCTCGGCTTCCGGCCCTCTCTCAACTCAAACGCCGTTCTTCCTCTCAGCAGGCGGCAGTTTGGACTCGTTCTCACCGCTTTCGTCGCAGCGGTCTGACTCGGTTCTGTTTGGTCTGGATCCGCTCAGCGATCCTGCAGCTGCAGGCACGGAACCCACTGGTTCCTGCAGCGACTCTCCTCGCAGAAGCTGCTGACGGTCTGCAAGGAGGGGCACTGCAGCGGCTGCACGGGGGGGTTCTGTTAGAGAACACAGAGGAGAACATGGTCAGAGAACATGTCATTCATTTATTTATGATGTAATAACGTGTTTGTTTGATGTTAAAGTGGATATTTTCTGCTTTTCTGAGTTTTCGGTTTGTTTTCTGAGATTGGGGATCGTTTGGATTTGGATCCATTTTGGTTCTCGATTCCGATTCTTTGAGTCTCAAATGCTGTTTGCTACATAAAAATGTTACTGGCGGAAACACTGAGCTAAGCTAATGTTAGCTAGCTGAGCTTAGTGACAGTAAGCGTTTAATTAAAACTTTGCATGAGTGAAATATTAGCCAGCTAATGTTAGCCTAGCTCAGTGTTTGGTTTGGATTCTTGAATCCAGTTCTTTGATTATGAAACACTAATTGCTATGTACAACTGTTACTAAGCTAAGCTGCTGTTAACTAGCTAACCATAGCAACAGTACGTGTGTAATTAAAAATTTGTACAACTGAAATTTGTGCAGGAAGTGAAAAGCAGGACTGAAATTAAAATCTTAATCATTCCTCTAAAATTGTATTTCCAGGCACCAAAATGATGAGAAACCATGAGAAACTTTTGAGAAACAATTTTTTTGACTTTCTAAAACTCAAACATATAAGTTTATCTATTTATGATCTCAGCTGAAGATTATAGGATGGCAAATGTAGTCTCTTGGACAACAAGCGCAAAAAAAAATTGAACTGTTTCAACTATTTTTTACAGTGTTACTTGGTGACATCACTATGTAACATATTTACATAAAGTGCAGCTAGTTTGGAGCAGACGCACATGGACAGACTCTCATATTTCTACTTTTGAGATCATTTCTATAAATCTCTTACATAATAATGATGATGATGATGATGATGATGATGATGAGTTTACATGTTTATTATCTATAATAAAAGCAGGTCTGACGCATCTCTAATCGGGGTCGGTCTGTGGACGTACCGTGACCAGGATGCAGTGCAGGTCCCGCGGCTCGTTGCCGTTGCTGTCCTCCGGCTGCTCCTCCAGCAGTTGGCTCAGCCTCCTCACGCCGGACAGCCGCAGGATGTTGATGTCGTTGTCGCAACAGAAAGCCTGCAGCAGCGTGAAGTGGATCTGCAGCGCGATGTCGTCTTCATCCTCCTCATCGGTGGCGAGGACGCACAGGACCACGCTGTCCGGGTCCCTGCAGGAAGAAGAGGAGGAGGAGGAGGAGGACAGAGGCGGGTTAACGTCACGTCAGCATCTCCATGCGTTACTATCAGAGGTTACGATAAAGAGAATCTGCTGCGGTTCTTCAGTGGAAACTCGTACTTACACATTCATGAGTTTGGCGGACTCGTAGACTCCCACCGTGAGACAGTCCTGCCGCTGAGCCGCGACCAGCAGCTCCTCCAGAGCCGAACTCACCGTCTCCATCCTGCAGGGACACGGAGCAGGTTAGAAAAACACTGCACGAAAAGACCTAAAACCAGCAGTCTAACCCTGAGAGTACAGTTCAGAGTATGATCATATGCCCCGGAGAATCTGCACAAAACGTGACTGAAACTGAAAAATATGCACAGAAACACCCCCAAAATCTGCAAATAATGCATACTGATAAAAACAGAATTAAGATATAAGTCTAAACTGTGCTGTAGGTTACGATCTGCTCTGAAATCTGGTGTAAAATGCGCTCCGACACTCGTGCAGCAGCGTGCCGGTGCGTAATTACGCATCGTTTCATCCATTAAGTGTTAGAAACTTACTTTTTCTCGGTGCTGTTGGATCCGACGACCTCTTCCAGCGTCATGTTGAAGTCAGTAAAATAATCCACCAGATCCAGGTTAAGTCTCAAATATCCACAGCGCGGAGAGGCGGCTGTCCCGTTAAATTCCCGGAATATTAAAGTCCACAGAGCGGTTAAATCCAGATCGGTAAAAGATCCGTCAGGTCCGTGAAAGTGTTCAGAGTTAGTCCGTGATGTGATGCGTGTCTGAGTGTGAGCAGCTCTCTGATTCTTAAACTGGAATCTCTCCTGATTTTATACTCGAGCTCCGCTGCGGGCGGCACCCCGCCCCGCCGCGCGGCGTCTGATTGGTCCGCAGCTGTCAATAGATCCCCCGGACTCTGCGCCCATTGGCTGAGCGGCGCAAGACGCTGGTGATCCCACGTGGGTGGTTTCGGAGAATCCCCCGCTCTTTCCCCCCGTCCTCCTCCCTCCTCCTCTCCTCTCAGTTTGTTTGCTGGGACTCTTTATTTTTTTCTCTCTCAGTGGAGGAATTTCCAGCTCTGCTTCCCTGATCCTGATCCAGGATCTGCGGAGTTCACCTGAATCAGAGCCGGATGACACAAAACCTCCACCCGACCCTGTCCCCACCTTACCTCCACTCAGAAACACCCGCACATCCCCGCACAGAAGCACCGATTCTTAAAGTATACATTTGTTTAAATGGAGTTTTGTTCTTGCAGAAGCTCATAAGGGAAGCTGGAGCAGGTGATCAGCCCCGTGTCAGAGCACGCGCCAAGCAACCCAGCAGTGTGTGCGTTGTGTAACTGAGTCCTGCTGCAGCTTGAGCAAGAGCAAAGTTCAAAATAAAAGACGAAAGAAGCGTGAAATTCATGTGACAGTTCAGGATTTGTGTTATTTCTCAGATGGAGTTTGGTTTGTGTCTGCAGACAGACTGCGGCTCTTCTGGAAGCTTCAGCAGCTGCAGAACAAATCTGACTGATAAAAAACATAAAATAATAAATATTTTAACTTAAAATTTGCGTTTGCAGATTTTTAGTTGAAGAAATGCTCCATTCTGTTGTATTTTTGCATGTTTGATGTGTCCACACTTCATGTTTCAGTCCCGCAGAGATGATCTGATCTGTCTACAGGCTGAAACCAGGTCTCAGACGCCCCCCAGCGTCCCCGCGGTGTCACTGCAGCAGTGAAACCTGCAGAACATGTTGGAACAAGCCAGGACTCTGTGGAACCGGTTCCCCGAACTGATGGAAGACATGTATGGGGGGGTCCTGGAGGGGACATGAGGTTTCAGGGCTCATTAAGGGGGTTTTGAGTGACTTTTATTAACACATGAAGGACTCTGAGAGTCTTTTGAAGAGTTTCTTGCCTCAGTATCTGTCAGGTGTCGAAGCTGCAGGAGTTTCAGACATTAAACTGAAAATAATCCAGAAAAATAATCTGCAGGTCGAATTTATTCATGTTTTAATCAGATTTTCAGAATCTCTGCAGGGTTCCTTAATTCTCTCAACATTTCTTTGAGGACAGATGGACCACTTAAATATGAGGCTAATCAATAAAACACCTTAATGATTATCGACTGGTGAGTGATGACAGCATTCATCCTTTAAACTGACTGATCAGTAATCAATCATCTTTTACCTTTGTCTTCACACCACAAGTTTAAGAGTTTAAAGTGAAGTTTACAGGTGATTTAAGGTCAAATATTTCACTCTGCTTCACCTTAATGTTTATTATTTTGAATATGATGCTGAAGTTTAAGGGACATTTAGTGAATATCAATATTCTGTCAGGCTGTTTAGTTGACGCTTCTTTCTTTGTTGCTCTCACATTTGCGTCTGTAACACCACAAACCTGTTGTTGGATTAATAAAGGATTATTTTGTGTTAAAACTGAAGTTGAGGGAAGGTTTAATGAAGGTTTCAGGTCCCGAGTTTTTGATTAAAAGTTTAGAGAGAGCTGAGGTGAAATGATTTGGGAGATTTAAGGGGATTTACAGTCCCCTTTGCAGACTTTAAGGACTTTCCAGGATTATTATTATTTGACTCTGACAGCTGATGATGATCCATCATCTTCAGTCTGTGATCATCTGATCATATTTTAAAGATAAAGTGACTTTAACCAGTTTATTTCAGATTTCACGATGTTTCAAATCTCACATTTCTGCAAAGAAAAGATTCAACTCAAACATATTTCACGTTAAAAGAAAGTGAAAGAAAGCTGAAGATGAGAAGAGTTGAGCTCAACTGAAGAAAAATAGAGATTTATTTTTGTATGATCCTGTTGCGCCCCCTGCTGGTCTGATTAACATCCTACAGGAGGATTTAAATATTTCTTTTGTTGTATAACAGTGACTACATTATTTCATAATCTCACTTATTAAGTTGGAATCATTTCCGCTTGTGTAACATCTTTCTGTTTTATATTCATGTAATTTTGTTTTTCTTGCAGTTTTTGCTCAAACATTTGAAACCATCTGAAGAAAAGTGCTTTTTTTTCCAGTGGTGTTGAAAACTTTTAGTTTTACTAAAAGTTTACTGGTTTATTGAAATATTCACACTGTTTGATTTTAAAACAACAAAGGAGCTTTTTGTATCTCGATGCACAACCGTTTCCTTTGTTATTCAGAAAGAGTCAGAAATCAACTTTTAGAATTGAAATCATAATTTGAAAAGATTTTTAAGGAATAAGATCAACCTTTAAGGACATTTTAAAGCGTTAAAATCAAAGTGGCTTTAATGTAACAAAACTTAAGTTTAAGAAGTTTTTAAGGTAGAAAATCCAAGTTAAGGGATTTTAAATTTTAAGGATTTCAAATGAAGTTTAAGAATTTAAGAGTTTCTTTACTTTTTCTTTACTTTTACATGATTTGATGAATGATGGATTCTGTGGACATCTAATGGATCTTTTCACATTAAAAGCACATTATTTACCACATTAAAGGCCCTTTAATAAATCCATCAGAGAAATTTTTAGAAACACCTTAAGGTTCGTCTGATTTCAGGGTTAAGTTAAGGTGTTTTGAAATGATTGATTATTGATGAGGAATCAGGAGTTAATCAGGGTGATGAGGCTCGTTAGCAGCCAATCACAAGTTTCATTAATGAAAAGTGTGAAGTGCTGATTGGATATAAACTGATCACATGACTTGTGATGAAATCAGTCAGTGACCTGCAGTCTTTTAATGTGAAAATCCTGATCACATGACTTCACTAATAAAGTGTGGACAGTTTCATTGATGACTGATCGGCAGATCACAACTCATTGATTTATTAAAGAAAATCGTCACATGATAGAAACTCGATAAAAGAAATATTAAAAATAAGGATAAATATTCTTCAGATGTTCTTTTCAGGAGTTGAGTTCAAATACTTGAGTTCAGTTCCAGTTAAAAAGTTTTCATTTAGTTTTAAAATGAAAGTTTCATTTAAAGCTCTAAAAAGCTCTTAAAGTGTAAAATGAAGTTTTCAATCTTTCAGAGGATTTAAAACTATTTAAATGAATTAAAGTTTAAGAGAGTTTAGGATTCAGTTCTCATGTGTGAAACTACTCATCAGAGTCATTAATGAAGTGTTGATTGGCTCATTGATAAGTGATCAGTGGATCCATTAGTCATTGATTTGACTGAAGTTAACAACAGAAGATTAGATGAAAAGAGAAACCTGAGTTGATAAAGTTAAAAGTTGGAGTTTAAATATGGTCAGCTTTACATGTTTTCTTTAATAATACAGTTAACACACTGTAAAAACAGAAAAGGTGAGAAAACTTCACATTTCAGGGAAACTTAATTCAACAGATTTGAGTTTTGAGCCCAACTCAAGTTCTGAAAAGTTTTACCAACTAATAATATTTTGTTGAGATCATTTTCATTTTAATTTCCAAGCATCCAAACGAAGACGAATCAGGTTCATAGTTCACTGTGAACTATTTTTAAAATATGACTTTTTAGGTGGTTTCCAAAACTCACAAGATTTAATTTTATCTGAAGAAGAAAAGGAAATGATCCCAACAGAAGATTATAGGTCTTCAAAACTTTCTCAAACTTTTAAAACTTTCTCAAAGTTTTGAGAGTTTGATTCAAAACTTGAAAGTCTAGTGAAGATAAAATGCCTTCAAATTAAGAGTTTTATCAACTTTTTTTTTTTTTTTATAGAACAGAACTAATTAATTATAAGAATAAAAAATCATTTCATGTTTGGTAAAACTGAAACTTAAAAGTTTCAAAGTTTTCTCTACTTATTACAGTTAATTAATGTGAACATTTGGTTTTACAGGTCAGTTTTAAAATATTAAAACTGACCTGTCGGGTCTTTATTCAATCATGTTTAAGAGCTTTCAAGTTTTATAATTAAAGTCGTTCACTTATTGTGAAACTGTTGATCTGTTGGATCATTAATATTGATGGTTTATTGATCATCAGTCGGTTGATTTGTTGAAATTAACAAAAGAAAGTTTAATGAGAAGATCATGACTCTTTATTTACCAATAAAACCTCTAAAATAACATAAATATTAATGTCATGTTTGGACAACAAAGATTAGATAATTATTACTAATTTCTTCAGTTAATTGATCGATTAGAGATTAAATCTGTGGTTTTACTTTGGATTTAATTCTGTAAACTTTTCCTCAGAAGTTTTTGATAATAAGCTGCTGCATCGTTTGTTTCAGTGGACTTATTGACGACTGATTGGAGGATCATTAGTCTCTTTATTGACTTTAACAAACAGGAACATCAGAGTTTAATGAACAGAAGAAAATAAATTACCTGACAGAAACTCTGCAGATTTAAAAGGTCCGTTTAAGACCAACAGAAAAAAACAAGGTCAAACATTTTAAGTTTTCTAAATCTTCCTCTGAAAATCTTCTGACATTTATCTGATTTTTATGTCTTAAACTCTTAAATCAAACAAAACTGCAAAACTAAAGTGTAGAAGACTTTTAAAGGTGTGAAAGTAAAGTCAAAGTAAAGTCAAATAAAAATTAAATGAAAGATTAAAGGATCCTTCTGGTGTAAAATGAAGATTTGAGGGAGTTTAAATATGCAGAATTACAGCTTAAGACACATAAATAAAATTTAGTGTCACTTTAAAACAAAAAATGTATATTTAAGGGACTTTTAAAGCATAAAATTAATGTTTTAGTGGCTTTACATGTATTAAATCAACTCAGGATTAATGAAAAACTACAAGGCCGGGGTACAAAAGGCTTTTAAGTGTTCAGGTTAAGAATAAAGTAAAGTCAAATAAAATGAACATGACATTTTAATGAATTTGGGGTTGAATGTGTAACAGAATTTTTGGTATAAAATCATGTTTGGAGAGTTTTAAAGGTACAAAATTTAAATTTATTGGGGTTTTAAGATAAGAAGATGGAAAACTTTACAGGCTTTAAATACAGCAAAAGTTAGAAAACCTGAAATGACTTCCTGGTGTGAAATTGAAGTTTATGAAGATGAAAGTAGATCTAACTGGCTTTGAAGTAAACTAAAATTAAACTTTAATCAACTTGTTGGGTGTAAAAGGAAAGTTTAATATAAAATAAAGGGAAAAAAAAGTGAATATCAGAAATTCTGTCGCACAAACGTCTTCATTTGACGAATAATTCAATCCACAAATGCACTAATTAAACATTTAAGTTTACAATACACACATCTGATAGGTTAGAGTGTGTGTGAGCCGTGTGTGTGTGTGTGTGTGTGTGTGTGTGAGCAGTGTGAGCAGTGTGTGTGTGTGTGTGTGAGCAGTGTGAAGCCTCCTGCTGGTCGACACTCGTCTTCAGTCTGCAGTTGTTCCTCTCTGTCACTCAGCTTCATTTCCATCTCACACGTCCTTAAATCTCTGTTTTTTCCTCTGGAGTCTGGTGGAGGCTCGTCTCCGTCGACTGAAGTTTGAATCAACTTCTCCCTGATTACAATCAAACAACAAACACACAACAACTTATTAAAGACACTGATGGAAAGTAATTAAGTACATTTACTCAACTACCAGGTCCAGGTGACATTCACATGAACTGACTGCTGCCCCCTGCTGTTTCTATACATGAACTGCACGTCCTCCTCTGTTGGCAGTTTGCACCAACAAAAAGTTTATATTTTAATAAAGCAGCTGTTTCTGTCTTATGATTGATGCCAACAGTAATTCATAAAAAAGTTAAAGAAAATTAACTATTTGATTCATGGTTTCAGTCATTTTTTAGGCAAAATGTCAAACATCTGGTTCCTGCTTCTTTAGTTAGAGATGATCTGCTGCTTTTCTTTGACTCTGATGACAGTAAGGCTGGTCACACATTTTTAATCTACATTAAGTCAGAATTTAATTTTAAATTCTGTGCACCGAGCTTTAAAATTAGATTTAAAATAAGAACGATTATATTGAAAACTTTAGTTTTTATTCTAAACTTAAATTAACGCAGTTTAAACTGTGCTTCAGTGTTAACTTTGAGTTTATACTTTAGAAAGGTTCACTTTTAAAACATCGGCCACTCCGTGATGATTGAGCAAAAATATTCTCGTTGGTTAGCAGGAGGTCAGGAAGGTCACAGAGTTAATCCAGCAGCTTTCTTTAATAATTCATAATTCAGCCAACAGGTTTTCCTGTGAAGAGACGTTACAGACAGGATTAACTCAGCTAACCAACGTTTTAGTTAACAGAATATATAATGTTTCCTCCTTATTTAGCCAGCGAGCAAACAATATTATCTTTCATTGTTTGTCTTTCATTGTCAAAGATACATATATAACCTGAATGATTGAATTTCTGATTGATTTATTGATTTAGTGAAACGTCCATTTTGATCAGACTTTTTGTAATTTCAGTAATAAAAATGATCGTTAGCTGCAGCCCTGCTGACATTATCTGAAAGACAGAGGTGTACTGTGAGTACAGTTACAAGTATCCTACAATTCTGAGATACTTGTACTGTACCTGAGTATTTCCATTTGATGTTACTTTATACTTCTACTGCACGACCTCTCAGAGGCAAATATTTTTACTGCGATACATTTATTTCATAACTTTAGTTTGTAGATTCAGATCATTAATACAAAATATAATAAACTAATAAATGATGATTATTATTACAGATTGAAGTCATTAAAATGGACTCATCTTCATCAGCTGTAACATTAAAGTTATGATTAATGCATTAATAATTATAACTGTAATAATTCAAATATCATATATATTATACTGAAATTTCTCAGTGCGCCAAATTAGACTTTTACTTTTGATACTTTTTATTATATTTTATTTTATTTCTCTAATCCTTTTGTACTTTTGTTTATTCTACTAGGTTGTATTGCTATTTCTTTGTGTGTGTGTGTGTGTGTGTGTGTGTGTGTGTGTGTGTGTGTGTGTGTGTGTGTGTGTGTGTGTGTGTGTGTGTGTGTGTGTGAGAACTCCACTTTTTGCCAAACTCAAAGTGCCATGATGACCCCTCTCCTCGCAGATGCATGCCGGGAGGTGTAGTCTTTAAAGCGTTCCTTCAGCAGCTCTCCTCCTGGACCCGAACTACATCTCCCAGCGTGCCCTGCGCGTTTTCTTCCTTCCCTCCTTCCTTCCTGCAGCCTCGGCCCTTCTGCCGTGAAAAAGGAAGATGAGCAGCGGCGGCGGTCCGCCGACACCGAGCCGAGTCTGAGCCGAGAGTCCGAACCGAGCCTGACACCCAGCGGAATGGAGCCACAGCGGCTGCTGACGGAGCGGAGTCCGAGCTCAGCTGCTCTTCTCCGGCCTTGAACCAGCCACGACCGCCGCTGGAGCCGCGGAGCTGCCGGAGGAGCTGCAGGAGGAGCGGCGGGTGGAGCTGCAGCCTGCCGGGCCGGGACGAGCCGGGACGAGCCGGGCCGAGCTGAACCGGGCCGAGCCGACCGAGCTGATGGTCATCCAGCTGCGGGACTGAAGAACCGACTGCACCGCACCCTGAATCCAGAGCCCGTCTCTACCTGCCCCCCTCCCCCTCAGGTGAGAGTCCTGCAGCACACCTGGAGGTTCACCTGGTTCTCCTGAGACCTGCTGCCAGGCTGGTTCTGACCTGGTTCTGGATCAAGATTGACATCGGAGTCCTGTCAGGCTCTGAGATGGTTTACTGACCCCCAGTTAGAACCAGGTTCCAGTCCAGGTGTCCCAGGAGAACCACGGGATTCAGATTCAGTTCGTCCAGAACAAAGTTTGATGTCCTGCTGCAGAGATTAGTGACTAACTGATCAGTGGATCAATTATTTTGATAATCAGTTTATAATGAAAGTGATATCAGGACTGAGATGATGGGTGTCTGACTGTAATCCTTCAGTTTTGTGATTCAGTATTTTGATTTGTTGTCATTTTTGTTTTCTGTTTTAACACTAAACCAGCAGTCTGCAACCTTCATGATCAAAAACAAACAAACAAAAAATCTGTCTGGAGCCACAACTTTTAAATTCTGTTTTCCCTGAAAACTTATATTTATTGTTTTCATGGCATCCATATCAGCAAAATTTGACATCAAGAAGACGATCAGATTTAGAGGAAAAGACTCCGAGCCACAGACTGTCACTGCATAGTTTTACAGTTGGCAAATGTAAGAATCACTTTACACTGTAAAAAACAAAAAATCAACATACTGCAACAGATTTTTGAGTTTTGAACCAAACTCTTATGTTTTGAAATAAACATAAAGTTTTGCAGACCTATAATCTTTAGTTGAGATAACTTACAGATCAGGTGTGTTTATTGTAAACTTAATGTTTAATTTGTGCGTTTGTTGATTGAATTTACTCATCAAATGAAGAATTTTGAGTCACATTAAACAGGAACTGAACTTTATCCTTAAAACTTTTTAAACTTCAGTTTTATTCCTTTAAGGTCTCTTACACTTTCCTTTTACATCTGGAAAGTTGCTTAAACTTTAATTTTAGTTCTTTAAAAAATCCCTTAGATTTACTTATATACCTAAAAAAAAACTTCTTAAACCTACATCTTCTCATTTAACTTTAAATTCTGCCTTTAAAAACCCTTAAGATAATATTAATCTGTAAAACCAAATGCTCACATTAATAAACTCAAAACTTAAGTTTTCCAAACATGACTTTTTTTTTTTCAATTCTTAAAACGAATCAGTTTTGTCCTGTTAAAAAGAAAAAGTTGAGAAAAGTCTTACTGTCACTAGAATTTGGGGTTTTGAATCAAAATTCAAGTTTTGACATAAACTTTGCAAAGTTTTGCCGACCTATAATATTTAGTTGAGATAATTTACTTTTCCTCTTTAGATGAACTTAAATCTTCTGAACTGGATCTGTCATTATTTTAGTGCCTGAAAATTAAATTGTTTTAACTGAAAATATTAAAATTTTAACCATCATTCACTTTCACTTCAATGAATTTACTTTATATTTTTTCAGTTTTCAAAGATCAAAGCTTTAAGTTTATCTAAAGAAGACTAAAAGTAAATTATCTCAATAAAAGATAAGCAGTAAAACTTTTTCAAAACTTTGTTTGAGTTGGGCTCAAAACTCAAAAATCTATTACAGTCTGTTGCCTCAAAGGTTTGAGTTGTCTCAACTTTTTCACAGACCTACAATGATGGATGAAAATTAAAATCTTAAAAACAAAACAAAAAAAACATTTATTTCCATAAAATCTTTTGTGTTTTGGAGCTAAAGAGCCGGACGTGTCTCTGGAGCTGCAGGTTGCAGACCTCTGGACTGAGGGGAGGGAGTGAAGACCTCTGGACTGAGGGGAGGGGATGCAGACCTCTGGACTGAGGGGAGGGAGTGAAGACCTCTAGACTGAGGGGAGGGGATGCAGACCTCTGGACTGAGGGGAGGGAGTGAAGACCTCTAGACTGAGGGGAGGGGATGCAGACCTCTGGACTGAGGGGAGGGAGTGAAGACCTCTAGACTGAGGGGAGGGGATGCAGACCTCTGGACTGAGGGGAGGGAGTGAAGACCTCTAGACTGAGGGGAGGGGATGCAGACCTCTGGACTGAGGGGAGGGAGTGAAGACCTCTAGACTGAGGGGAGGGGATGCAGACCTCTGGACTGAGGGGAGGGAGTGAAGACCTCTAGACTGAGGGGAGGGGATGCAGACCTCTGGACTGAGGGGAGGGAGTGAAGACCTCTAGACTGAGGGGAGGGGATGCAGACCTCTAGACTGAGGGGAGGGAGTGAAGACCTCTAGACTGAGGGGAGGGGATGCAGACCTCTAGACTGAGGGGAGGGAGTGAAGACCTCTGGACTGAGGGGAGGGAGTGAAGACCCCTGGACTGAGGGGTGCAGACCTCTGGACTGAGGGGGTGCAGAGATCAGCTGATTCAGGAAAACGTGACGTCAGTAAACATCACATCATCGCCACTTTAATATTTTTTTTAGTGAACGTGAAACTTGTGATGTAAAACTGATCATTTCCACTGATCGTATCACAGTTTCACTCAAAATAATCACGATATGTTCTACAGGCTCTACTTCAGAGTGGAAACTGCTGCCATCTTTTGGTTAAAACAGTCCAGCAGGTGTCTCCTCTGGCCACACCCCCACTGAGTGATGTCACAGCAGGTGTTTTACCTGACACTACAGACTGTGTCTTTAACACTTGTGTTCCTGTTGTGTTGTGTCCCTGCAGCATGGAGCGCTCCGGCAGCATCCAGCTGGACATCCCGGACTTCAGTAACTCGGTTCTGTCTCACCTGAACCAGCTGCGCGTTCAGGGCCGTCTCTGCGACATCGTGGTCAACGTGCAGGGCCAGAGCTTCCGGGCGCACAAAGTGGTCCTCGCCGCCAGCTCGCCATACTTCCGGGACCACATGTCTCTGAGCCAGATGAGCACGGTCTCGCTGACGGTGATCCGCAACCCGACCGTGTTCGAGCAGCTACTGTCCTTCTGCTACACGGGCCGCCTCTGCCTGCAGCTCGCTGACATCATCAGCTACCTGACCGCCGCCAGCTTCCTGCAGATGCAGCACATCATCGACCGCTGCACGCAGATCCTGGAGGGCATCCACCTGAAGATCAGTCTGGCTGACGTGGACGAGGAGGCCGCCGAGGAGGCGCGGGCCTCCAGGGGCAGCAGGACCCTGGAGGCCGTGGTGCGAGGAGGTGGTCACCATGGCGGCCTGCGGCTCCTCGGCCCACGGGGAGGCGCGGAGGTGTGCGAGGCCATCAGCCCCGCTGAGGAGCCGCTCAGCCCGCCGCCGACTGTGGAGCACAGCGGGCTAGAGGGGTCCGGCGCCGCCAGCAGGGCGGGCAAAGAGCCGATCCTTCGCATCAACCGGGCAGGGCAGTGGTATGTGGAGACGAGCAGCGAGCCGGAGCGCAGCGGCAGCGCCGAGGAGGGCGGCGGCATGGACCGAGTCCGAATCAAGACGGAGCGGATGGAGGAGTGGATCGGAGCCGGGGAGCACCAGGAGGAGGGGGGGCCGGTGGAGGAGGGTGCCACCGTCATGATCGACACGTCGGGACGCAGCACGCTGGTGACGGGGCCCATCGGAGCACTCGGGGGCCGCAGCGCCCAACCATCCTCCAGCTTCAGTGAGACGGACAGGTGAGTCTTTTTGTAGTCGATTAATCGGCCAATAATTTTCTCGATTCATAGTTGTTTGTTTTAAAATGTCAGAAAATGTTGATCAGAGTCCAAGATGACGTCCTCTAATGTCTTGGTATGTCCTCAACTCAAAGATGTTCAGTTTACTGTTAAAGAAGAAACCAAAAAATATTCACATTTAAAAAGCTGAAATCAGTTTGGAAATTCCAAAATCAAATCAAAATAGATGCCGATAAATTTAAATCGTTGCAGCTTTTGTCACGACTGAACTGTGGTCACATGACCTGAGTGTTAACATGTTTGTGTGTTTCAGGTTCAGTCCAACGGGCAGCGTGGTCGTCCTCGCTGAGCGTCAGAGAGCGAAGAGCGAGTCTCCCAACAGAGCGGACGAGCTGAGACAGTCGAGCTCCCAGGTACCATTAAACTCATGAGCTGTGAATGTTAGCATGTGTGGCTAATTAATGCTAGCTTACTAGCTGCAGTAACTTCACCTCCAGTCAAACTTGTTAGATCCACTGCATCATTTGTTCTGTGGAGGTTTGAGGAGGAGGATGTGGGCTGATGAAGAATCAAAGATGCGTCTCTCTCTGGCTCGCTGTCTCCGGTCTAAGCCGGGTTAGCTTAGCTCTTATCCCGGCTCTCTTCTTGTGGTGATCGTATTTCTGATCGTTTCGTTCTGTCTGTCAGGGGGAGGAGCATGCGGCGTTCGATATGGGTGGCTATGAGGACTACCTGAGGGAGCAGGTAGGAGACCGCTGGTTCCGCTACAACCCCCGACTCACCTGCATCTACTGCTGCAAGTCCTTCAACCAGAAGGGCAGCCTGGATCGCCACATGCGTCTGCACATGGGCATCACGCCGTTCGTCTGCCGCATCTGTGGGAAGAAGTACACTCGCAAGGACCAGCTGGAGTACCACATCCGCAAGCACACGGGCAACAAGCCGTTCCACTGCCACGTCTGCGGCAAGAGCTTCCCCTTCCAGGCCATCCTCAACCAGCACTTCCGCAAAAACCACCCGGGCTGCGCCCCGCAGGAGGCCCACAGCGCCTCCCCGGAGACCACCACCGCCTCCGTCACGTCCAGAGGGGGGCCCAGTGACGAGGCCTCGCCCAGCCAGGAGGAGCCTGAGGGCGGTGGCGGCGGCAGTGGCGGAGGCCAGTACAGCGAAGGCCCGCAGGCCTCGGTCTCCACCACAGGCCCCGACTGACCTCGAGGGCGGCGGCGGAGGCCAGTACAGCGGGGGTCCGCGGGCCTGGGTCTCCACCACGGGGCCCGACTGACCCCGAGGGAGGGGGGGAGGAAGGGAGGATGGGGGGAGGCAGAACGGACGCCTCAGAGTCTGAACTGAGATTTTTTTTCCGCTTTAAACCGCATCTACCTTCACTAACCGAACCGAACAGATTTAAGCTAAAATGAAGAAAACGCCACACACTCCAACAACCTCATACGCCACACGATGCAGTGGTCCTCGTCTGCCTCCGTCTGTTTGTTCTGTTACAGATTTCTACTTTTTATATTTACAGGTGTTACAGGTTCACAATGCAGCATCACAACAGTCTGTCTGGTGGAAACTTTGCCAAACTTCTCAGTGCCAGTTTTAACAGTTTAACAGATCCTTCATATTTGCCTTGAGACAATCCAGAGCAGCGAGGGTTAATGATAATAATAATCCCGTGCCGCTCGCTCTCCAAGTGCCAACGCGGCATCAAAAAAGATTCTAGTTGCACAAAAAGGTCCAATGAGAAAATATTTAAATAATCCGACTGTAAAAGTTGAGTTCCAGTGTGATCAGAAACTCTCAGCTCCTCACAGTCTCACACTGCTCACCTCCTCTACAACTACTCAATCGATTGATTATCCATCATCTGACATTTCTTTTTCACAATTGATAAATTATTCAGTTAAAAATTGTGAAAAATGCATCTTCAGATGTCGTCTCTTGTTCAACCAACAGTCCAAAACTCCCAGAATTCTTCATTTACTGTCAGAAATGACAAAGAAAAGTCATCACATTCAAGAAGCTTCAATCAGACAAATGTTTCACAATTTAGCTTGAAAAATAATTGATAACTAATATTTTATCTAATCATTGCAACTCTGCCAATTAAGTAATGGAGAAAATAACCGACCAATTAATTGATAACAGAAAAGACTTGGGAAAATTACCCCCCACCCAAAAAAAGGTTCTCTTTGTCAAAGAAGGCCATGAGATGTGGCTGAAAGCTCTGGGTGGACGATGTATTCACAATATTTAAAACTGATGATAAAAGACAAGATGGATTGTTAGTTTAAAAATGAGTCCACGCCTGAGAAAACAGGAGGGACGGACGTTCAGGAGGTGAAATCACAGGAGGTTTTACTTTTTTTTTTTTTTTTAATTAAAAAAAAAACAAAACTCAAATCAATTATGAAAAAAACTGGCGATTAATTTGACACTCAGTTAATTGTTTCTGATTCATTTGCCAGATAGATTTTTGAAGAGAAGAGTCATCGTTTGATCTATAAAATGTGGGAAAATTTGGAAAATTTTCAAAAATCTTCACACATTTGACATCTCAGGGTTCAGCATCAACTCAGATTTTAATCGATTAGTTGATTGGTTCATAAAATGTCATAAAATGTTGATCCAAGTTCCAAATGACGTCCTGTGATCATCAATCAATTAATCGACAAATCATTGCTGTTCTACATGGTTTGGTAAACTAATCAGTCCTTTAATCTGTTTGTCCACAAACCGCGGACGAGTTGCATGTCGGAGCTGTGGGAGTAAACGGACGGTGAAGACTGAGAGCTGCGGCGCTCTGATCACTCTGGACGACTTTAAAGAGTTTCAAATTCTGCAGATTTACGTCTCGAGTCGATTTTAAAGGACCATCTGGCAGCCTGTTGACCGAACAGACTCACAGCAGGAAACAAAAAAAACTGGACGGCGTCCAGCCTCAGATAAGCTACACAGCTCAGTTACCTCTCATCACTACGCAATACAGCTGCTGCAGCGCACAGCACAGCACCACCGGGGGGCGCTCTGCTCTGGTCACTCACACAGAGAGCTCCGTCAGTCTTCTCAGATATTTTTATAACAAGCATGTTGTTTAGTTTGGGTTTTTTGTTTTTCTTGGACACTTTTTTGCTCTGACAATGTGTGACGGACGCGTGTCGAGGAGGACGAGGAGACGGTGTCTCGACCCGATCGTGACTTCTGTCTCAGTTAATGACGCATTTACCTCTAAAAACAAACAGTGGTATCGACCAATCAGGTTTGAGCAGGCGAACATGGAACCCTTCAGTTTATCACCTGATGAGCTTTTGAAAATTTATCTGCATAATATTTGAAATCGTCTTTATTTATAGAGCGCTTATCAAAATTCACATTACAAAGAGCTTCATTACAGGTCGGTCAAAAACAGATCAAATAATTCAGTGTGAAATGGCAAAAACAGGAAAATAAAAACACTTAAAGAAATAAAAACAGTTCAAACTCAGGAAACGCTCGCTGATAAAAGTAGAAAAAAGTCTGAAGAAGGAATTTAAAAGTTCATTGACAAGTTACACTATTAATTTGATTTGATTTGTACAATAATTACTCCGATAATTGATTTAGTTATTTTTAAAGACCTGATCTAACAAGAAAAAGGACAGTTTATAAAAGGATTTGGCTGTTCTCATGTTCTAGCCTTGTTCTATTTAGACCATCTTTGAATAAAAATCTAAACTTTGATGCCCTAAATGTTTGAAAAAAATGTTGAACACCAGTATTTTTCAAGGCGTCATGACATCGAGCTGTTAGAGATCAGACAAACACACGAAGAGACCGTCGCTAACTGACGCCTTCTGAGATTAATGACGCTTTAAAAGACTTGAGGAAGAAGAAGTCAAACAGAAGCTGCAGTCTACAAAAAACTGAAATCAGGGCAATTAAACTGAAAAATATAGCTAGCTAATGAGTAGCTAGCTGTGTCAAGTTATGCTAACATTAGCCTGTAAGCTAACTGATTTTTTTCTTAATGATCATCTACAAATTATATGCCAGTGGTTACAATCAATTGATCCTTCCTAAGTCCTGCCCCTTTTGGTACGCCCAGTCAACTGTCACTTCCTGTTTCCTGTTCTTAGATGTGTTCTGTGCTTATCTCGTTCATATCGAAAAGAACTCATTTCTAAGGTTAACAAATATGTTGGGACCCGTAAAAGCAACATATTATATAGAGAGGCTATATATTGTCACATATTTAGTCACCTAATGTTAGTAAAATGCTAGTTAATCTACTTAGTAGGAACTGATTTGCTTCAGAGCAAAACTCAAGTTAGCTAAATTGAAATCTTGTTCTTCATTGTTGTTGTAAATGATAAATAAATTGCCTTGAATCCTTGAACTAGCTAGCTAAACTACATCAATCGTTGGCTAGCTAGTTAAAGCTGATAACTAATGTTTGGAAAACACTAGCTAGCTAGCCAGCTAATCTGCATCAGTGATTAGCTAACTAGTCACATCTGATAACTTATGTTAGCAGAACGCTAGCCAACTAGCTAGCTGATATCAGTCATTAGCTAGCTTGTAGCTGGCATTTTGCTAACATTAGTATACTTGTGACTTGTGATGTCACTGTATACATTTTGTATGTCCACGTTTCCAAACATCAAAACAACCAAATGTGTTTTTCTTTTCAACATTGTTGACTGAGGTTCTGCTAAGTACCAACACTGCTTTTATTGGAGTATAGAGTAAAAAAGGGGCAGGACTTTGGAAGGGTCAAGTACAAATCATCGATCTCCACTAAAGTAGCTAAAGTTGTGAGCTAACTGAGATTTTTGCTCATTCATCATGATGTTGACCAGCGTCAACCAACCAAAAAACTGCCAAAAAGCTGCAAGAATTATTTTGCTTACTCATCATGTCCAGTTGTTTTCTTCTGGCATCAAATTAATGTAAGACCTCCATTTTTAAAAGAACGTCTGTATAGGAGCTAGTTGGCTAACGTTAGCCTTCCATTTAACACTACATGGAACACAAACCTTTAGGAAAACTCTTGCGTTGGTCAACACATGGTCAAACCTTTTTTGTCAGTTTCACGTGTGAGTGCAGGATATGATGTTTAGCGTAGCTTAGCACAAACACTGAAAGCAGGTGAAAACTGCTAAATAGAAAGAATCAACCTTCCAACTACTCTAGCTCTCTAGCTAATGTTAGCTTGCCAGCTAACAGACAAGTAGCCTTTCCAGTCAGAATAGTTGTGACATGGTGATGAATATTTGTATAAATATTGTCATGTTTTTACCTGCTCTGTCTGCACGTGTGCAGTAGAGGTGATGCGTCATGGCGACAGACGGTTCTGGTCGGGTCGTCACTGATCGGGTAGCGACAGGACGAGGAGCCAGATCCTGTCAGACCAGATGGATGTAAAAGCCAGGCTGTGGAGCTGGACTTTAAAAAATAAATAAATAAAATAACACCCCTCCAGAGGCCAAAGGTCACCTGCTGAGGGGGGCGGAGCCACCTGGCAACCAAAGGAAAGACGCCGCGGCCGTGTGGAGGCCTCCAAAACAACTTGAGCACTTATCAGAGAGAGAGAGGAAGAGACGGGATCAAACAGAACTTTTTATACACAGAACAATATAAATCTACACATATTATCAGACAAACATATTTAAACAACTAAGTTTTTTTGTTTTTTTTTGCGTATGAATAACGTCAGTAAGCTCGGAGTTTCAGTTCAGACGTTGGCAGGTCGGCAGGTAGCACACGGAGCGGCTGTTACTGTTTTTCTACAGAGCTGTGAATCACATTCTCAGTGGACAGTCAAGTTTTTTATGCAAGTGAAGCCAGCGGCTCTGTCCTCACTCCGGCCGGCCGGCTGGACGCATCCTGCCGCCGCCGCCGCCGCCGCCGCCGCACTCACTCTTCAGGCTAAAAACAGGAACTATCAGGTATACAGACTCTTTCTTTTATTCAGTGAAATCAGACGTTTAACTTTCCCTACGTACAGTAGCAGAACACTAACGGCTAAACCTCAGTGCGAGCTCCACGCCGCAGGAAACAAAAAAACACTCACCTGTAAATAAAGTCAGTTCCTGTGAGTCAATGCAGAGGGCGACAAAAACACACACACACACACACACAGCAGGACTGGGCAACATGGAGTCAAAAATCAGTTACCATGACAACCACACGGTCTGGATTTATCATTTTGTGCAGCTGCTTCATGGATCCATTCTAATATTTTTTTAGGAGTCACACATGAAAAAGAAGAAAACTGAACCACGTCATGTGAGTCGTGGTTCATCAGCCAGGACTCCACAGGCTGCTTTTGATTGTTGTCGCCCAAAATGCCTGATTTCTCAACAGCTTTTGTAAAAAAAAAAGAAAAAATCAGTGCATGTTGCATGTTTTTAGGCGTTTTTCTCACGGTGTAATATCGGTCCCTCCAGGACTCATCTGATCCCCGTGAATTCTGAACAACCTTGCAATGTTGTTCAAACTGCAAATGTTCTTAAAATCTGATCAATCATTGTAGCGCCCTGCTCCCTTTTTCTTCTGGGGACTCAATTTTTAAAAATGACAAACCATCAGGACCCAAATCATAATACGTACGTCTGTGCGCTCCACCTGTTTTCACAAGTTTGGACCTAATTCTTCAACTAGTCGTCAGTCTGTCAATCACGTTTCCACTAATCGACTAGTTTGGTCCATAAAATGTCAGAAAATATTGAAAATCAATTAAACAGGTGGAGCACATGAAGATACGCAACAACCGACCAACATGTTGGTGATTTTGGTGCCTGTGAAACATTTAATTCCATATTTCGTCTGGGACAAAACATTACGTCTGTCAGCCAGAATGCACACGCAGATTTTTGTCTGTTTCAACATGTTAAAAACATGAAATGTCGCCATGTTGCCCAGCTGCAACACACACACACACACACACACACACACACACACACACACACACACTCACACACACTCGTCCTGCAGAAACTCCAGGAACAAACAGAACGAAGTCTCAGTGCAGCGAAGAGATGAAAACATTCATCAGGATAAACTTCTACATCTGAATTTTTGAATTTTTCCGATGAAATTATGCAAGAAATCAAAAGTTAACCTCGTTCTCTGGTGATATAGATGAAAACTCAACACCCTGTAAACCGGTCTGAACCGGTCCAGATGTTCTCTCCTCTCTGCACTGAGACGACGTCATCTCTTTTTTGTCTCTTAACAAACAGCACATCGTCATTTCAAGCCAGTCAACAGAAAGCTGCTTCCAGATCAGCTGCTCCGGTCCGGTTCAGTCTGGTTCTACTTGAGGAACCCAAAATGAGGAAAAGTCGGATCAGATGATTAAATCATCCGAGACACAACTTTAAACATTTTCATATTTTAAAACAAAGCTGATTATAATATCACTTGTTTACAGCTGTGTTATCAGTAGGTGCTGTTAGTTTGAGAATTTGAAGGATTTTAACACATTTTTAAATTGTTTTAATTTTTTTTAACTCCCACAAAATGAGTGTAATTAGAGAGTTGGTATGAATTATTTGAAGGGATTTTTTGGGTGATGATCTGTCCCAGTTCTGACTGATATATTTGTGCTGTCACTGCGTAAATTAATATTTTCTGATGTTTAATCTGTAATTCTGTTGTAAATCAACAGGTGCAGCAGGTGTAGATGGTTAAATATCAGGAAATGAAAACGCCACCTGCTGGTGCTTTTTGGTAGGAATTATTATTTTTGGCAGCTTTTTATGAAATACAAATCAATCATCTTCAAAAGAAATTCTTGAATGTTTTTAAGTTGAGTTTTAAGTAAATCAGATATTTACAGGTGACCTCTGATGTTTAGCTTCATGTGAGCGAGAAAAGTTTAGAAAAGTTTCAATGAATACATTTCATGACGTGTCTCGCGGCTCAGGATCCGACTTTTCCTCCTCGACGGTTCCTCTTCATTTCACTTCAGTTTCAACTTCAGTCAAACTGTGAAAACAGCTCAACCTCAGTATCATCTTCATCATCCTCACTCTCTGGTCTTCATCGAGGCTTCACTTCCTCTCTGGTCCACTCAGTTCACTTCACAACAAACACCAAACGTTGGTCTCGTGGCTCTTCAGCTTCAGCCTGAAACTTTAGATTTTTTTTTACTGTGTGAATCAAATGTTTAGTATATGAATATCCAGTAACCTTGACCACAACATGCCTAATTATAAATCAAATCATTTAGATATATTCTTCACTTAATGAGATTACTCTTTACTGTTGATTCCTCAAAGTATATCCTAATATATCGAAGCAGAAAACGAGTCAAAGAAAAAAGTTTAGTAAATTAACTTTTAATACTGTACATCGTTTTGTTTTTTTAAAGAGGAGGTACTTAACAAGTTCTGTAGTAACCTGAAAGGTTTTATGTGAAGATCTTTTATGTTGCATGTCTCTGTTGCTAAACCATGATGGTGGAGGGGTGATGGGGGTGATGGGGGGGGGGTGAGGCCAAAGGTTGATTATTAGTTAAGAAAAATGTGAAGACGCTTCTTTCACCATGACCACTAGATCACTCACAGGTCGCATCTCCTTCAAAGGAAATAAAGCACTTTAAGTGTCGACCGCCACCGACTCGCCTCTTTCTTTACTCACATTACTGAAATTACCCACAATTCAGCAGGAACACACGTTAGGGTAGAGGGCATGTGAGAATCAGTCAGCGAGTGTAAGAACAGGTGATACAGTCAGCCAGACGCAGTCGACAAACTGTTGGAATCAGAAGCTTTAAATGTTTGAAATAATTATCTGAATGTAACGAATAGATGGTTGAAGAAGTTTACTAAAAGTCAGCTGTTGAAATATTAAACTATTAAATGTTTCTCTCCTGCTACTTGAGCTTCATCAATGACTCTGTACGTCGCAGTTTGGATGGTCTGCGGCAGATTCTTGCGTTGGAACCACAGGTGTCTCCAGATCCGCCTGAAGTCAAATCTGAAGGATCAGAAATTTCTGCTGCTGATCTGAACTCTGGCTGCAGAACGTGGAGGTTCTGAACACACAAGAGGAGAACAAAGGTTCGGGTGATGGTTTTTACATCATCATACAGCGTCACAGTGATTGATGTGTTGGTACAATCATAAGATGATTTATTTTTTAGTATTCTGGTGAATTCAAGCTCATATAAAAGCCGGCGTGATGCTGACAGCAGCAGACAGTTTTTATTGGTTGCAGGGGTCGGCCACTCGGGCGGTGAACAGCAGCGCGTTGATGGTCGACTCTCTGATGAGCAGCAGGAACGGTCTGTCGGCCTGAAAAATCCCACGGTTCAAGTTGATGGAGCGTCCGATGGCGACCACGGCGGTGGCTGCCGCCGCCTCGCTGCCCTCCTCGTTCACCTGACGACCACAAAACAGGTTTACTCAGGATCCGTCACCTAGTCTGATCTGACTCTGGATCAGTGAGGACGATAACTTCATGTCCTCTCTGTGTTTCCTGAGAACTTATGGGGTTTAAATCCAAATATATTTACAATAAAAAAAGAAGAAAACCAACAAACATGTTGGATATTTCCAGATTGATTCTGGTATTTTTAGACAAAAATCTATCAAATCTAAATGTACCAAGTCATTTAAATTTGACTACTTTCAGGCCAACAAAAATAGGTTTATATACATAATTTACATTATCCATAACCATCAGCTATAGAATTAATCCAGTCAGTGAGCAGCTGTCAGTGATGTCACAGTGTGTAACTGACCTCCAGGAAGGCTTTATGAAAGGCGTCTGAGATGTGGAGACCATCACTGTCGTCCTCCAACATCCCTGAAAGACACAAACTTTATTAACGACCAACTGTCACAAAAGAATAATCAATAAATCTATAAAAGTCATCAGAAGAAGTGAAACAAAAACTAAGACAACAAAATGTTGGCAGGTTCAAAGTGCAGTTAGAGGTCAAAGTCACAAGTTGTCAAAACTAAAAATTCTGAGCTGCTCCTCTTCATGCTGCGACGTTCTGAGGCGTCCAGGACGCTGTGATGGTTGTTTTCCACCACGACGATCCACACGGGACAAAACCAGCCGCTTCCACAGTGATTTTAGTTCCCAAATGCCTCACCTAATTTTTGTTCAGAATGTCCCACGCTCATTTTAACTCCCGAACGCCTCATGCTCATTTTAGTTCGAATGGTCTGAATTGATTTGAGTTCCTGTTCTCATTTGGGTTCCAAAACGCTCTGTGCTCATTTTTGTTCCTGAGTGCCCCGGGGTCATTGAACTTCCCATTCGCTCTGCAATGATTTTAGTTTTCAAATACTGTCGCTCATTTTAGTTCCTGACACCGTGTCAGGCTCATTGAAGTTCCCAAACGTTTCGTGATCATATTAGTTCCCAGTAATTTAATTTTATAGGTCATGTGATAATACTAATCAACTAACTAGCTGTTAAACACCATGCTGTGTTTAATCTTTGACATCCATAACTTGATTTAACAGGAGAACATTTAGTTCCTCTATAAAAACTTGGATGATCCTGCAGCAGTTCAGTAGCTCGAGGTCACAGGTTTGTAATTTCAGAGAGGACACCTGAGAAACTGCCTGATTGTCCAGGTGTGTCCCCTCCTGTCCACTCACCTGGCAGGCTGGCCTTCTCAGAGCTGAACAGGTCGGTCAGTCCCATGGCCTGCAGCTTCTCCTTCAGACTGAAACTGTCCTCCACCCGGAACCGAGGGACGTGGACGGAGACGGTGGTTTCCGTCATCTCATCAAGCCAGCTGGTCAGTTTCTTCAGGTCCAGACTCTCCTCCACCTCAACACACACAAACAAAAATACATTCAAACACGCAGGAATTACCAAAATCTAATGATCGTCCTGCGGTTCTGTCATTTACAACATCCTGTCCCGTCCTTCTCTCCTGTGAGACAGGATCTGTATCAGGACCACTACTTTGTCCTTTGTATGTATGAGCAGGACTGAGATCATCGGGTCTAAAAACCTCAGCAGGACTGAGCGGCAGGATTACCTTACTGAGCGGCGTGTCTCTGCTTGGCAGAATGATCACCATGGTGATGTCGTCTCCGCGGTACGGCATCTCCAGCAGCTGCACGTGGTCGTCGGGGAAGTGCCTGTATTTGAACTTGGTCTCCTGGTACATCATGTTGACCGAGCAGGTGCGACTGTCACTGACTCGGAAGTCTGAGACGTACACGTTATCTTTGTCGAACTTGTTCTTCCACTGACCCTGAGAGAAGAAATGAGAGAACATCAAAGCTCAGGCTTAAATTCTAACCAAATAATTACCAAGTTGATTATTTCTGCCGGCCTAATGAAGGGCTGCTCACGTGTATCCCTGCCATTATATCCCTGGACCTACTGAACTCCCTGCAGTTAAGATGAGACTCGTTTTAAGAAAGTGAGCAGCACTGAGAGAAGTGCAATTTCTCCTTATATGCAGACGATATCCCGCTTTATATTTCTGATATTTTCTGATATTTTCTTCCAAATGTTATCAATGCAATTTAGCCTATAAATAAAACAAAATTGAGAAAAAGCTCTTTCATTTCAAACCTTACATTAAAATTTTACTCTCCCACTTTTTAATTTGGTGTTCTAACTCATACTGCAGTCCACCAGGAAAGACAATGAGATAAAACACTAAATTCAGATGAAAAGATGGAAGGACAGATGAGAACAACAGTTTGCAGTTTTTAGCCATGTTAGCATTGTGGCTCTGTGGACAGTACTGTCAATGTTAGCATGCTAACACACTAAACTAAGACGGTGAGCATGACTTACATTATCATGAGATAAAGAGTTAGTCTCTATCAAAGATATCTGTGTGTAAGTGCAGAATCTGTAGACCTGGGAAAAGATTTGGATATTTGAAGCTTTCTGGTTTCTGCTTGTAGTCCAGGTAGTACTGACCAATCACGTTTGAGCAGGCTTTGGTTGCATGCAGGTTAACAGTTTATCTGCATTCATGCACAGATATCTGTTTATAGAGATCAGCCTCCACGTTCAGCAGGTGTGACAGGAACAAGTGTGACAGGAGCAGGTGTGACAGGTGCAGGTGTTGCAGGTGCAGGTGTGACAGGAGCAGGTGTGACAGGTGCAGGTGTTGCAGGAGCAGGTGTTGCAGGTACAGGTGTTGCAGGAGCAGGTGTGACAGGTGCAGGTGTGACAGGAGCAGGTGTGACAGGTGCAGGTGTTGCAGGTATTTTCAGGTACCTTGAAGTAGATGGTGTTGACGAGGACCAGGATGGTGTTGGAGTCCAGTGCACCTGCTGGCAGTGTGTCCTGGATCAGATCCTCTGTCTTGTTGGCGATCCAGTCGTTGATGGTGACACGGGCTTTCTCGGGGTTCTCCTGCAGCACAGAACCACAGAACCAAGATTATTAATGTAACCTCTGATCTGCAATGATCTGATCAGTTTATTGATTGTTGATCTTTATGGTCTGATGGACCTGCTGACCTTGAAGTTGAGTGGCAGCAGTTTGGCTCCATACACCATCTCACTGATGTTCTGGTACGTTTCGTTGAACATCAGAGATTTGTCTCCAAACAGGCGGTTGGCGGAGATCAGCTCGGTGGTCTCGTCCTTCTTCCTGTACAGACGACAGTTGAGTTTGGCAAAGAAGAAGTGGACCTGATCTGACGTCTTCTCTTTGATGGTGTCAAACTCAAACACCTGCAGACAGAAACACACAGGGTCGGTTTCTAAATCTTCTTAATTTTCGGCCTTTTCCAAACAAATCTGTGATTGTTTGAGCGAGTCGAGTTACTCTGCAGACGATGAAACCAACAGTCTGACCTTCATGATCTGCTCCAGCGTGCGGTTACACGCTCCCAGTTTGGTCATGGCGAAGGCGGTGGACACACTGATGGGGGACATGAAGATGTTAGAGTCGGGTGTCTTGCTGAGTGCCAGCTGTTTGTACAGCGCCAGCGCGAAGCGTCCATTGGCCTTCGACAGCTCCCACACTCGGGGGTTGGTGGACTCGGGGACCGGCTCCGGCTCCTCGGTCGGGGTCTCGGGGCCCTCGGGGTCGGGGCTGCGGTAGATGCAGTGTGGCTCCAGGGGGAGGTCTCGGGGTTTGGCGTTGCAGATGTCCTGATGGACGGCGGTGACGAGCGGCAGCACCGCCACAACCAACAGCCAATCAGCAGCCCTCATTCTGGACAGAGAACCAATCAGAGGAGAGCTTTAATATTTTTCTTACATCATAATTCTGTTGATTTATTGTCTTTTATTATATGTCACATCAAAACTGATGATTTGGGTAACGCTTCAGTTTCCAGATCCTGTAATTTCCTGGTAAATAGTTGGTCATTACTGAGTAATATGTTTGAAATTTCTTAGAAATTACTCACAAATTACATCGTTAAGTGTGTCATAACTAGCAAGTACTATTTTCAGGTAGTCGGTGGGATTTGCAAAGCAAAATATGTGAAATTTCTCTGAAATTAGCCCCAAATTTCATGGCATGTCATAATTCATAAGTGTCGCTTTCATGAGAATTATCAGACACTTACAATTAAATTTGTAGGTAATTTCTAAGACATTTCAAATACTTTGCTTAGTAATTACTACCTTCTACATGAAAATGGTGCTTGCTAATTATCACACAATTAACCATGAAATCTGGGGGTAATTTGCAGGTAAATTCAGAGAAACTGAAAATATATAATTACCACCTATTTGCCATGAAATTATTGGACCTGAAAATTGAAGCATTACTATGATTTTATAACATGTTGATTACAGTTGGCTGTCTTGCAGAGGTGGGACCAAGTCACCGTTTTGCAAGTCACTAGTCAGTCTCAGGTCTTTGCACTCAATAAAATTTGTAAATCAATAAAATGATTTTTAAATTAATAGTTTGTGTCAAATTGATTTTTTAGGTAAGTGGCTGTATAATGAGGAGGATAATATGCAGTGAGCAGGTTATTATTGTAAAATAAAACCCTGCAGGGTGACTCACTGTATAATATCCCTGACCTGTCAGGTGTCATGTGACCTGTCATTATTTAAAGTGACCTGAATGACGTCTCATGAGCAACAGAAACTTTGTCCATTTGATCATATAACTATCATGAGATTATTTCTTCTTGTCAGTCAGAGAATCAGAAAACAACTTTCTTTAGCTTGTTTTCAACATTTGGAAAACATCAGTGACTTAAATTCACAAACAACCTCCTACACAACACACACACACACACACACAACACACACACACACACACACACACACACACACACACACACACACACACACAGAGACACACACACACACACACACAGAGTTACTCATCAACCCACTGACTCAGTTTGAGCTGCGTTTAGTTAGTTTTCATTTTCTCTCAAATAATCAAACTACAAAACAAATACTGAAGTTCATCCACATTAATGAAAACAAAAACTGCCAAAATAAAATAAAATGTCTTTTGTGTTTTATGTCTGAATTCTGCTGAATTTCAGTCACTTAAATCACAACTTTAATTATTAAGAATATTGAGATTCAACTCGGTTGCAGAATTATAGTTACTTTTAAATCTTAATAATCATAAAAAAATGTGTTTTTGATCTCAGTCTTCTGATGTTGCTCTGACTTTTCTCTCCAAACTGTGAGATTAAACTCAGATTTTAAATTGTTTTTGTATTAATTATTAAGAAAGATGCACAGAACATATAAATAAGGAGGGAACAACACAGAAAACATGAGTTGTAAATGTTTTTCATGCAGAAATAACTTCATTGTTTCAGGATAAAACATTAAGAGGAACGACAGTGAATCTGAACATTAAACCAGGCGACACATTCAGTCTTTATAGAAGATTAAAGTGTAAAATCTTACCTGAGCAGGTAGACAGTGTGTTCTCAGAGCCAGATGTGTGCAGTCTGAGCTGAACTCAGGTCAGTGTCCTGCAGAGCACTGAAACATCACATCAACCTTTGAGACATTGATCGTCTGTTAGTCAACATCTGCTGCTGCTGTGAACTCACCTTCAGACTGATCACTGATCAATAACAGACGGCTGCAGGACACACGACTCACCAGCAGGAGAAACTGTCATACAAAATGAGCTGTAAGCTAATGTTAGCATATTAGAGCTCTGTTAGCGTGCTGAAGGGGCAGTTCAGATTATTTTAAATGTGGTTGTATGGGGTTCGTCTCCATGGTAACTATATTACCTACAGTTCTGTGAGCTAAAATGACAGAGAGTGATATTTGTCTTTTAACGGTGGTTTCCTGTCAGAAAGGTAAAGAGGTGAAAATATTCTAAAAATAGCCTACACTAAACTTTTTTGGTGTCTAAAATATGTTTTGTTGGTGACCCTGTCCACAGGAGGACATATCCAAACACGTCACACTGAGGATGTCCTGATCCCATTCTGTCTCCTGAACACCTGAACTCAGTTTTACAGTGTACTGACCCTCCACCACCTGTCCAACTATATATCATTACAGCTGTCCCATGATGCTTAACATTATGAAATAAATATACATTTGAAGTGTATTAAAAGTAATATGAAATTTATTTGTGGAATAATAAATATAAAAAAGAATCTGTGCAAAAGACAATTCACATAAAAACCAGGAAGTGATGACAAAGATCAAACACAAAAATACATTTCATGAACATAAAAACTTCAGTTAAAAGGAGAGAAAACAGATACACTAAGCGGCAGATTTCCAGTAAAACCAGTCTGACTGTAGAAACAAAAACGAGACCAGCAGAGGTTACTCAACACTTCGTACACACCAAACTTCTTTTAAAAAACAGCAGTTTTTAAACGTTTCCAGCAGTTTGTGGACACTGAGTCCTGGTTTGTGGCTGCTGTAACAAGATTCTGGGCAGCGGTCATGAACTTCATTCAAAAAACAAGAGTTTTTAAGAACTGCCAGAGGCTGTTTGTTGGTGTTTTGGTGTCAGAAGATTCTGGGCAGCTGTCAGACTGAGCGCTTCAGACACACCAAACTCCACTCAAAAAAGAGCAGATTTAAGATCTTGCAGTAGATTTCAGTCTGATCTGGATATTTGTTGTTTCAGTGTCAGAAACTTTTGCAGCCGTCACAGGAAGCACATAAACAACTAAACTCCATTTTAAAAACAACAGTTTTTAAAAATCTTGGCTGTGTTTTGGTGTCAGAAGAGTTTGGGCAGCTGTCTCAGGCGGCTCAGGTCCAGGATGTTTCCTACTGACCCCTCCGTCTCATGGCTGCTCGCCCTCAGTAAAGATGGCCGTCGGCTGGAACAGTTCTCTTTGTCGGCTGTGTTCGCTTTGTTGCTGGCAGCTAAAAGCTGCATTTTGGGCCGCAGATCCCTTATCAGCTGACTCTGTGGGAGGAGCTTCACATTCTGAGCTTCAGCCAGCGGCTGGCGAGTTGACACCTCTTCTTCTTCCTCCTCCTCCTCCTCCTCAATCAGGCCGTACCTCTTCATGTACTTCCTGGTGGCCAGAGACATGTTGCTAGGCGACATCAGGGAGTCAGTGGAGGAGGAGATGGGGCCTGGGCAGGGGGCGTGGCCTCCCAGAGACAGTCTGCTGAGCTGAGAGTCGCTCAGGTAACGCAGGGCGATGGCGTTGGCCTCCAGACTCAGATCCACGCTGCCGCCGGGGAACAGAGAGCTGACCGTCGGCTCGGACACGCTCAGTCTGGACAAAACAGCGACCGGGTTGATGCTCGCCAGAGTGCTGCAACACACACACAGATAAACAAACAAACACGCACACAGTGAGAACGTGTGTGACTGCCAGACCATCATCACAATCAGCTGATCAGTAACAGAAACATGAGAACAGGTTTGAGTTCCATTAGAAACCGAGTCTCAATGACAGAATGTGTCCACTAGAGGGCGCTGGCAACATCAGTTTAATGATGCAGTGATGGAGGAAAAACTCGACGTAGAAAGAATAAATCGGGAAAAAAAGGGAAAATAAATATGGAAATACAAAGAGAAATATCAAAATGTAATACAATCAATCAATTTTGGATATTTTTTAAAATTAATTAATTTTATATACTGTAATTTAACTCTGTTTATCCTACTATTTTTCCTTCCTCTTTTCTCTGTTGGTGACTCAGGTGACTCAGGTGACTCAGTACCTGCTGCTCTCCACAGTCTGGTGGATTCTTCTGTCGGTCTCAGTCAGATCCTCTTCGTCCACGTTGACTCCGAGCTGCTGCAGCTGCCGCAGGGTGGCGCTAACCACCGGGTCTCCACAGCTCTGTTGCTGCTTCCTCCTCCCGGACGACGATGACGATGATGACGAGGACCCTGACTGGGAGGACTGGGAGGACTGGGAGCAGTCAGGAGCCACAGACAGGCTCCTCCTCCTTGTTCTGGACTCCTCCTCCTGCATCTCCTGTGTGCTCTCTGACTCCTGAAGGCGACTGGTCAGCTGATTCTGAGGAAACAAACAAACCTTTATTAACACTAACAGTTTGTGTCATGTGATCAGTGACATCAGACTTCCTCCATGTTGTTACCATGAGGTCGTGGTAGAAGGTCTGCTGCTCGTCTGAACGTCTGCACATGCTCACACTTTCCCCGAGAACTGGACTCTGCACACCGCTGAAACAAGACAGAGACGAGTCAGAGTCACAGGCCAGGTCTTCCACGAGTCACGAGTCACCACTGCAATAAGTCTGAGGCCGAGTCACAAGTCTTTAATGAGTCACAAAAGTCGTTAAGAAGTCACAAGTCCTAACAAGTCTGACACACGTTTCTAAAAACAGGTCACAACATGTATCAAATGACATGTTTTTAACAAATCACGAGTTCTTAACTTGTCTCAAGCCTTTGACAAGTCACACATCTTTAAAAACAAGTCACAAGTCATTGACAAATATTTACCAGATCTAATCTTTAATAATAAATCACGACTGAAGTAAAAGTAGTAATATCACTGAGTAATAATATTGTGTTAAGTTAGAAATATCCAAATACACTTAAAGTACAAACAGTAAAAGTACTAATTATGCAGAATTACCGATTTCAGAATATCAGCTTTTTTAAAAATGTTGATTGTATTTCGTATTAATAATCTTCAAAGTAACTAAAGTATCAAATAAATGTAGAGTAGAAATATATATTAACAAAGTGGAAAGTACAAGAAACTTAAAATAGTACTGATGTACAGTACTTGAGTAAATGTACTTGTAGAGACAGATTTGTCTCTTACAGATTTTACTTGTGACCTGTCTCTGTCTCCATCAGTAGACGAGTCTCACCTGTGTTGACTGGAGGGAGACACGGCAGCCTCCTGACCTGTGATGTCACCGTCCTCAGCTCCACCCACAGGCCTGATGACAGACAGGTCGGCGTGTGAAGGGGGTCTGCAGGACGAAGAGGGACTGAGAGAGGACGAGGGGGGAGGTGTAGGTGAGGAGGGGGGAGGAGCCTGTATCTGCTGATGAGGTAGGGACTGGATGGGATCCCCCCAGAACAAACTGGCACCTGAAGATCAGACGGAGACATGAAGAACACGTTGAGATGTGTGATGCCAACTTTGCTTCGTTCACACCAATCAGATGACAGTCAGAGGTGTGGGCGTGTCATGATGTGGTTGATTTCTGTGACACCATGATGTGAACTTTTGTTCTGGCTCTCGTCAGTCTCACCTGTTCCCACAGCGATGCTGGCGGTGCTCCTTGGTGTCTGAGTGTCAGCCTGCTGACAGGAGGACTGAAGTTTCCCCTGAGCCTCCAGCAGCATCTGGACCTGAAGACATTCAGAAAACAGGTTGAAACCACCATGACAACTCCTGTAACCATGACAACCTCACAACCACCTACGCTCCACTGTGGACCAATCGCAGCCTCCAGTGGTTGTTCCTACCTGAGCCTGCAGGAGGCGCAGCTGTTGGTCCTGATGGAGGAGGAGCTGGTAAGTGTCTGTCGGAGTGACTCCGCCCACCTGATCATGGCACTGTTTCAGACAGGAGTGGCGGGGGAGCCAGGGGGGAGGTGCAAGGTCTGCTGCTGCTGCTGCTGGATGAGAGGTGTCACTGCACCAGGGGACAGCAGGAGGTTGGCTGCAGGGACAGGGAGGAGGTGGGATGAAAGTGGATGGAGGAGGAGGACTGGAGAGATGAGAGGAAGGAGGAAGAGGAGGAGGAGTATGGTGGTGGTGGCGGCTAGAGAGCGGAGAGGAGTGAGAATGGTTGGAGACAGGAGGAGTCTGGTGGTGGGATGACAGAGGGGTACTGCGACTGGAGGATGGAGGAGCAGGAGGACTAGCTGGATGTTTGCTGGAAACAGGAGGAGGAGTAGTGTGGTGGTGGGAGGACAGAGGAGAAGCCCGAGAAGAGGAAGGAGGAGCAGGAGGACTGGCTGGATGTTTGCTGGGAAGGGAAGGATGAGAAGAAGTATGGTGATGGAAATGAGGAGCAGGGTGGAGACTGGAGGGATGAGAAGGGTGGTGATGGGAAGATGCAGCAGGAGGAGGGTGGAGTCCCGGAGAGGAGAAGATGGAGGTGCAGTCGTAGGTGTGGGTGGAGCAGCAGGTACAAGGCTGCTGCAGGTTGGAGTTGGGGGTGCTGTGGAGATGAGGAAGAGGAGCAGGAGGTCTGGGTGCTGCTGCTGCTACTGATGATGATGATGAGGAGGAGGAAGAGGTGGTGTTTTCAGTTGGAGGAGCAGACTTCCTGTCAGCAGCCGCAGGAGGTCTACGGGCAGAGTCGGTGTTGGAGGTGAAGCTGCCGTCGATCAGTAGAGAAAGTTCAGGAACAGACGGCTGAACTCTGCGAGTCTGAAATAAAACAAATAACAACCAACTTAAGTACCCTGCTGCTATTGGCTGTCTGTGGCGAGTTCATGATGTCACAGAGAAGGACATGAAAGTGCTGAATCATCAGAACAAAAGATGAACAACTGATAAATCTGATATCTCTGATTCTTTGATCAAAAGTCAAAACTAAATTAATCCTTTGGACACGAAAGAGAGAAGTCAACCACGATTCCCAGAATGCATTTCATTAACAAGCATCCAATCACAGAGCTTCAAACAGAGCTTTAATCTGTGTGACAGGTTGGGACTTTTCCTGATCCAAACAGAGAGAGTAAAATATACACACTCATATCTATATTTATGTTTCAGAAATGATACAGGAGGCAGCAGCCTGGACCTGTGACCGACTGACCTGCTGAGCGGGGGGGTGGGGGCTCGGGGACGGTCGTGGAGACACGTCTTCATCCTCGACTCCAGAGTCCTGATCGCTGACAGACAGACCAGCAGCAGGTGGAGCAGCACTGAGGATGGAGACAACAGAGAGGACAAAGAGGACAGTTAAAGACAGAAAACAAAAAATGTTGGACTCGTCCTTTAAAGACTGGCCGGTACCTGTTGAAGGACCTCTGAGCCTCTCTGAAGACCTCCGTCTGTCTGCTGTGGTCTTCTGAACTCAGCTCACACTGCAGAGTCTGACCCTCCACCGACACCACCTGCTGATGATCCACATCAGTCCACATTCAGGACGGACCGATCAACTCATCCTCTTCATCAATAATCAACTCATCAATCACTACAGAAACTCTGTGTGAAGCTTTCAGGTGAGTTGTTACCTGATACAGTGTCACACTCTGAGCAGCTGTCAGCAGCTGGTAGTCCAGCTGTGATCCTGGTCCTGGTCCTCGACACTGGAAGAACTGAGGAGCTCTGTGGGCGGAGCCAAACAGAACGAGCAGGAAGCAGCGACTCTCTGAGAAAACTCTGAAACACAGAGAAACACTCAGTGAAAAACCAGAAACACTCGGTAAAACACAGAGAAACACTCGGTGAAAAACCAGAAACACTCTGTAAAACACAGAGAAACACTCGGTGAGAACAGAACAACTCGTATCGACTCTCTGAAGAGTTTGAACACCTGAAGCTCACCTGTCCTGGAGGGCGGAGCTGAACAGAAACCTCAGACACCAGGCCCACACCTGAGGGTTGTAGACGTGTGTGACTCCACTCAGCCAGCTGTCACATGACAGGAAGTACAGTTAACACAAACAATAAGAAACATCATTATCTTTTTATATACTGGTCTGACAATAACGAGTCGACGTGTTAAATGAATTCAAATCTCATTTATTAAGTATTTAACATTTGTATATGCATTCATTAAGATAGTATAAGGTGCAGAAACGGCAGTAAAAAAGTTCATTAATGCACAAATTAACTTGATAAGGTGTGAATTGGGTCATTTGGTTTGTCATTTTTAAAAAGCGTGTCCACAGGAAAAACAGTGATTTAGAGTGTTGTATGTTGTGTTTTATTCCTTAAAACCTGAAATAGAGACACAAACTAAACGTCATCTTCAGCCAGAAGTCCTGTGTTCGCTGCATCAGTTGGATTTTTTACTTAAATGTAGCGATGCTTACATGTGTCGTCTGTGTCCAATAAATAAATAAAATAAAAGCAGTGTGACTCACAGTCCGACCAGCGGCAGGTTGGAGGCTTTAGGATCAGACTCCAGAAGCAGGAGAAGTTTTCTGGTCTGATCCATCGTCAGAAACCTGAAAACATCACAGACAAACAAACAAACAAACAAACAGTTGAGATGAGACACGGCTCCATCAGAAGGATCCTCACTCGTCACACACAGGAACTCGTTCTCACCCTCTCTGTCGGTTAGCGCCGTGTGGCGGCGGTCGGTTAATGCTGGTCAGACTCCTCAGCAGAGCCGTGGGGATGATGGGGACGGCTCGTACCGGCTGGACGTCCACGCTGACAGACGGACAGATGGACAACCAGCTGACGCCGAATGCAGCAGCGTCCAACTGCTGTGAGCAGACGATGTGACCCCTGACCTTTATCAGCTGAGACACGTCCAGAGTCTGTCTGCTGCTCACGTACTGCTGCAACGCCTGAGACAGACAGAGACACAGACAGAAAGAGACAGAGACACTTCAAGCTTAAAGTAAACCTCAAACCCGTTTTAAATTGTGGAAAAAGACATTCAGCTAAAAATAAAAACTGATGAGGTATCCGACTGAATTTGCATCAGCAGAATCTCTTTAGGACAAAAACAACGGGACGTTTTGGACGAGCTGAGAGAAATCAGCTGCTGGTGACATAAATGAGAGGTTGCCATGACAACAGAAAACAGAGTTACTGACAATTTGACGACTGTGTGACAAAACACAAGCAGCCCAAACTGACCAATCACAGCTCTTGTTTTCTCCACCTGGTCTCTGTAGGTGTGACATGAAGATACATCTCGAGGAAGAGGAAAATGGAATTACAAGATGAAATTATCAAGATTTTCTGGCTAGAGCTGCAATGATATAGGATTAGAAAATTAATCGCCAAGGATTCTGATAATTGATTAATCGGTTTGAGTCACTTTTTAATTTAGAAAATTAAATTTATTTATTAAATTTAAAAAATTCTCTGAATTCAGCTTCTTAAATGTGATTATTTTCTGGTTTCTTTACTGGTGTGGACAAAGCAAGGCATGTAAGGACATCATAATTAACATTTTCTGACATTTGAAAACATTTGAAAACAGGTGGAGCTCCACTTGTTTTCACATGTTTGGACCCATTGTGACAGGATCAATTAATTAATCAATTAAACATTTTGAGTCGAAAAAAGGTCTCTGATTTCAGTTTCTTAAATGTGAATATTTTCTGGTTTCTTTCCTCTCTGACAGTAAACTGAATATCTCTGAGTTGTGGACAAAACAAGACATTTGAGGACGTCATTTTGGACTTTGCGAGACATTTTTCACAATTTTCAGACATTTTAAAACTATTAATGCAAAACAACTGGCCAATTAATCGACTATGAAAATAATCGTTAGTTGCAGCTCTACTGATCAGCTGGTGAAAAGATCTACAGACGTGTCAAACTGGTGGGAAAATGTCAGTTACATCCAAATAAAATCAAATATGAACAATAATAAAATCATTTTCACCTCATTTAAAAAGGAGTCTGTAATTGTTCTAGGGCTGCACCTAATGACTATTTTCACAGTTTTCTCAATTAATAGTGGGGTGTTTTAAAATGTCAGTAAATGTCTCTCAGAGTCCAAGATGACGTCCTCAAATGTCTTGTTTTGTCCACAACTCAAAGATCATCAGTTTACTGTCAGAGAGGAAAGAAACCAGAAAATATTCACATTTAAGAAACTGAAATCAGAGAATTTGGACTGTTTTTAATCTAAAAATAACTGATAATCATTAATCAATTAATTAATCCAGTCACAATCTTGTCCATTGAAAAATAGGTCCAAACATGTCTGGACCTATTTTTCAATAGGTGATCAACTAGTGATCAATCTGGCAATAAGTTTTCCACTCATCAATTATTTGTTTGGTTCTTAAGAAAATTTAAATAACCACACCAACCTTGAAGCAGTGATGCAGCTCAGCCTCTGATTGGACGATGGCATCAGGCGACATGTCCGCCTGTGTGGAGAACAGACAGGGAACCAGAACATCTCCGGGCAGCAGAGCAGAGGGAACCCTGCCTGAGCCGCCGGGCCGGTCCCGACCCGGATCGAACCGGTCCAGAGTCACAGTGACGCCCTCCTCATCTGGACACAGGATAGACAGAAGACAGAAGACATGAGTTAATACGAGTGTTTACTGAACCGGTCAGCGTCGAGAATGAGATGAATACTCTGACCTGCGTCCACAGACACCGATCCCAGGAAGAAACAGTGGAGGCGGGGCTTATTGCTGTGACGAGCGTGACGCTGAGCCAGACGCAGAGTTTTCTCCAGCAGCACCAACCGAGGCTTCCTGCAGGAACAAAGACAGAGTCTGTCCTCAGTGTCAACGTCACATCTTAGTACAACTTTCTTTGCATTAAAACAAGTGAAATAACAGGTAGACTTTAACGCTGTGAGTATACTTTTACTTGATAAATGTTTTATTCTGTGTGTAGCTGTGTGACACACATTAAAACACATTTGCATCAGACTGATTCTGAATTATGACCCAAAACAACAAAAAATTTTTACATATAAACTGAAGTAGGGATGCACAATGTGGTTAAAAAAAATATCAGATTGTGATTCAGTGTTGCACTAATTTCACTAATGTTGCAATTGTGACACAATGAGTGGGACTGATTATTTTTATCACAATTTTCATTTTCACTGCCAAAAAAAACAAATTTAAAATTGTGAAGATGTGACATTTGTTGGGTTCTGCAGCAGTTCTTGCATCTGGAGAACAAGATTTTCAGGCCAGGACATATCTGCTGTTTTATCATACACTGGACCTCGTCATGTAAGAACATTTTCATATTCTTATCTTAAATTTCTCTCACTTTTGTCCATATAAGGAGCACATACGAACATGTCACGTCAGATTTAACTTCAGATAACCGTGTAAATTATCCACCTGTGCGTATTTGAGTGCTCGTGCATGAGACTTGTAAATTAGCATATTTAACATCCCAATAATACCGTATAAGGCTGCGCTTCCTACCCCCTATGTCAGGAAGTATTCATTCATGAAAATAGCATCAAAGAGTTAAAAGAAGAACTTTACGAATTTGGACTTTGACATCCTGCTTTCAGAGATCCATGAAGGAAAATCTGTCATTTAAACAGCGTCGGCAGTGGAATTTAAAGACCTGCTACAGCATTATAATAATGATATGAAATTCAATCAAACAGGATAATGTCAACATAATTATTAAGTGCAATTTATTTTTCACACTCAAAATGTCTTGTCTTACTCGACAGGACTCGTACGACAGGGCTGGACCTCACAAGTTGTGTTTGTATCTGAAAGAAAAATCTAAATACTGGAAAATGTTGAATACAACAAGTTTTCCTAAATCACTTCTACACACCTACTGAAGAACAGATGTGTTCATGCGGTTCTTGCATGAGGCCAATTGTTCCTTTATCAAAACAAAATTGCAGGTTCTGTGATTTGCACCAGCGATTTTGATAATATTTTGATTAATTGTGCAGCCCTGCTTTAAAGCGTCATAAATCATGACACAGTGGCTGCAGAGTTACTGTGTGACGTTGAGTTCCACCTGTTGTAAACAAAACAAACATGACTGAAAATCAAAGACACACATGACAATGTGTGTATGATGCAGCAGGTATGTGTGTTTACCTGTGAGAGCAGAGCTGAAGGCGGAGCTTCTCTCCTGCAGGGCTGCCGTCCCACAGAGCCGATCTGGATTTGGGGAAACTCAGCGGAGCGACAGAGTTCATCGAGTTTCTGAACATCAACAGAGAAGATGATGTGGAACAGCTGAGTGTCAACATGATTCTCACCAGACACAAATTACTTTATTCTTATTAACTAAACAGCTGATGATTTTCTTGATCAACTCATTCTTAATTTGTTGTATAAAACATCAGAAACACTAAAAATGCCCCAGGTGATGTCAGTGAATTGCTTGTTTTACACAACTAACTCTCCAAAATCTTAAAAATATCTGATTTTTAACCACCATGGATAAGAAGTTTTTATAGAGCTCAGAGACACAGCAACATTCACAGATATAACATTTTAATGAATGTTCATATATTTTACACATGACAGGTCAAAAATGACCATCAGTTTACTGTCCCACAAGTTAGAATCCACAACAAAGGAGTGTTCAAGTTGACTTCAGAGATTAACTGAATAACAAAATAACTGACAACCATTTCTCTACCAGTTATGGTTTCTAACTGAATAAATCTTGTGAGCAGTTTTGTGTAGGAAATACCAGTATTTTCTTTCAAATGCCAAGCATGCATCATTTCATGGACAACAGGTTACCGCTCATTCAAGGATGACATCATTGTTTACATCCCATGCTGCCACAACACCTTCATCCATGGGTGGATGCACGCTTCCTTCAGCTCAGTGACACGGTTGGTGGGTGTGGTTTGGTAGAAAGAAAACACATCCTACATGAAACTGGTCACAACAAGGTCTGTGGATTAACTTGAGTAACCAGGTCTTAATTTCTGGAAACAGACGTTGCTGTTGAGTTCTTCAAGTGTATTTTTGGCTCCTTGAGCTCCACAAACTGAGGGACATATAGTTCTATCAGAGAGAAGGCAGACATCTCTAAAACTCTACAGCTCACACCAAAACTATCTGGATGGAAGAAGCCTGGGGTCCATTTTTGCAATATTTGGACTTAATGAGTGCATCTGGATTTACATATTAACAAAGTGTTTTCACTTTATTCATTTTGGTTCTCTTGTTCCCTCATGCTCTCGTGTGATGGTCTGTGCCTAATAACCATACACGGAGGATATGTATTGCTATGTGCTTTTGTGCTATTAACTCTTGACTATTATGAACCTAAAGGTCAAGATCCCTCTCCCGTGTGTGTGTGTGCGTGTAGTAGGTTCAGCACATTCAGAGGAGGTGATGTTGTGTTGTTGTTGTTGTTGTTATTGTTGTTTACCTGACATGAACTTACCTTCCTCTCACATTCTCCGGAGTGAAAACCGCTTCCAACACTCCGCTCGGCAGCGCCTGAAGCTTCACCGGGCAGCTCATCCTGCTGGGGCCGACAGAGTGCAGCTATAAGCGGTGACCAGCCGCTGAAAACACCTCGGTAAGTTAAGCTAACACCTGCTAATGTTAGCCGCGTTAGCTCCCTGCTCGGACAGCATTAGCTCCCTCTGTTAGCTCGTTCTGTTAGCTTCGTCGGTTTAACGAGTCTCTCGAACGATAACCGGGCGTTTTATAAAGTCACAAACTTCATAGAAACGAGTTTTCTTTTCGTTTATCTGAATCTATTTGTGTAAATTTGACCGCAAACAGTCCGCAGAGCCGAAATATTGAGCGCTGTTTGATTCTGGCGCTGTTTCTACACTCTACTGGCGGGGCGACTCAAGCAGCCAATAGGAAGCGCAGCAGGAGACACTCTGACCAATGACGTGCCGCTTCGTTCACTGTCTTTTTCTTGTGTTTTCTGCGGCAGATTAAACGGATCAAAGCTCGACACCGCCCCCGACAGGTGACAAGACCGCATTTAAAAGACCGTACCGCAGGTTTTCTGTACTCTCTCAGCTTGTGATTAATAGTTAGGAGTCCAAGCAGCGTCGCTCACTTTCTTTCTTTCTTTCTTTCTTTCTCTCTTTCTTTCTTTCTTTCTTTCTTTCTTTCTTTCTTTCTTTCTTTCTCTCTTTCTTTCTTTCTTTCATTCTCTCTTTCTTTCTTTCTGCCTTTCTTTCTCTCTTATTTTTCTCCGCTAAAAGTGTTTGTGCAGCAAAACTTGGAAGACAAAACTTCACCAAAACGTGTGTTGCAAATTCTTCCCACGACTCAGACAACAAAAACAACAGTCACTGACCTCAGGGTGGCGCTGTAACAATAAAGTTGACATTTTTGCAATTATTCTGAAAACGGCTTGGTGTACACAAAAAATCTTTCACCATTTTGATGTTTCAATTCATCTGCATGTTTTCTCAATTAGTCTTCTGCTTTAATAATGTCAACTATAATGACTTTTTTTCTTAGTCTTATCAAAATCCTATTTTTTCTAACTCCTCCCAGAACACTGAACCAAAAAGAAAAGAAAAAAAAGAGTCAGAATCATCTACAGACTTTGCTAATTTAAAGTTATCAAAGGAATTTTGATGTGTTGATCAGTTTGGATTTTATGAGCCAATCAATTTTTATCAAAATAGCTCATATTTAATAGCTAAAATTTGTAATAACTCATGGACATACTAAGATATTAACATGACAGTTTAGTTCAGGAATGTTCCGTACATGCAGTCAGTAGTGTTCCACCTTTAGGGAGTGCCACAAATGTGAAAAGTTATATCTCATAATTTGCAGCATGGATTCATATGGAAATCCCTTTGCATGATCTCAGGTAATGACTCAGTCAATGCATGAATTTGGTAATAATTGATTAAAGTGGGTGGGACTTATTACAACAATATCTAAATTTTTAGACATTTCACAATCCAAAAAAAGCTGCGTGTGAATTTTGGCAACAGAAGTACCAGTCTCCCCCAGTCACTCAGAAGAGTTATCAAGCTGCAAATGTTGAAATAAACGTTTCACCAGCACTGTTGCACATGCAATATGTCAGAATCAATATTCCACTGATCCGTTAAGTTGTTCAGAATTCCAACAGGATCTGCACTGACTGCACTGAACACCCGATCAAAACTGCTTGTGTTTGCAGCGGCCCACTGACAAGCTGTTGTGGTCCACCATACTTCTGTTGCCAAAATGCACTCGCAGCTTTGTTAACAAACTGTAACAGGGTCCACTGTCTGAGACAAAAGCTTCCCGTAGGAAACTCATATTCATTTATCTAGACTTTAAATTGCATTACACTTTCTACCTCATAATTCACTTGCATTTAATTTATGCTCGGAGAACCCGGGTAGCGATGACAGAGGTCAGGTGTTGGACTGTCCTATCAGAGGGGACATCAGAGTGACATCGACCGTGATATGTTCCAGTCCAGCTCTGATGACATCAGTGAGTCTGCAGAAGTAGTGACAAGCTTCGTAGAAACACTGGTCAACAACATCATCCCTACAGCGACTGTACGGTCAGTTCTAAACCACAAACTGACTCTTGATGGATCCAGTGTGATGATTTGGACGAGCTGCTGCTTGTGATCTGATGACGCCATCGTCTTCTGTCCTGGAGCCGTCGACAACACAGATATTATAATAATGAATAATAATAATGAAGACTGAAAGGATGATTTCTTTCACACATATAAAGATACAGCAGACTGCAGTAATAAATATCATTTTGACACTTTTCATTTCCGTGTTGTAAAATAAAATGCACTGAGGATCAAAGTGTATCATCAGACCTTTATGATCCACCTGATCAGGTTTTAGACTGTCTGTTAATGTTTGACTGCAGTTGTTCCAAAGTTCAGAGCTGCTCTGTGGTCAGATTTCCTTGAAGAACACTTGAGTTTGAAGGTGAATACGGAGAGTTGAGACTGTTTGTGAACCAACAGACCTTTGAAAACCTCCTGCTGTCAGTTACATGTTTGTTCTGTCTCTGGTTGGTTTCCTGGTTGGAGCTGCTGGTTAGTTTCACCGTCACTCATCAGCTTCATGCAGATTATTTTCACCATCAGAAGGTAACTTAACCAACAGTTTTCATCATGTTTGTGTTCAGCTCATCTGACAACAGTAGAGATGTTGGTAGTAGTGATGTGTTGTGTTGCTTTGTTGACTGCACTGATGGATCAAATGAAACACCAGAGGAAACAAGACAAGTTTAGTTTTACTGAAGCTTAAATTCAGCCTGTTGGTGAGTCACACTAAGTGAGCAGAAAAATAGAAACGCCTGTGTGATGTGATGCAGTACAACAGTGCTGTGATAAATGTTGGGTTTTGTTGAGATGACTGTAGTTGTTTGAATTTTGTGGTTCATTCTGAGTCTCTACTTTGTGGTGGTGTTTTAGTTCTGTGTCTAATATTTCATCTCCATCATTTACAAACTGATTTAGAGGAGTAAACATTATTAGACATACCTGTACAATAAAATGCAATCCAGTACATCAACACCATGAAACTAAAAAATGACCACAGACTGAATCAAAGGTAGATTTATTGTATTTTGTCAGTCACAGCATAAAAAACATTAACACACAGTTTTTTCAAACATTTTGAGTTTTGAGTTTGATTCATTGAGAGAGTGACGTTCACTGTCCACAGTCCTGCAAAAAGACTTTGTTCACAGGTGGTGTGTTTAATGTTTAACAGGTAATAAAGTCATAAAATATGTTACGGTAAGAGTTCTCAACAATAATAATGTCTCAGAAATACTGTTGATGATATTCAGTCATTTAATCAGTCTAAGAGCTGCAGCAACACAAACTAAAGGTCCAAACCAACAATAACATCTTTATCTGATATTAATATAAAATAAATGTTACATATAAATATAAACTGTAAAGTGAATCACTGTCATCAAACAGACTAAATACAGTTTCTTTATCTGAGTATCTTTATCACAGTCTGATTTTGTGTTTAGTCAAACAGATTTGAATTGAAAACTTTCATTGTCTAAATTATTCATATTTCACTCTAAGATAAGAATATAATTATATGACAGTATCATGGTTCAGTTCAACCATAAAATGATGACAATGTCTGGACAAACATCCTCATCATCTGACACTGACTAAAGGGCAAAAATCAAACCAAGATAACACGACTACAGCAACTATAAAAGAAAAACAACAGATAACATTTTTATTTTAACCCCGTCTCTTCATATTACATCAATATTTGACTAATTTACAACAGCTAATATGTTTTCAGAGAAACTTAAACGCCTCCCTGATCTGATGAAGACAACTTGTCCTGCCAGCTCAGTCTTCAATCTGATAATAAGTGGAAAATAAGTCCATCAGCCTCATTTGTCCTGACTGGAATATTTGTTTATTTCAACAACACAGATATCAGAGAAGCTTTTAGTCCAGAGAGAAGACATGAGTACAGTCCTACCAATAACTTCAATTCTTCTTACTCTGTCTCAGCTTTATATGATAACTAAGACTTGAAGAAATCAGGTCATAATAGAGGAGGAGACAGACAGAGACAGAGTCTGTGACTGACGGCCGGGATCACTCAACACTGACACTGAACATAATGAGACAAAAAAGACGTCAGAAATCAGATGTTAAACTGCGTCACTGTGAGTTTTCTTCATGAATGTCCTGACAGGGAGTCTTGGCAGGTTCCTGCTGTGTGACTGGAGCTGAACTCTGGTTTCTGGTTGGACGTTACACTGATTTAATGTCATGTTCATGTTTCTAGACTTTGACTGTGAAGTTCTGAGAGCGTGACAGCGTCCTCAGGTTGATGATGAAGGACTGATGAAGGAGGATCAGCAGCAGTTTCTCTCTTTGTGTTTCCTCTACAGATGAAGGTAGAAAGACTCTGTGACTGGATGTGGATCTGAATTCACCTGCTGACTCTTTTCTTTATTCTACCACACAGCAGACTAAAAGGATCTGCATGTTCTCAGTTTTTAAACACAAGTGAAGTACAAATGGATCCATATGAGTTCTCTAGTGGACAACAAATACAATAAAGAAATGTAATGTAGTTTCTTAAACATTTATCTGCAGTGGAAATCTGCTCAATGATTTGTTTCTTTGGTGTCATCTGGTGGTAGAATGAAGAATGACAGTGTGTAATGAATGAGTGCAGCTCTCTCAGCATGTTGTTGTGTTTGTGTGAAGGTGTGGACTCTGCTATGAATCAGTGTGAGGACAGAGAGGAGGGAGTCCCTCCCTCTAAAACCACTCTGTGTGGGGAACATGACAGCCAGAACAAAGCTCCGAGGTGAGATGAGGATCTCTAACTGCTCATGACTCTCCTCCATGTCAGAGCTCAGCACTCAAATCACTCCACCATCATTATTCACACTCAAAGCTCTGTGTGTGTTGTGTTGAAGAAAAACCACGAGTCAGAAACCTGAACCTGAACCTGAACCTGAACCTGAACCCAGCTGTGTGTCCATGAAGAGTGACTGGTCTATGGGTCGACCTATTCTCCTTACAGATGGACGCCACTCTGCTGATCAAAGGTAAGAATGTAAAATGTTTGTGTCTGTTACTGTCTGTCTCTCCTGAGATGAGGTTTGATGTCTTTGTCATGATCACGTCATGTTCTTTACTGTTTTTCATGTTTTGCAGATATTACAGTTTATTACAGCTGCTAACATCCTTTTGTCCGATCTGGTGTCAAATTCTCAAAACTCTAATCGTAATTAACAGATCATCTGTCTGTTGTGGACTGTACCTTTAACACAGTTCATGTTGTTTTCACAGAATATGCAGCCAATTAAGACTCTTCTAAAATTCCTTTATTTTCTTATACATCTTACACATAGCCAGGTGTTGAAGTTCTTTCAATGAAATGGACATGTACAGTAAAAAAAAATAATAATAGATGGGTTTCTTCAGTGTGGATACAGAACAACACAGAGGGACAGAGAAAGTAAAAATAATATGTGGACCAGGGAGAGGAGTAGTTGGACCAGGAGAAAGACAGGTGGGAGGAGAAGGGTAAAAACGTCTTTCCCTTTGCTCTCCTGCGCCTGCATGAGCTGAGTCTCACAACACTCACTTGTTCAAGGGGGAGAAAAGGAAGCTAGTTATGATTTGGCCACAGTCGGTGAGATTTGATTGCAGCCTGGAGGTGAGTCGGACTCACTTTGGTCCCACTCCAGAGCCGGCCCATCTGAGGTGCAGGTTGGCACCTCGGTAATGGAAATGGAAATCAAACCAACATGGTTTGATTTTTCACGGCCAAAAATCATAATGTCAAACCCCCATGTGTATATTTGTGTGTCAGTACTGACAGTACTCACCAAAAAAGCCAGTTCGTTCTTTTACATCCCTCCAGTCCTTAATCTCACAATGTGACTTTCAAACACATTTCTATTCTGGTCAGCATTCAACAAGGGCAGACAGACTAAGTACCTGACTGTAAACAGTGCGGTCGACTCCTCCGTGGTTGCTGTTGCACACAGGTTTACAGGCAAACATGAAGACAAATCCACTTTTTAGTCCCAACACTTAAAAAAGCCCACGCTGAACTCTCATCTGGCTAGTCCCTGATTTCTTTGTAGATTGCTGCTGCAGATGGCTGAGAAGCAGGAGTGAAAATAAGTCCACTTTTTAATCCCAGAAGTTTGAAACATACACTCTGAGCTCCCCTCCTGCCAATGCAAGGGTCAGCATCAGAGCGACTCTGGTGTTTCTTCCTCCAGAAGCTCCAGTTTGCCACCAAACCTCTCATCCAAAGCTCCCTGGTGCTGAGCAGCTGTCTGTCAGCTCTGTGTCTCAGCTCCGCCTGGTGCTCGCGACCCTCAGCAAAAGCCCCATGAGAGACGTGAATGAATGCAGCTGAAGGTGAAGTCAAAAGTAACCAAATGCACTGACAAGCACCTGGCCTGAGCATGTTGTTCATTAGCTGGACTCTCTTTAAGATGTATAAGATGTATACATCTCTCTTTAAGATTCTCTTTCTGATGATTCTGCAAGACTTTCCATCATTGATTCAGAGTTTCACCAAAGGAACATGCATGTGCATCTGTAGAACAGCCTATAGGAATGACCGGTGACTCTAGAAGACCTGTGATTGGTTTAAGTCTACCGTCACAGGCCAGATTTCCTAAAGGCCGAAAACAAAGCCAAGAGGAGGTACAGAAGTCTAGTTCTGTCTCAGACCACTTGATTTAAAATATACTGAAAGGTTATTATGGAATTATTTCTCAGTGATGCCAAAACAATGTTGCCTACCCTAGCTTCAACTAAAGTCTTGGTAAAGTTTTTTCTTCTGGCATCACCATTATTCACACTCAAACTCTGCGTGTGTTGTGTTAAGAAAACAGAAGCACTGGAGATCAGACTGTCCTGCACCTGCACCTGCACCTGAACCCAGCTGTGTGTCCATGAAGAGTGACTGGTCTATGGGTCGACCTATTCTCCTTACAGATGGACACCACTCTGCTGATCTAAGGTAAGAATATAAAATATTCTAATATAAAATGTTCGTAGAAGTTATGCAGTTTTTGTAATGCCATCAACTGTTGTGTACTAATGTGGTATCACTGTGCTATGAGTGACTGTATGTTCCTCTTGAATGAAAAATCATGTGCTCATGTTTTGAAAGAATGATTTGATGTTAGTTGGGTTTGTGATGGCTTGGTAGAGCTCCTTCCAGTTTGAAATGTAGAGTTGGTATTTAATTAACAAAATGTGTTTTTGAGCAGAAAATTAACTATTTGGTCAATTGTGTGATGTAGGTGTGTTGCTGTGTTCAGAGTTTAGAAAAGTATCTTGAGTATATCTAAATATCAAAACCACAGTTAAAATACAAACATGGCTTTCAAATACATTTCTCCTCCGGACATGGAGAGAGAAACTTATTTTCTTACTGTAAACAGTGCGCTGTTCTGTGGTCGCTGCTGTACCCGGGCACACAGGTGACAGGGACAGGTAAAATTAATCAGCAGTCAAAAAGGCAGGAATCACACAGAGGGAGGAAGTAAAAAAGGAAAGACAGGAAGAGAGGCTGTGACAATAACTGAGCTACTTTTTTTTACATGGATACTTAACTGATTAACAATAATACATACTGATTTTTTTCAAGAACTTCCTGCCTGGCAGGAACACAGGACTAAAGGCTGCTATATCTAAACTTCACTCTCGTTCACTGGATAAATACCCACACACATCACCTGATTCTGTCTGTGTGATGGTAAAAAACACTTTCTCTATGATATACCTCTAGTGTAACGTATTTCCTTCAAGAAATGGAGGTGTGGCAGTCTGTCAATTGCAGGTAGCAGGCACGAGCCTGTCATTTTACAATGAGTCTTATTTACTGGCATACGCACGGTGGTAAGAACAAAAGTGGCTGGTGTGCACATTTCATAAATCAGGTGGTCATTTTCCATGGGCACTTTTTTGTGATCTCAGTAAGAACATTTCTATGCAAATCTTGGTGAATGAGGCAGACTGTCTCTGCTAATGGAGTCAATGTTGATCCAGGCAGGACTGTGGCTGAGCGGAGCTTCCCAGTTCCCACCAGTCTGAAAGCCCTACAGAGATTCCTGGGCATGGCAGGGTGGTATCACTGATTTGTCCTTTTCACAGGTTGCTGAGCTGACCTGTGTTTGGACCTGAATTATGTATAACAGAACATCTTCTGTGTCTGTTTGATTCACAGAGTTCATCAGCAGAGCTTAAACAGTCTGAGTGTCCAGTCTGCCCAGCAACATCACACAAACCTGGACTCCATATTCATGGTGTGTAAATGTACAATCACAGATACAACTGTGTGTGTGTGACGGAGCGTTATCACAGGTCCTTCCCTCCTGCAGCTGTCAGACTGTACAACCAGTACTGCTGCCAGTAGACCGCATACTCACCGCATACTCACCGCATACTCACCACATACTCACCACATACTCACCATATACTCACCATATACTCACCACGTACTCACCACGTACTCACCATGTACTCACCACGTACTCACCACGTACTCACCACGTACTCACCACGTACTCACCTTATACTCACCACGTACTCACCACGTACTCACCACGTACTCACCACGTACTCACCTTATACTCACCGCATACTCACCGCATACTCACCACATACTCACCACATACTCAACACATACTCACTATATACTCACCACATACTCACCGCATACTCACCACGTACTCACCACGTACTCACCGCATACTCACCACATACTCACCACATACTCACCATATACTCACCACGTACTCACCACGTACTCACCACGTACTCACCACGTACTCACCGCATACTCACCACATACTCACCACATACTCACCACGTACTCACCACATACTCACCACGTACTCACCACGTACTCACCACGTACTCACCGCATACTCACCATATACTCACCTTATACTCACCACGTACTCACCTTATACTCACCACGTACTCACCTTATACTCACCACATACTCACCATATACTCACCACATACTCACCACGTACTCACCATGTACTCACCACGTACTCAGGTGTGTAATGTGAATTCACACTGGGCAATATTTCACAGGTGAATTTTATTTAAATTTCAATGCACAAAAATCAGGTGTATTATCATCATTTTATGTAATAATATTCCCTCTGTGGATTGGCGTAAATTCATTCAACTGCTGAATCTGTTTATACTCTATATATTGTTTTTATGTTTCCTGTTTTCTGTTTATATTGTTCCTATTTTTATATTTCCTCTGTTTGAATTGTCCATATTTTTTGTGTTTCTTCTCACTATGTTTTTATATTTCTATTGATGTTTCTATGTTTTCCATCGACTTTGCTGTAGGACTAATAAACAAATATCTTAAATTACAATGGTCAAAAACTAAACATAGAACGACCATACTGATCCAGTCTCCATGCTGCACTCTGTAAACCAACAGGATCTTTGTCTGTCACAGATGATCTGGTGTTCAGTTCAACAAATTGGTTTAGATTTTATTCTGTTCCAGCTGCTGGAGGAGAATGTTGTCAGTTTTGTGAAAAACGAGCTGAAGAAGTTTCAGAGAGTTCTGAGTCCAGATTACCCAGAATGCTTAGAGAGTCAGAGGGAGGATGAGGAGCTGCTTGATGGTGAAGATGAAGAACAGAGGAGGAGCAGCAGAGAGGCATTTCTGAAGATCACACTGAACTTTCTGAGGAGAATGAAGCAGGAGGAGCTGGCTGACTGTCTGCAGAACAGTAAGAGAAATTAATAAGATTTAACATGATGGAAAGAGGAGACTTAACACGTAAAACTCCTCTGTTAATATGATGCAGGCATTTGTATCAAATTCATGAATTTCTCTGTGTTGAAAAGAAAAATTCACAACTGATGTGCTGAAGAAATGTAACAGAAGAAGAAAATAAATACCATCTGGATGTCTTAAAGTTTACATTCATCATATTTATTGTAGCTACCAATTACTAATTAGATCTCTTGTTTGGTTGTTCAGGAACTGTTGCTGCAGTGTGTCGACGTAAACTTAAATGTAACCTGAAGAAGAAGTTCCAGTGTGTGTTTGAGGGGATCGCTAAAGCAGGAAACCCAACCCTTCTGAATCAGATCTACACAGAGCTCTACATCACAGAGGGAAGGACTGCAGAGGTCAATAAAGAACATGAGGTCAGACAGATTGAAACAGCATCCAGGAAACCAGACAGACCAGAAACAACAATCAGACAACAAGACATCTTTAAATCCTCACCTGGAAGAGATGAACCAATCAGAACAGTGATGACAAAGGGAGTGGCCGGCATTGGGAAAACAGTCTTAACACAGAAGTTCACACTGGACTGGACTGAAGACAAAACCGACCAGGACATACAGTTCATATTTCCATTCACTTTCCGAGAGCTGAATGTGCTGAAAGAGAAAAAGTTCAGCTTGGTGGAACTTGTTCATCACTTCTTTACTGAAACCAAAGAAGCAGGAATCTGCAGGTTTGAAGAGTTCCAGGTTGTGTTCATCTTTGATGGTCTGGATGAGTGTCGACTTCCTTTGGACTTCCACAACAATGAGATCCTGACTGATGTTACAGAGTCCACCTCAGTGGATGTGCTGCTGACAAACCTCATCAGGGGGAAACTGCTTCCCTCTGCTCGCCTCTGGATAACCACACGACCTGCAGCAGCCAATCAGATCCCTCCTGAGTGTGTTGACATGGTGACAGAGGTCAGAGGGTTCACTGACCCACAGAAAAAGAAGTACTTTAGGAAGAGATTCAGAGATAAGGAGCAGGCCAACAGCATCATCTCCCACATCAAGACATCACGAAGCCTCCACATCATGTGTCACATCCCAGTCTTCTGCTGGATCACTGCTACAGTTCTGGAGGACGTGTTGAAGACCAGAGAGGGAGGACAGCTGCCCAAGACCCTGACTGAGATGTACATCCACTTCCTGGTGGTTCAGTCCAAACTGAAGAACATCAAGTATGATGGAGGAGCTGAGACAGATCCACACCGGAGTCCAGAAAGCAGGGAGATGATTGAGTCTCTGGGAAAACTGGCTTTTGATCAGCTGCAGAAAGGAAACCTGATCTTCTATGAATCAGACCTGACAGAGTGTGGCATCGATATCACAGCAGCCTCAGTGTACTCAGGAGTGCTCACACAGATCTTTAAAGAGGAGAGAGGACTGTACCAGGACAAGGTGTTCTGCTTCGTCCATCTCAGTGTTCAGGAGTTTCTGGCTGCTCTTCATGTCCATCTGACATTCATCAACTCTGGAGTCAATCTGCTGTCAGAAGAACAAACAACATCCTGGAGGTCTAAAGTCTTCAGAGACAAACCTAAAGTAACACATCTCCACCAGAGTGCTGTGAACAAGGCCCTACAGAGTCCAAATGGACACCTGGATTTGTTCCTCCGCTTCCTCCTTGGTCTTTCACTGGAGACCAATCAGACTCTCCTACGAGGTCTGCTGAAGCAGATAGGAAACACATCAGAGACCAACCAGGAAACAGTTGAGTACATCAAGAAGAAGATGAGTAAGAATCTGTCTCTAGAGAGAAGCATCAATCTGTTCCACTGTCTGAATGAACTGAATGATCGTTCTCTAGTGGAGGAGATCCAACAGTACCTGAGATCAGGACGTCTCTCCACAGATGAACTGTCTCCTGCTCAGTGGTCAGCTCTGGTCTTCATCTTACTGTCATCAGAAAAAGGTCTGGACGTGTTTGACCTGAAGAAATACTCTGCTTCAGAGGAGGCTCTTCTGAGGCTGCTGCCAGTGGTCAAAGCCTCCAACAAAGCTCTGTAAGTGGACGGATCACTAGATATATTTATGAACTTTATAATGTTAACTAGAAGTAAAATGTTCAATCTTTTCTTCATCACTAATTTTTGGTCAGGCTGAGTGGCTGTAACCTGTCAGAGAGAAGCTGTGATGCTCTGTCCTCAGTTCTCAGCTCTCAGTCCTCTAGTCTGAGAGACCTGGACCTGAGTAACAACAACCTGAAGGATTCAGGACTGAAGCTTCTGTCGAGTGGACTTGAAAGTCCACACTGCAGACTGGAAACTCTCAGGTCAGGATTAAGCTTTCTGTTGATCATTTACATTATGCTAATTTTGCTTTAGGTTCATGTTAGTGAAGATGTTTTTAACATCAGTCAGATTTTCATACAGACATGATGTTATAAAACACTGAGTCAAGATATTTTCCTGATTCCAGTCTGTCAGGCTGTCTGATCACAGATGAAGGTTGTGGTTCTCTGGCCTCAGCTCTGAGCTCCAACCCCTCCCATCTGAGAGACCTGGACCTGAGCTACAATCATCCAGGAGACTCAGGAGTGAAGGTTCTGTCTGCTGGACTAAAGGATCCACACTGGAGACTGGAGACTCTCAGGTATGGACAGACAACTGGAGCTCACACACTGCAGGTGTCTCTAATTTATCTATTTTCAAGTCTTTCCACTCTGGTCAGTGATCATGAAGGAAGTTTTATTCTTCTTAATTCTGTTCGGAGAAATAACGGGACTGAGTTAGGAGACACATGAATCCCCAGAAGTCTTATTGAATGGAAACAATAATTCATTAGAAACATCAAAAACTTGATTCTCATTTTAGCGCTGCTAGCAACTAGTGGTAATTTTGAGAGTAAATTTTCATTTAGTTTTAGTTACATTTTAGTCATCTGAATTGTTTCAGTTTTTTAGTTTTAGTCAAATAAATCTGAAGTAGATTTTGTTGACTAAAATATGTCAGGTAACATAGGGTAATATGTAGGGTATCTCTTGACATCAGCCTCTGGACAGACCCGGCAAGCCCAAACATGTAGAGCAGGTAAGCTGGGAAAGTTTGAAGGAAGCCTCTGTCTGGGAGACATTCAACTCCCACCTCCGGCGGAGCTTCTCTGGCATCCCAGTGGAGGTTGGGGACATTGAACCAGAGTGGTCAATGTTCAAAACATCCATTGCTGAGGCTGCAGCTGAGAGCTGTGGTCTTAGGGTCATAGGTGTCTCAAGGGGCGACAACCCTCGAACATCATGGTGGACACTGGTGGTCAGGGAAGCTGTCTGACTGAAGAAGGAGGCCTTCTGGGATATGTTATTTCAGGGGACTCCAGATGCAGTTACAAGGTACCGACAGGCCCAAAGGATGGCAGCCTCGGCTGTGGCACAGGCAAAGCAGCGGGTGTGGGAAGAGTTCGGAGAAGCCATGGAGGAGGACTTTCAGTCGGCACCAAAGCGCTTCTGGAAAACCATTCGGCACCTCAGGAGAGGGAAACAGGGTGCCATCCAAGCTGTATATAGCAAGGATGGGGCCCTGTTGACTTTGAATGAGGAGGTAATCCATCAGTGGAAGGAGCACTTTGAGGAACTTCTAAACCCAACAAACCCACCCTCTATGGTAGAGGCAGAGCTGCAGGATGATGGGGGATCACTGTCAATTTCCCTGGAGGAAGTCACTGAGGTAGTCAAACAACTCCACAGTGGCAAAGCCCCAGGGACTGATGAGTTCTGCCCAGAAATGTTGAAGGCTTTGGGTGTTGAGGGGCTATTGTGGATGACATGCCTCTTCAACATTGCATGGAAGTCTGGGACAGTGCCTAGGGAGTGGCAGACCAGGGTGGTGGTTCTCCTTTTCAAAAAGGGGGACCAGAGGGTGTGTGCCAATTATAGAGGCATCACATTACTCAGCCTCCCTGGGAAAGTTTAAGGCGCTGGAAAGAAGGGTCAGGCCGATAGTTGAACCTCAGATTGAAGAGGAACAATGTATGTACCTGTGTTTTGTGGATTTGGAGAAGTCGTATGACCGGGTTCCACGGGAGACATTGTGGGAGGTGCTGCAGGAGTATGGGGTGAGGGGGTCACGGCTCAGGACCATCCAATCTCTGTACACCCAAAGCAGGAGCCGTGTCTGTGTCCTAGGTAGTCAGTTGGACTCTTTTCCAGTGGGCGTTGGCCTCCGTCAGGGTGACTTTCATGGACAGGATATCGAGGCACAGTCATGGGGGAGAGGGAGTGCGGTTTGGTGGCCTGAGGATTGCAAAGCTGCTTTTTGCAGATGATGTGGTTCTCATGGCATCATCAGTCTGTGACCTCCAGTGCTCACTGGATCAGTTCGCATCCGAGTGTGAAGCGGCTGGGATGAGGATCAGCACCTCTAAGTCTCAGGCCATGGTTCTCAGCAGGAAACTGACGGATTGTCTACTCCGAGTAGGGAATGAGTCCTTACCCCTAGTGAGGTAGTTCAAGTATCTTGGGGTCTTGTTCTCCAGTGAGGGGACAATGGAGTGTGAGATGGGCCGGAGAATCGGAGCAGCAGGGCAATATTTCATTCGCTGTACCGCACTGTTGTGACGAAAAGAGAGCTTAGCCGGAAGGCGAAGCTCTCGATCTACTGGTCAATCTTCGTTCCTACTCTCACCTATGGTCATGAAGGGTGGGTAATGACCAAAAGAACGAGATTGCGTCTTGTAAAGATGCCACCTGGTCACCTCCCTAGGGATGTGTTCCAGGCACGTCCAGCTGGGAGGAGACCACGGGGCAGACCAAGGATTAAGTGGACAGATTACATCTCTGCCCTGGCCTGGGAACGCCTTGGGATCCCCCAGTCAGAGCTGGCTAATGTAGCCAGGTAACGGGATGTCTGGGGTCCCCTGCTGGAACTGTTACCTCCGTGACCCGATTTTGTATAAGCGGTTGAAGATTGATGGATGGTTGGATGGCTCCTGCATTCAAAACCTGACTGAAGTAAAAAATATGTGAATATTATCATCAAAATGTACTTAAAGTCTCTCATTCAAAGTAAAAGTAGTCATTGTGCAGTAAAATATGTTGAAGATCATCATATGTTTGTAGCTTGAGTGTCCTGTGAGAACCACGTATCTGTAAAAAGTCAGTAAAAACAGCCTGTTTTCAGCTTTGTGACAATGTATTTTCCAGCTGATCCAAGAGAGTTTTAAAGAGTTTCTTTTGCTGAAGACGGAGGAGAATTTCCTAAAAGATACAAAGTTGTAATCTGAATGATAACTAGTAACTAAAGCTGTCAGACAAATGTCATGTGGACTAATAACCAGGCAGTAGAACCAAAGATCAGTTATTATTTTCTACATTTGATATTTTCAAATATTTCTGATTAGTTCACGTTAATACTCACTTATCTCACAATTCTATAGAAAATATTCTGTTCAGTAAATATTGTTTGTTTCTACATTATTCTGTTGTGTGTAGGTGGAACAAACTGGTTTAAATGAGAGAGGATTGTACTGGGAGCACTGGGGTGTCAGGTGTGACTGTGGTAAATAGTTTACATGGTTCACAGGAGGGTAGGAGGGCCCTGAACAGAATTTATCTTCAGGCCCCAGGGGGGTCAGGACCAGATCTGTTCATGTTGGATATAAAATCATTGTGACTGTGTTTGTTCCTGCAGGATGGACCATGGTGGAGAGCAGAGGTTAAAACCTGGTCTGAGGAAGTGTAAGTGTGGATTCAATTTGACTCATGATGACAAAACAGCACACAGTCAGTTTGTCTTTACATACAAAGATCATAGTTGTGTATTTATTCATTAAAGCTTTACTGACAAAATGTGTCATCATTAAACTTTATAGAAATGAAGAACATATCAGTAAACAGAGAATAAATCCTTCAGATGTGTCTGATGATAAACTGCTGCTGTGTTGTGTCTTTTTCTCTCCATCAGATTTCTGTGAACTCACACTGGACACAAACACAGCACACAAAAACCTCAAACTGTCTGATGACAACAGGAAGGTGACACGTGTGGAGGAGGAGCAGCCATATCCTGATCATCCAGACAGATTTGACTACTGTCAGCTGCTGTGTAGAACTGGTCTGACTGGTCGCTGTTACTGGGAGGTGGAGTGGAGAGGAGGAGTTTATATATCAGTGAGTTACAGAGGAATCAGAAGGAGAGGAGACAGAAATGACTGTGTGTTTGGGTGGAATCATCAGTCCTGGAGTCTCTACTGCTCTGGTGGTCATTATGCTGTCAGTCACAATAACAGACTCACAGGCCTCCCTGTCTCCTCCTCCTCCTCCTCCTCCTCCTCCTCCTCCTCCTCTGTCTCTGGTAGAGTAGCAGTGTATGTGGACTGTCCTGCTGGCTCTCTGTCCTTCTACAGAGTCTCCTTTGACAAACTGATCCACCTCCACACCTTCAACACCACATTCACTCAACCTCTTTATCCTGGGTTTAGATTGTTCTTGCCTGGTTCCTCAGTGTCTCTTTGTCCTCTGTAGGACAGAGACAACTTCCTGTCCTGTAGTTTAAATGTTGGTGGACGAGGCTTCACTTTGGTGAACATTTGACTCACTGATTGTACCTTTAATGTCAGAATGTTTTCTTCTTACAAATGTTGAAATGATGTCTTCAGGACTGAACTTGTGTTCAAACTGTGATTTTGTGGAAGGAGCACTTTGAACTGTGACTCTGATTTTCACTTTAATAAAGTTTTCTTGGAGCAGCATCTAGTAGCTGCTGATGGCTGCAGAGCTTCTCACTGAGTTCAATCAAACATTCAGGAGTTGATGTGAATGTGATTTCAATAAATGAACTTTTTTATCCTCCACGTTTTCACAAATGGAAATATATTACAGTTTTAAAAATATGACATGTTAAAATGATTTATGAGGTCTGATGTTATGAACAAACTGATAGATTAATAGACATCAGTGAGAGTTTATGTAACAGAGTTTAAAAGGTTCATGTTAAATCAGTGGTTAAATCCAGCTAAATGGAACAACACCTCCATCTGCTGTTCTATCTTTAAAACATGCAGGTGAGGTATTTTTCTGCCACATTTTTTTTAAGTTATGTTTTCAGGCTTTTCGTGCCTTTATTTGATAGGAGAGCTGAGGAGAAGACAGGAAAGGGGGGTGAAGAGAGAGAGGATGACAGTCGAACCAGCAGCGTCTGCAGAGGACTAACAGCCTCCATACATGAGGTGAACGCTCTACCAACCGAACTAAACAGCTGCCCCTTTCTGTTTTACCCCCTGTGTTTTGTAAAGTAACTGAATTACTTCATTGTTATAAAATGTAAAATAATTTTTAAAAAGGATGATCTGTGATATATTTTTATTTGTATATGTTTTGTTTGTTGTATTTTTTCCTTCACTCATGTTTTGTTTATTTTATTTACAAGAATTTAAATCCACTATACAATCACTTAATAAATGTTTTGTACAGATCATAATTTTGGAAACATATAAAATGTAAAATGTCAACAAATGACAGTCCTAAAAAAATATTTTCACAGAGACAGAAGATGCTGTGTTTGTCACCAGAGATGACCGTTCTTCTCTTTTGTCCTCTGTCATGAATGCAGATGGAATAAAGCTGCTGTTATCAAAACCTGAGCAGCTCTGAGAGATTCATTTAAGCAGAAGACGTCTTACAGAGGTCAAAGGTGATGCATCAGAACAACCACAGATAGACAGCACATCAAATCCACTCTGTTTAATCAGGTTAACTACTTACTAGTTACATAATACAGTCTATATCCCCTCTGTATTATACTTTATTATTTATCAGTGTAAACTCAGGCCTGGAGCTCGACCACCGATGACACCGAGGTCATGTACTCAGTACTTTTTCTGGGTCTTTTAAAATTATTTCATATATGTATTTTGCAACCTGTTAAAGTAAAAAAAAAGTTAAATTCCATTGCTAATATCCAAAAAAAATCTTCTTGCGTGTGTGAGCAGTTAGTCATCGTGCTGCTAAAGATTTTGGAATGACAAGGATTAAATTTTATGTAATTTTATTTCTCATTTCAAAGAGCATATTATGTATTATTTCATGTAAAGATAGACCTGTGTGTCTTTTCAACAGTTTTATGCAACTTTCTTTGAATCACATTGGTAATCTGATATCTATAATCTGTAATCTAATGTGCAAAGAAATAATCTTGAATCAAATTGTCACTGTCTGGGAAGTTAAGTATAATTTTCATCAGTGTGTTGGCACTGACATTATTTCTTCAATGATTTTTGTATTGTTACTCTCATGACTTCAGTATTCATAAAATCAAGTTGTAAAAATCAGCAATACGTCGTACAGAGCTGAAATTTCCTCAGTACATCTGCTGAACTGTGACAAAAGTTTGTCTCACTGTGACCTGTGGTTAATTGAAAAGTCCATCACTTTATATTTCTATAAAAATGAAACATTAATTTCAATCAGCTTCTACTGCATAGCTTCACAAGTCTTCATTGAAATGTGACCAAAATCAGTATAGACATCCTGTGGATGGTCGATATCAAGAGCTTCTAACTGTGTTTAGATCAGTGAAACAGTAGGTTCGTTTGAGATGAACTGCGCCTCGTCTGGAGAGACGAGATCAGGAGGACGCAGCAGGAGGTGGAGACGAAAGTCTGCAGTCCAGTCGGACAGTTTTCAACAGACTTCAGAGAGACTAGAGGAAGAGACACGAACATCCTGTCAGATCACCTGTAGGTTACCTGTAGTCTGCAGATCATGATCACAGCTGAAGAAATAAAGTGCGTTCTTGATCGTTGATCGAAGTTAAAATAGAAGAGATCCTCCTTTTGACTCATCTGTTCTTTTATCTGCCTTGTAAAGAACTAAACTGTTCTTTTGATCAGTCATATATATAGAACCTTTATTATTATCAGACACTAAATATCTGATTCAAACTTCATCACACAACAGAAGACTGATATGTCATTAAATATTACAGTTACACAGAAAATTACTATTTTATACAACACGTGGTGTTTGTTGTCAAAGTTAAGAACCAATCAGAGCCTGTCAGCTCATTGATCAGGTGACAGCCAGGTGTTTGCAGTCGGTGGAGAGCAGCTGTGGCGCCTGGCTCTACAAACTGCGGCCGCCTCGATCTCATGAGGTCATCGTTGCCCACGTGTGCGTGACGTCAGAGCAAGTCGGGATCAAGTCAGACACAAATCTAACCGGCATGCATTGTGCCCCGACCGCCGCTGATCGATTCTGCGCAGACCTGGATCATCTCGACCACCTAGTGAGTCTGGATCAGCTGCCAGTGGGCGGGAACAGTGGGCGGGGTCAGAGAGGGCATCAGGAAAGTATCTGCACCTGGTTCCTTTAGGCCTCAGCCTGTTTTGGTGGATTCAAGTGAAACTCTTTCTATCCTCCTCAGGCTATAACAGACCAATATAACTCATCATTTTCAAACTCACTACAATAGAATATTTGAATCATTAAATTATTCAGTGTCATTGACTTTAGCGCTGGACTGAGTGTATGTTTAGTGTCAGCTGATGTCAGGGACAGCTGTGTTGGTCTGAGAGTCTTGTGGTCTGAAGACGTGCTGTAACTGTGAGGTCACAGGTTTTCGTGGTAGCAGGTGGATTGTGAATTCCCTCCACTACTCAGGTTTCTATATAATGATGTTCACTGACCTCAAGGTAATGTTGTAAAATCTAGTTTTAGCAGTTATTCCAAAAATGGCGTTGAACCAAAGTTTTTCATAGTTTTAATCTTTAAAATCATCAGCATCTGGTCTTCTGACCTAAAAGTGTGTTTTTAACAGCCTGCTTGGACCCTGTTGAAACCTGCTGCAGGTCTTGTTTTTTATATTTTTTTCACCCAAAAGGTCAAAGGTCAACTTCACTGTGACATAATAATGTTCAGCTTTTATTCATCTGTAGTCAACTGGGCCAGAATTTTTTTTGCCATCCTTCATGGGGTAGTCTCCTCAGGCGGAGGCTGCCAACAGGTCGGTGCCCTTCGGGTTTTTAATTTATTAATTAAAATTACCCTAAATTACCCATCCTAAACCCTACAGGAAGTCAGACATTTTGAACTAAGTGGTCAGTTTTGGCAAATTCCGCAGATCAACCTCAAAATCTAGACACATTTGTCATGAAAAGTTATGAAAAGTTTCAGTGCTCAACAAACTTTGTAGTCTCTGTGTGGACTTGAGGAAGCTGGTGTAATTTCAGTGTACATGTAAATCTCCCCCAAACTTCACACGTTTGATGTGAAGAGTCCCGACCTCAAGACAACTACATGACAATTACGAATCATAGTTACAGTGCCACCTGCTGCCAACAGGAAGTAAGCCTTAAGTGACAATCATCATTTGATTTATGTCACATTTCCACAGAGCGATCTGCACTTGAAGATCACACCACAATGGACCATGGTGCATAATTAGTGGGTGTTCTGTAGCGCCACCTAGCAGAGACAGGAAGCAAACAATACCATTCAACTACAGGACTTCAGCTGTACTGTGGAGTACAATCACAGAGAGTAAGTCCTGGGATATTTTTCTCAGACATGTGAGAGAATTCAGACAGATGTATGTCATTCTTGAATGTAAAACAGTTTCTCTCTGCATGGTTTGTATCTGTAAATTAATCATTTAAACTGAAACTGTTCATGAATAATTCAACATCATAATTCTCCTGCCATCCTAACCTAACATTCTGCACTGTAAAGGTCACAATATGTCAACTTTACAACTAATTTAGAGTTCAGACATTCACTGTAAAAACAAAAAAGTTCAGAAAACTCAAATTTCAAGGCAATGACCAACTCAGATTCTTAAGTTTTGAAAAAGGTTTATCAAATACTGATCTTTTGTTGAGATAACTAGTCAATTCTCTCAACTAAAAATTGTAGGTCAGCAAAACTTTTTAGAGTTTATTTCAGAACTCGGGAGTTTGAGTTGGGCTCAAAAACTCAAAAATCTATTGCAGTGTGTTGCCTCAAAATGTTATGTCATCTCAACAGATACAAATTCTACAAAAATATGAAATTAAAAAAAACATTGTAACTATACAACTTTCACTTATACAGATTTATGTATTTATTCATTCATTCAGTTTTTCATTGTCTGTAACTGCTTATCCTTGAAGGGTTGTGGGGGGGTGGAGCCTATCCCAGCTGACATTGGGATACACTCTGGACAAGTCGCCACTTCATCACAGGCACGCAGAGACAGACGACCACTCACTGTTATCAGTTAACCTATTATGCCCAGAGAGAACCCACACAGACACGAGGAGAACATGCAGACACCGTGCAGAAAGGCCCCAACGCCACAGTCAGCTGAGGGATTTGATCTCAGGACCTTCTTGCACATACTGCATAATAGTTACACACTTGTTGCAATACATATTGTGTAATAAAATAAAACACATTTTAAAGCATTTTTTTCCTAAAGGCAGGATAATTGTGTGTGTGTGTGTGTGTGTGTGTGTGTGTGTGTGTGTGTGTGTGTGTGTGTGTGTTGAATTATTCATGTGTGAGCAGCTGGATCATCTTCCAACACACAAAGTAATCTCCTGAAAGCAGCATGTGGAGTAATTATTTATCAGAGTGTTACAGGACACTCAGTGCAGCTGACAGACAGACAGGGGACAGAAAGACAGAAGGACAGACAGACAGAAGGACAGACAGACAGACAGGTAGAGGGACAGACAGAGAGACAGCTGATCGATGTGGTTTTGTGTTCAGAATTAAGAGCTGCTCCTTTCTTTTTCTTTTTTTTTTTAAATCAGACGACATCAGGAGTCTTGGCTGCACAAACGAATCCTGATCCTGATCCCGATCCTGATCCTGATCCTGATCCTGATCCTGATCCTGATCCTGATCCCGATCCTGATCCTGATCCCGATCCTGCAGGTGGAGGAGGTGACTGTCACCTCCTCATGAATCCAGTGCTGACAGGAACACACTTATTAATCAATCTACAGAAAATGGGTTGATTAGAGTTTAAATCCATGCGAGACGCTGTATATTTTAGAGATGATAACAGAAGTTCTAACTCTGTAAAGGTCTCTGAGGTTTATGGAGTTTTTACTGCTCTGATACCAACAGTGAACACATTCGTCTTTTATTGTTTGATCACTTTACTAAATCTCTGTAAGTTTCCTCACTTACACTAAAACCAAATGCTCACATTAATTATTTGTAGTACGTAGTGAAAACTCAACTCTGGTTTTATATTGTATAATCTTAAAAATGATGATCACGAGTAGAATCTTGTCTTTTGTGTTAATTAAACTCATAATTTCAATTAATGACAGAAAATGATCCTTACAAAGGTCCCTGAAACACAAATATTTTAATAGATTAAAATGTATGACCATATTGAGTTTGCTGAAAATGAAATCACGTGTTTTTATTATTCAGTTCTGTGAACTTATTGCAATGAAAATATTTAAGTTGGCTCAATCAATAATTTTAATTTAACTGTAAGTGAAGAGTACATGTGACACGAACTCCAAATATTTAAGATCTGATAACCTCCAACTTTTGAGTTTATCAACTCAATAAAATTGTGGCAACTGATTGCCTCTTCTTTTAAGTTCTGCTGACTTATTTGGGTTTACAGTCCACATGTTCTTTGTATTTATACATGTTTGATTCTTTTATGGATTAATATGTGTCTTTCTATTTTTTTGACAATGTACTTTAGCTAATTGCTGCTTTATTTACCTGTAGGTGTTTTCAGTGATGTTTAATGGGAGGTGGTTCACAAAAAAAAAAAAAAAATGGTTTCTTTCTTTCACTCCCCTTTGGAAACTTAAATAAAAGAAAATATTGCTGAACAGTTAACTGAGTGGATGGCCTGAAATATGGTTTCATCATATGTGCACAAGATAAAATATATCAAATATATGAGGCCAGATATGTTCTCAGATTTTTAAATATCATTATATCTTGATGTGGAATAAATTGTATTTTCTTAGTTTTAAAGGCTGTATTACAGTAAATTAATTTTACTTAATTTGTTTAATGTTTTGATCTTACCAGACTGTTCTTGCTTTTCTTTTATTTGCCTTTATCCACATTATTGTAGCCATATTACTTATGAAAAATCTCATTGTGTTATTATTTTGTGAATGCATCAGTAATCATCCCTCCAACTTTATTGAAATATTGAGGTATTTGGTCAAAAATATAAAGATATTTTTATTTATATTTTGTCCACTCCTACTGTTGGGTAGTTAAATCTGCTGCAATGCATCATATTTTATAAAATCATCATGTTTCTACTTTTTGAGAATTTATAGTGTATTATTTTAGAGAAGATGTGTATATTGATTTATATCACATATCGTGACATGAATTTAAAATATAGACCCAACCCTGCCATAAAACACAGGCTACTGTTAAAAACTGAGTGAATGAATTATGCATAAAAAAATAAGTATTATGTTTGTTTTAACATGAACAGTTAGTTAGTTTATTTCAGTTACAGTTAGTTTAATGCAAAATAATTGAATTTGAGGATACAGCTGTTGTTCTGACGATGATGACTGATGTTTTTATCGGGACAACGCCCACTCTCCTGAAGTGAAAAGTGTGCCCGTTTTCCTCTTCCGAGACGTGAATTCTCCTCATAGACGATCTTTGATCTCTGGCTCTCAGGTCTTTGTTGTTGCGCCCCCCTTCCAATTAGCCAATCAGCACACGAATCCTTGCTGGGACGCCCACAAACTTTGTTAACCGTCCAATCAGGGAGCTTCTCCAGCCGGACGCCATTTTGTCAGTTTGTAGCAGCGGCGGTGGGTCTCTGCTGGCCGCTGGCTGGAACCTGTTGCTCCGTAGTTCCGTGTTGTGCAATGGACGGGTGAGTTATCATCGACTTACGTGTTCACTCACATTAAACTCAGTTTATCACTGCTTTACTCACATCTGAGAGGTTTAACTCAAATATGGCGCCGGATAATGTTTGTCCTGAGAGCAGCGGCTGTTCGTGTTGTTAGCTTAGCTTTCGTAAAGTTGTGTTTGCGGTAGGAACAGGAAGCTAAGCTAGCCCAGCTAGCTGTAGTGTTAGCCTCGGAACGGGCCATTCTCTGCGGGCACAACTCCACACCAAACTCCATGAACAAAACATGGCAGTTAAATGTGGCCTTGTTTATCCGCCAAAACACTTTTCTTTCAAAAATATAAACTGCGTACTTAACGTCTGCATAATAAATAAGTTGTGGGATGAATCTGCAGCATACAGAACTTCAGTCCAGCTTTACGATGTTCTCACGCCCACTGCGCTGTTTGACAGACCATCACTTGTAAAAGTTTAGATTTTCTTAAAATGGATTTAGCTTCGTGTGTTATATGTGTGCCGAATTGATGAATGCTCCTAGTTTATTCGTTAAAGGTGCACCAGTCAGGCACCAGTACGTTGGTGGTTTTGAAAATTTGTAAGAGAACTTAACAATGATGGAATTTCATATGGAGTTCAGTTTTACTCGCACGACAACGAACTGAATTAACTAATGTTCAAATATAATTCAGACCGCGGACCTTTATTGAAGCCCATTTTAGTTCAACGTGAATTTTTAAAATTGTGGCTTTTATTTAAAGCTAACGCAGTCTTGTGTTTTACATGTGTGGCGACATGAAGAGCGGTTCCAATTTATTAGTTTGAGAAAAAATGATCGTATTATAATTTTGTGGTTTTGAGGATTAGGAAGAGTTCTTTAAAGTTGCTATATTTTAAATGGGGTTTTGCATGACGCTCCTCCTGGCCGAAACAGAACGGAAGTCCCTGGTTCACATATGTTGTTAAACGGTGTAATCTAGGTTGGAGACCTTATTTTAAGAAGAAGACAGTTGAAATTGAGTTTTAATCTGAAATTTTCCAGATGTTAAATTGCTGTATTTCAACCTGATGGCACTGCAGGTCGTCTAATGGCTGAACTGGTCTCAGTTGTTGTCAAAGGGAGGAAACACGAGACAACCAGTTTGTCCTGAAGCTGATTGAAGTTTCTGTTGATGTTAACAAAGTTAAATCTAACAAGAAGAAACTGACACGTTTATTCACATTCTTTACAAAGTTATACTTGTCATTACTGATCTGCAGGAATCTGTCAGCATGTTTGCAGTTTATTTTAGTAAAACAGCAGTGTTGTGTTCAGTTTAGTTTTTATAAGCAGTTAAATATGATAAATATGGTGTTGGCTGCAGTCAGGAGCTGCAGACTCTGAGACGTTTGCGTTCCTGATGTGAATATTTGTGCTTTGTCAGGGCTCATTCACGCCCTGAGGGGTCCTCTTCCAGCTGGTTTACTGTCTGTACAGTCACATCAGCTTCAGCCCGACCAGCCGGTTTTTCATTTGTTTGCAGTATTACACCACAGTCTAAGAACTGTGCGCTCCATGCATTCATTTAGTGACATGTACACACACTGTCCTGCAGTACAGTTTGGATGCTTGTGGACTTACTTTGTTTTATGGCTCTTTAATTCACTAAACGTTTCCTAAACAGTATTAATCATACAGCAAAAAACTGAGAACGGGTCAAGGTGGTACACTCAGTAAGTTAATTCCCAAATAATTACTAGTGTAACCACAAGAGTGTTTTTGTCAGTGAACAGCAGGTCTGCTGAACATGAAAACACACAACTGAAGGAATAAATAATGCATATCTGTACGCACTGAAACTGTTTTGACGAAGGACAGGATTCATTACATCCTGCTGTCATCACTGTCACTTAACAGGACCCTCAAGATTACATGATCAGAAATCTCAATTATAGTGAAACCCAGCCAGACGATACATAGAACATTTTTGAATATATTTAGAAATATTTCTTTTCGTCATGTCGACCGTTTACCTGATGAACAGGTCAGCAGGGTCTTTTTTTCTGTCAGTCACTCTGTTATCATTTTTCTGGTCTGAATACAGGACAGGATGTTCAGTGAATAGTTAATGAGGCTTCACTGGGTTTAAATTAGGGCTGCATGATTAATCGCTATATTATCGAAATCTCAAAATCACAGAACCAAATTGTAGTTTTTATAAGTGGAAAAATGTGTGAGAAAATAGCACTTTAATGAAGTAAGGCCTGGGTGATATAGCTGAAAAATCTATCATGATAGTGAAGCTTCATGTTGGTCAGTATTGATAATTATTGATCATGTAGGCTGTGACTGACTAAATGTTGTTTATTCCATGGGCTGGAAGCTGCTGAGGTGATAAAATGAGTAAAAATCACACTATTTTTGACCAGATACCCTCCTATTGTGATAATATTGTAGTCCTGCATAGGACTGCAACTAACAGTTAGTTTAGATTCTCGATTATTTATATTTATATATTCAAGGTTAATCAGTTGATAAAATGTAAAAAAAAAAAGAAAGAAAAGAATTGTGAAAAATGCTCATGTAGTCCTATGTACTAGGACTGTTGCACTGCAACAGTTATCAATCAATCAATTATTGAATTAATTGACCACTATTTTGATAATCAGTGGTTTTCAGCCATTTAAAAAAAAGTCCAAATTCTCTGATTTCATCTTCTTAGATGTGATTATTTTCTGGTTTCTTTCCTCTCTGACAGTAAACTGAAAATCTTTGAGTTGTGGACAAAACAAGACATTTGAGGACGTCATCTTGGACTTTGATCAACGTTTTTCAACATTTTCTGACATTTGAAAACAACAACTATCAATTGATTAATCAAGAAAATAATCAGCCGATTAATCAACTATGAGAATAATCGTTAGTTGCAGCTCTATTCAGGCAAAAAATAAAACAGCTGGAAAAATCTGACAAGTTCAGAAAATAACCTCACTTTACTGTAACACAGCCTCTAAAACCAGGAAAAGATGACACTTTTCACACTTGTCATATCATAATATCACGATATCCAAACTGTCACCACATCTAGTGTCATCAGTACTAAGTCGTGCTGCAGAGATGATTTGACCCAAGAATCTTTTCTTCTCCAGATGAAAGAAAAATGTTTGTTAGACACAGACCGAAACAAGAATCACATCATCATGATTTAAATAGGTTTTTCTCTTTCCAGTAAAAATGAAAATTGTTACACAGAAATGCTTATTCCTACTAATCATATGACATATTGTAATTTCAGTCAAAATACTCACAGTATGACTTTTTTTTAAACCACATTGTGCAGTCCTGGTTCAGTCTTTAAGAAAAAATATATTTTCTCATCCCACCTCAGAACAACCAGCTGAAATATGTCATCTTTTAACTTCCTGTCTACACAGGAAGTGGGAATGTGTCGTGTTGTGCTGTAGGACATCTGTCTGCTTTATCACATGTGTTGTCTGAGAGGATGATGATTAAAACATCTGCTAATATCATGTTTCCTTGTCCAGAACACAGAGGCACAGAGCAGATTCCTCTGGTTTCTAGTTTACTTACATTATCACACTATGCAGGATCATTATCAATTATTAATCTACCATTTATTCTCCCAGTTAATCATTTAATATTCAGAATATCAAGTAATTGTGAATAATGGCCCTCAGACGTCTCTCAGACTCCGAACAGTCCAGAGAAACATCCAGTTTCCTGTGGTAGGAAACAGGAAGTGCTCACAGTGGAGGAGCAGGAACGTTTGGAGATTGTTTGATTGTCAAAATAGTTGCTGATCAGTTTTCTGCTGATTCGATCGACTATTTGTTTCATCTCTGGTAGGATAGTCATGGACTTCTGTCTGCAAACAGTTGGTCTGACCAAACTCTCCATACAGCAGGCAGCAGATCAGCTGATCGCCGGTTTAATGCCGCTTCAGAGGAACTTTTAATGATACAGTTTATGTTAATGACTTAATAACAGTGACACTGTGACACAAAGCTAACTGAAGTTAACACTGGAGGTAACTCTGTTTTTAAATCTGGTGATGCCAGGTCACATGACCCCCTCATAAATCCGAACGTGTTCCCAAATTTTGAGAAATGTAAAGCAGACTGTGTGAACCAATCAGGACCCAGATCATTGACTATTGATATGACGGCACCTATTAAACAACCAGTGACTAACTGGTTTATTTTAAAAGAAAAAAATGTAAAACACAAGAGGCCTGTTGTCCTCACGGCTCCACTGCACAAGTCTGTGAGGTTGTCAGATGACCTCCGGCGGGCGGTGAGGCCGACCTACCGCACGCCACACCATTTACATGTGACGTTGGTTCCTTTGTGAAGGAAACGTTCTCACGTCAAGCTTCTTCTGTTACCTCAGACGAAGCCTTTAGTGTGTGTGTGTGTGTGTGTGTGCGCGCGTGCCAATTTACCTACAGACTGTCAGGTGTATCCCTGCAAAAATATTCTTGGTGGTTAAGCGATTAACAGACACTGACATCTCTCATATTTAATGTAGCAGCAGGAAAGACAGGAAGTCATGAGGTCAATGATTGGTGCCAGTGACCTTGTTAATATTCTTTTATCAAATGTAAACAACCTGAAAGACTTTCTACTTTCATCTATATGATACACATCATCCATGTTATTGTGATGTTTTTGACTTATAATGAGGTGTTTTCCTGTTTTTTACGTCACTAAATAATCTCAGACGTCTTCCAGTCATAGACGTGTCGGTCACACTAAATCATCAGATTGAAGACATGATTTTGGTTTCTGAAAGTCATAATATTTGTCCTTATTGTGGACATTTTTAAATCCTGAAGTTCTTTATAATCAGTCCCTCCAGGAAGATGTGATCACAACACAAATTCGTCCGATCCCTGTGAATTCTGCATGTCTTTGCAATTTTGTCCAATCACTGTAACTTTTCTGCAAATTTGACCAATCATTGTAGTTTCCTGTGAGTTCCACCAATCACAGCAGTCCCTCATGCTAAAATCATACATGAACATCTAAATGAATGACTCAGTGTTTGATTATTTACTATTTTGTCGTATTATTTTATTTTGTTGCGGGTACTGAAGAGTTTTATCATTGTTGACATTTATTAACGCTGTGCATTTATATATTTTAGAATTTTGTGCTGCTTTGAGTTTGAGCTTTGAAAGGATATTTCTTCTTTGTGAACTTCTTCATTTATATTTGAAGCACATTTTGTCAGACTTTTTGTAATGTAATTCTTAATGAACTATACAAAAAAATAATTTAAAAATCAAAACTTTTTTTTTGCAATTTTCACTTGTTCCTGCAATTTCTTTGCAAGAAACTAAAAACCTAAAAATTCTAAAGATTCTAAAGATTCTAAATTCCCCGTGAAATTAGGGATTTTAGATCACAACAATCCCTGCAGAAAGCCTGTGAGATCCTGGAGGGACTGATAGAAAACAGTTCCTGCAGCTCTGCTCCATCTGCTCAGTTGGATGATGGGTCCAGTTTGGTTATTGGTGTCTCTGACTGGTGTTGATGGATAGTCGGACTGAAAACAGACAGGAAGTGGATGTGAATCCTCGGCTGTATCTGTATGGACAGAAATAGACTGGTGCTTATTTTCCTGCAGAGATCAGTTTAATAACCTGCGTCTTCAAACTATCACCGATGGATCATCAGTGGAATCAGGTTTTTTTTTTCTTTTTTTTCTTTTTTATCAAAAACTGATTTTATTTAAGTTTATCAGCTCCCATTAAAGGCAGAGTCTGTCAAATTTAGGGGCTTTATTGTCAGAATATGTCAGAAATGTAGTATAATATTCATCAGCATGTTTTCATTAGTGAATAATCAGCTGAAAATAAGAATCTTTGTGTTTTCGTTACCTTAGAATGAGCTCTAGAGGGAGCGGCTCGTCCTCCACAGAGGCTGCCGTGTTGAACTTCCATGTTTCTACAGTAGCCCAGAACAGACAAACCAAACACTGACTCTGGTTTTGGCCTTTTGCAATTTTTTTTTCAGCAGACAAGGCTGTCATAGGTTCTCCTACATTCAAGGAAGAGGAGAGTGAGACTAAGACTGAATATATTATGTTGTACAACTGTGATATGATTTGTGATATTAGAAGGAATGCTAATTTTTACATCACTATTCTCTTTTTTATTTAAAATGTCATAATGGTGTGATTTTCACAAGTGTCTGTAACAAACAAAGGTGTTTTCTTAATTCTTTAAAAATATGATTTGTAGGTCAGGATGTTTCTGCAGTATGACATTTATTTAAAATGATAGTTTGACACACATTTTGTATTTAATACATATTCCATGGATATATATTGTGATTTTGATCAAATTTTGATTAATTGTTCAGCCCTGTTTAGAAGTCACAAGTAATAAGCCCATCAGCACAGACACTCTGAGTCACAGACGGACGGACACAGAGCTGCTCCGGTGAGCTGAGAGGAGCTGTGTGTGTGTGTGTGTGTGTGTGTGTGTGTGTGTGTGTGTGTGTGTAGAAGTTCAGACAGCAGATATTGACAGAGTTTCAATAAATATCACAATCTTATGATCTGTTTCTATGACGACAGCCTGCCCAGTTTCCCAGTTACACCAGTGCAAATGCCTGAAGTCATGGTTGGGATTTTACTCGAGGTGACTTGATGGTTTTAAATCGGTCGCTCTTCCCTTTTTCTTTGTGAGTCCACTGTGCTCACACTGAAGTTTTCTGTTTGAACTCTTTAGTTTTATGTTTTAGCTCTGTGGGATTTTCCACTCAAAGCAGTTTTACAACATAAAAACTAAACCACAACATGGAGGATGACTCTTAAGGTATTGAGATTTGGCATTTTCAATACTTCAGTATTAGCGCTGAAGCAATTCGATTGGTGCTATAAAAGTATTGAAGTTTGTTCCTCAGCCCTATGTGAGACAAAGTACGAGCTCACCCCTAGATACCACTAAATCCTTCACACTGGTGCTTTAAAGGGGAAGGTCACCTGCTACAGACCTGCACACGTCCTGCATAACTTATAAATATCAACTCTGTGAAGAACCACTCAAATCCTTTGAGTCACAGGCTCAGTTAATCTCCATGGAAACACGTGAGCTTTTAAGTCTCATTGTGAATTTTATCCCCTCTCGGCTCAGCAGCACCCTCACAGACTTTACGTGATGACAGTGAAGGCATCACATCATAAATTCAGCCTCAGAAAGTGACAGAACTGAGATGATGCAGATGAGTTGATGGTGAAAACAGCAGTTTATTTGCAGCTCTTTTTGTTTTTCAGCTGTCGGCTCCTCTCTGCTGGGTTTCTTCTCCCTCCGCTCGTCTCCTCAGGCAGCAGCACCTCTTTAACCTCATTTTAACCTTTTTTTTTTTGCTTGTTGTTTTGAGTTTCTCCTCCTGCTGCTTCTAACACGCTGTCTTTTCTTCACAGCAGTGTCCACCAAGATATAACAGTTGGTACTAAGGTAGGCACCTCTGCTTCCTCTTCCTCCTCCTCTTCCTCTCTCCTCCTCTTCCTCCTCTGGTTGGTTTGTTTTCTGCTGTGAGGCCGTTTGCTTTTCGTTTGTGTCTGACAGGATGGCCACGCTGCCATCTGGGAACAATTCAGAGGTTTTAAACTGCAACAGTAATTTAGTCACATTCCACAACAACACTGAGGGTAATCAGATTAGTCAACAACAACAACAACAACAACAACACACTTATTCTTAAAGGACCATGCCGCAGAGTTTACTTCATGTAGTCCATTCACAACAAAACCCACCTGCTGCTGTCATAAGTCATCTGTCAGGTTTCACAGTTTTTAGATGCACAGACAAATATGGTTTATTTTATTCATAAAATCAGCTAACAGATTTATTCACCAGAGCTGCAACAATTAATGGATTAATGGATTATTGTTTTATTATTAAATAAATCCCAAACTATTTTCATAATCAATCAAACAATTTCTTCACTCCTCTCTGGCAGTAAACTGAATATCTTTGAGTTGTGGACAAAACAAGACATTTGAAGACATCATCTTGGACTTTGATCAACATTTTTCAACAATTTATGGCCCAAACAACTGATCGATCAATGGAGATTGAGCTGTTGCAAATGTTTATAAATATGTAGTCCATACACCACATTTAAAAGAAATTTTGATCAAATTTTATTATCAACTAAAATATGCGTTCTTGCCCATGTCTCCGTCTCGGTGCCTTTTCCTCTAAAGTTTGGCGGTGGCTCGTACTCTTGAGTCTCCATAAACTGCTTTGGATGCCAAATTACAAGAAAAGTCTTCAGGGAAAAGAGAGACTTTAATAAATGCAGCTCCAGACAGATTTTTATTTTTATTTTTCAGCCTGAAATGGCTCTTTTGGTTGTGAAGGTTGCAGACCCCTGTGATAACTGAATAAATGTTTAAATTTTACTCTTCAAGCAGACTGAGCTGGTTCCAGCTCCAGTTATCTGATTTATATTATTGTTAATAAAAATTATCTGGACTTTGTTGGACAAAACAAGACATCAGCAGATGTCCTGATGTCTGGGAACATTTTTGTTTATTTTATCCGAATGAATAGTTGATTAATTTGTTTAAAATAATGTTTGGTTGCAGATCTAATCAACATGACAGAGCTGATCTGCTGTAAGATCATTTTCATATTTCAGTGAAGTGAAACTTGAAAGGTGATTTGAAAAATGATCATCAGTGTATTTAAACGTTTAAACCCACAAATGTTCAGAATAATTTCTGTGTTGCATTATTATAGTTTTTGTTATTTTAACTTTAAATGTTTTGTAGGGAGACTCTGGTGTTGGACATGTTGTGTAGGAGGAAACGCTGCAGGAAAGTCAGGTGTTCACTTCCTGTAACAGAATAAGAGACATCACAAACACTGCTGTGGAGCTACAGGAACCGGTCTGTCTGCTGTGGTCTTTTATTGGTTTGATCACCTGTGGTGGGCGTGGCCTTTATGTTCATGAGGTCTGTTTGACAGAGAGACAGGTGTGTCTTTTTGATTTATCAGTGCTGTTGATGGTGATTCAACACTTAATCTGTTTCACATTAAAAACCTTCATGTAGTTGAGGAGGCAGAATATTCTCCCTCAGGGGCTTTTATTGTGAAGCTGAAGAAACAAATCCGTTTTCAGATATTTTTTATTAACAGGATCAGGTCTTTGAAGGCTTCCTGTTTGAATTTAAAAGTTGTTTTTCTGTTGAAGCTTTAGTTTCTGACCATGATGAGCAGGAGGAACACTCACTGATACGACTTTACAACATTTCTCATGTTGTTATTGTGAGTGAATGTTGCAGCATGTTGAGTTGTGTCGTTCCTGTTGGCTCCTGTTGTTGTTGCTGCATGTACAGAGAATATTCTATTGGATATCATTATTATTCATCTAGACAGTGGACATTTTTATTTGGTTCAGACTGATACTGAATGTTTGGGACCAATACTGATATTAGAAGGGGGAAAAAATCTGGTATCAATATACTGGCTGATATTATTTACACAGAGTATAATATACAGGGTATAGAATAAATACATAAACACAATTTCTTGCATTGATCACTCAAAAGTGGTTAGACTAACACTTGTGACAAAGATATGAAATGGAGGCAGATATTTTACAGTAACAATAAACTTTATTGTCCAAAAATGACATCAGGGCACTGAAACATTAAACTTCTATTTTTGCTCATTTTAAATAACACACACACACACACACACACACACACACACACACACACAAATAAAACATATTGATCCCAAACAGGGCCTATATGTGAGAAAGGGAGCAACGACTAGTCAACGTAGTCGAAAAATTAGTTGCCAACAAATGTTATTGTCGTCAATTCACTCCGTCAATGTACATGTTTTTAACACTGGAACTGAATGAAACGTTTTTTTTTCTGGAGCTGATTGAAGTAGTGAGTGAACCGTCTTCCTGTTCTTCCCATGTCAGCTGAGAGCTGCACGTGTGCAGTGGCTTGTTTATCATTAATGCACAAACATTTGAAGAGGAGACATGTTGGACAAGGACTCAGACTTGCCTCAGTAAGATAGCTCGTTAGCTAGCTTACAGTTTAAAGCCGAGACAGCTCTGTCTGTACCTGCTGCAGGATTTGTCTTGAATGTCAGAGTTTCCCCAAACATTGATTGAAACTCTTTAAAATCTTTGGAGGGGATTTAAATGAAGGGAGGAGCAGCCAGGAGCTCTTTGTGTCTGTTATTTATTACTGAGGGGGAAAATGACCCACAGACAGATTAAAACTACTGACCAGCCGGTGATGGTCACATCACCTCCACTACAGACAGAAACAGTGTGAACAAGGCCTTCTGGGTCTTTTTTAGATTTTTATTTCACTGAGAGTAGATTTTTTTACACATAGGATCCTGTTAGTGTCTCATTCTGAGTCAGAATGAGTTAAATTAACTGTAAAAGTAAACACTCTGGACTCTCCTGTCTTCTGATTGTGTCTCAGACCTGAGGTCTGACTCTGCAGGACTCTGCAGCAGCGTCCTGAATTATTACTGATGGAGATCTGTGAGCCACTGCAGTCAGAGTCGACCTGCAGAAACTGATCTGAGAGAATGAAAATCTTTACAATAATATTTCTGTCTGATCTCCCAGCAGCCTTTGCTCACATTCCTCTGCTCTCTCCTCAGTAATCATGTTCGGTATGTGTCCGGCAGCAGAGCGGTTACCGCCGCCACCGCTGCTGCTGCTGGTTTTAGGACAAAACCCCAAATCTGAGCCAAAACCACATGAAGGCAGAGATCTGAGAGCAGGAAGTGACGAGAGCAAGGGCTGCTGGGAGGAGGAGGAGGAGGAGGAGGAGGAGGAGGAGGAGGAGGAGGAGGAGGAGGAGGAGGAGTCCTTTTGATGATCACAGCTCTCCTGTTTCCTCCTCTGGCCTCAGGCGAGTCATCTGAAACCACCTCGAACACTCAGACCAGCTCCTGTTAGTTAAAGGGACAGTTCACGGGTTTCTCCTGCACGCTGTTCAGATTCACAACCTTAAACTCTTTCTGATCTGGTTTCTGTACTCCTTCCTCAGGCAGTTGAATTTCCTGCTGAAACAGGAAATAATTTGCTTAATGCAGGACTATTGTGCAGAAGAAATGAAACAAACACATCCAGAAGTGTTTAGACTGAAAATTTTATTAGTCTTCCAGCAAACATTAGTTCAGGCTGGGGCTGCATGATTTGAAGAATGATCATTTTTGAATCACAGTTTTCATTTTCATCGAGGAAAAATTATGTTTTATTATTTGTTGGTGTCTGAACAAACAAATATATTTTTCTTACATCTGGAGAATAAGATTTTCAGGCTGGAGAATCTCTGCAGCACTTCATTATAATCCTGCAGTTTAATAATAAAATGTTTATCACAGAATTTAACTTTTATATTGCACTTGGTTATATTGTAATCTCAATATTATGTCACTTAATTGTGCAGCTCAGGCAATTAGTCGACCAATTGTTGCATGTTTATGATATTAAATCAATTATCTAAATATATATAGGGCTGCAACTAACAATTATTTCCATAGTCGATTAATCAGTCAGTTATTTTCTGGATTAATTGAATTAATAGCTGTTTGCCTATAACCTGTCAGAAAATGGTGAAATATGTTGTGTGCAGTTTAGAAAGTAAAGAAACCATGAAATACTCACATTTAAGAAACTGGAATTAGAGAAGTACAGATATCCAAATCACAGAACCAGAAGCAAGAAGCAGTTTTTTGAAAAAGGAAAAATGAGAAAACAGCATTATAATGAATCTCCTAAACTGCTGTTCTTTTTCTTCAGATGATAAGTCATCATCTTCAGATGATATAGATTAACCTAGATTGACAAAGATTGTGACAGGATCAATTTTTCACCAATTTCTGACATTTTACAACAAACAACTATTTATTGATGACTTGAGAAAATTACTGACTGATTCATCGACTATGAAAATAAATTTCAGTTGCAGCTTTAAAGTACACAACATGTCACAACCTACATGATCAATAGTTATTGATACTGATGGATATAAAATTTCATTATCATTAGAGGTTTTGTATCTATATCGCCAGTCCTACTGTTACAGGTGGAAGAAGTCATGTCAAAATAAAGTTATATGTAGAGATGCACCGATCGACCGGCCAGAGACGGGAACCGGCCGGTCACGCGGAAAACCGGCTGCAGCCGGTCAGCGTCACATATCTGATTCTGTGCCCGTCATTGTCACACGCGTGTTCAGCAGCAGCCAAACTGACCGTGATGTCACTGCAGCGCTGATCACAGCTACACACTCTGACACATGTCTGCATGAAGATGGTGTCAGCGACAGATTCCAAGAACAGGATAAAGAGAAGACAGACAGTCTACGACGAGACAGAGCAGCTGATAATGTCGCAAAACAGCTGTAAACTCTCTAGCTCTTCATGCTAATGTTAGCCAGCAGCAGACTGATAGTTCAAATCTCACTTCCTGTTCTGACTGAAGAATAAACAACCTGTGTTGATGCGTCTCCTCAAACATTTTCTCATCCAGACTCATTTAACTTCTGCATCTGTTTTTCTCACGGCAAAGTTTTACTGCAGCAAACTGTTGCACCGCGTCCGTCTCCGGTTTGTTTACATCTGCTTCCACAGGAGATCACGTGAAATCGCGAGATCACATTCAGCTGATTCCTAATCTTAATGTAAAACTATAGTAAGGCCTGGCTGTAACCTGCAGGACTTTGGAGAAGATTTAAATAGTATTTAATGAATATTTAATACTCAGTGTCTTATTATGAATAATTTAATTTTTACAAGAAAAGTTGCAAAAATGTTTGTGAATTCTGTCAATTACAGTTGTTAGAAAGACCGAAAATCTGAATCGGCAAAGAAAATTGAAATCGGTGCATCTCTAGTTATATGTGGCAACATGTTCATGATTCCATGTCGTTATATTTAATGAATTAGCAAGGAGACCCAGGCTGTAGATCAGAAATGACCAGCTAATAATTTATTTTCTACTTAAGGAATAATGTACTCCACTTCATGTCGAGTTCCTGCATCATCTTGTTGTTTTTATTTCACAATAATGACCTGCTCATTCTACGTTATCCTGATTATTATTATTATATCACACATTTATGTGACCCAAAATACTGACTTTAAGATGATTTTAGTGATTTAACAATGATTTTATTGTTCCTCCAGAGTCTCTGATCAGAACGGTGTCCATAACAACGGTCTGTTATACAGAAATAACAGACTTTAAAATGCTGCAACTGACCAATCAGAATCAAGTATTAAAGCCGTGTAATAATTTGTAATTCTTCTTCTGTCATGAATAAATTGAGTTAATGAGTTCATTTCATTTTATATTTTTAAGTTCCATCAATAAAAAACTGCTACTTAAATGTTTCAGAGAACTTTATTCACAGTGAAACTGAAAATCAAAGACCTTAGTATACTGTAATACTTTGATACTTGATTAATTTTCTGCCGATTGTTTGAACTCTGCCAGTGAGTTTGATTTGAAGGCAGTCAGAGAAACAGAAACAGAAATGATCAGTGATGATGAAGACATGATGAAGCTGCAGAGTGGAGCCAGAACAACACAGCAGATCCTCAGTAATGATGTTAGCTCTGAGCTGAACGGACATGATGCTTCAGTTTCTGTTAAAACAACATGTCTGACAGCCTGTGTGTCGGACGAGGCAGGCGCTCTGTCTGTCTGTCTGTCTGTCCGCCTGCCTGCCTGTCTCTCTCTCTGTCTGTCTGTCGCTCAGCAGCTGTCAGACAGCAGCAGGTCCTGATCCACAGAGCAGAGCAGGACTCAGGTTTCTGTTTTATTATTCATGTGAGGAGCAGAAAGAAGATCTGAGCTGCTTTTGTTCAGATAGAAACCTGCTCAGGTTCCTCTGACAGAAACACATCTTAATGATGAGGCTGTAGCTGATTGGTTCATCTGTTCCTGACTTCATCCATTCATCCTTTTGCCCAAAATATGACAAAGATAGAGCTGCAACAATTTATCGATTATTAAATTCATCACCAACTACTTTGTAAATCGATTTTCAGTTTTAATATAATTTTATTTATTTATTTTTTAAAAGGTCCAAATTCTCTGATTTCAGCTTCTTAGATGTGAATACTTACTGGTTTCTTGATCATCTTGGGCTTTGATCAGCATTTTATGGACCAAACAACTCATTGATTAGTGGAAAAATTATTGCCAGATTGATCCATAGTTGAAAAGTTAATTAAAATTAATTGACATTATCAGACTGAGGTTTTGATCATTTGATTTGTCATTATGCTGCTTTTTTAAAGTAGATCAGATAAAATGGAAGTTTCTGCCTTTTACTTTGGTATGACCCAATATTTTTTGGTTCGCATTGCAAAGGCATAATACAGGAACTTCCAAATAAGGTCAAAGGTCAAATCAGAGGTCGGGATTAATATGTAGAAACAATATCCTGATATAAAGATATAAAACTGACGCGTATCCAACTATTTTGTCTCGACAACAAGAAAACTTTAAGATCATTTTTGTCAGTCCTGCACTCAAAGAAGTTCCTGCCTGTTTCCTCTGTAATGCAGTGTTCTTCAGTGAGTCTGTGATGTATTGATCAGTGATCAGTTTTTATCCTGCAGATGAGTTTTAATGTTGCAGTGAGATTCAGATGAGCTGTTGTGTGTCTCTGTGTTGAATCAGTGTGAATCTGCAGTCTGTTGAATGAGGCTCAGCCTGTTTGTCTACATCTGGTTTTCATTGAGCTCCACAGCACAGGAATTCACCCCCGGCTGCCTGCTGGGGGGTGATGGGGGGAGTGTCACAGTCAGGCTGCAGCTGATCTCAGATCTGTCTGAGCTTCACTGTTCTCACTTTTCTCAACAGAAAGGACAGTTGCACCTCGATTTTCCTGTTGTTATATTTCCTTTAGATAAATCTGTGTCTGTGGTGCCTTCAGTGACACCAGGCTCAGTACTGACCCCTGCTGGCAGAAATACGAGCTGCATGTGTTGACTTTGGGACCATCTCTTCATGTTTTCACTGTTGTCCTGCTGATAGTTAAAGGATTCAGGTGTTTATAGAGACTGGCACACTCATTTCTGAAATTTTGTTTCAAGCAAAAATGACAAGAACTTTATCGGAAGTGTGAAGAATTCCTGCTGTAGTTTGTCTTATATGATCAAAATTTAAATCTCTTTCTATAGAGCTGCAAAGATTAATCAGTTAGTTAGTTATTAAATTAACGTGCAGCTATTTTGATAACCAATTAATCATTTTCTATAAAGTCAAAATTCTCTGATTTCAGCTTCTTGAATGTGAATATTTTCTGGTTTCTTTACTCCTCTCTGACATTTCAGGACGTCATCTGGGACAACAAAATAACTGACAAATTAATAATGAAAATAATTGTCATAGGAAAGTCTTGAAAAATAGGTCAGTAAGTCAAACGTTGAAAAACAGGGCCAAAAATGTGATGTACGTCCATGTGCTCCACATGTTTGTACCCGTTTTTCAACCTTTGACAAATGATTGATTAATCAAGAAAAGATTTATCAATAATGAAAATAATCATCCCTAGACAGAAGAAAGGGAAAAACACACATCAGGTTTTGTAAAAAGCCCAATTTGGCATCTTCAAAAGTCAAAAATATTTAGTTTAATATCATAAAAGAGTGAAAAAAAATCTGCTAATATTCACATTTGAGAAGAAACACTCACATTTTATGGACCAAACAACTAATCAATTAATTGAGAAAATTATTGACAGATTAATGGATGATGAAATTAATTGTTATTTGCAGCCCTGTCTTTGTTTTTGTGGTGTGTGTGTGTGTGTGTGTGTGTGTGTGTGTGTGTGTGTGTGTGTGTGTGTGTGTGTGACAGCCTGCTAACTGACAGTGGAGGTAAAACTAGTTTGTTTGTGTGTTTGTTTGTTTGTTTGTTTGTTTCAGAGAGGATCTGACGAGCTTTTCTCCAGCGTCTCAAACGGCCCGTATATCATGAGCAACACAGGTCAGATTTTATTTATTATGTAATTTATCATTACTGAACATTTCTACACACATTACAGAAGAAAAACTACAGAATAGACAGCCTCTGTCAGGAATACTTCACTGGTTCACGTCATAAGAATTAAATTTTCTGTTATAAACCGATACTGAACTTTTGGGGCCCGATACTGATACCAGGGAGTAAAAATTATCAGATATCAATATATTATCTACACATATATTTATGTGGGTAGTTGACAGATACACAGTGAATAAGAAAAAAGTCTGCATATTTATGTAGTGTGAAATCTGATATTTGACAAAATATGAGAAGTCTCCAACTTTGTCAGTTCTTTCACTGTTTGAAAATTCTACCAAATTAAGATGAGTGATGATTATATCTCCCATAATGCAACACAACACTGTGTTTTAAAAGATGTTCTGACACAATATAGTATATGATCCTATTTGAATTAAGAAAATGGATCAAATATATTTAAAATGCTGCTTCAGAAAAAAAAATGAATAAAAGAAATGTAATAAACTTGTTTTCATGCTGTTGTGATTTCCTGTCCTCTGTAGCCAATGGCAACGACAGTAAGAAATTCAAAGGTGACATAAGAGGTCCTGGGGTGCCGTCCAGGGTCATCCACATCCGCAAGCTTCCCAACGACATCACAGAGACCGAGGTCATCAGCCTCGGTCTGCCCTTCGGAGACGTCACCAACCTGCTGATGCTCAAAGCCAAGAACCAGGTGAGAACTTTCACCTGGACGGGAGGATTTTCACTCTGTTGTACTGGTACGTTTACTAAAGTCAACTGTCCCACGTGTCTCCTGCCTTCAGGCCTTCTTAGAGATGAACTCGGAGGAAGCGGCTCAGAACATGGTGGGTTATTACTCCACAGTGATGCCCATCATCAGACACCATCCGGTCTACGTTCAGTTCTCCAACCACAAGGAGCTCAAGACAGACAACTCCCCCAACCAGGAGGTACACTTCACCCTGTTAGCAGCTGTTAAACATCTGTACAGCACCCAGACACTGTTAGCATCTGTTAGCATATTTACAACACTGAGGCACTGTTAGCATTTTTAGCATCTGTTAGCATGTGTACAACCCCTAGACACATCTGTGTAGCTCCCAGCCACTGTTAGCATTTGTTAGTGTCAGCATGTGTTGATCCCTCCATCCCTCCTCTCCTGTCTCAGAGGGCCCAGGCGGCTCTTCGGGCCCTCAGTTCGTCTCATGTGGACACGACTGTAGCAGCTCCCAGCTCGGTGCTGAGGGTGGTGGTGGAGAACCTCGTCTACCCCGTCTCCCTGGACGCCCTCTGCCAGGTAACACAACATTGACACACAACATGAGAAACACTGTGCTTCAGTATGTTGATTAGCTAGTGTTAGCATAGCAAGCCTCAGTATGCTACATGCAGCTGTGGTGTTTCTGTCTCTGAGGAAACAGAAGAAGAAGAAGAAGATTTCCTTCAGCAGTCTGATGAGTCGATCTCCTCTCTGGTCCTCAGATCTTCTCAAAGTTCGGCACGGTGCTGAGGATCATCGTCTTCACCAAGAACAGTCAGTTCCAGGCTCTGCTGCAGTATCCAGACGGAGCGTCTGCACAGGCAGCCAAACTGGTGAGAGTCACACTCTACTGGTCCCAGTAACAAGAAGAACACACAGAGTCCAACAGCACAGACAGAAAACAACATGTCAGAGAACCACGAGCTCTCTCCCTCTCCTGAATAACTTCTGTTAACTCTGTGTCTGTGTGTGTCTCTGTGTCTGTCTGTCTCTGGCTCTGTCTGTCTCTGTCTCTGTGTGTCTGTCTCTGTGTCTGTGTGTGTCTCTGGTTCTGTCTGTCTCTGTGTCTGTGTGTCTCAGTCTCTGGATGGACAGAACATCTATAACGGCTGCTGCACTCTGAGGATCAGTTTCTCCAAACTCACCAGCCTCAACGTCAAATACAACAATGAGAAGAGCCGTGACTTCACCAGACCAGACCTGCCCTCCGGAGACAGCCAGCCCACCATGGAGCACCCGGCTGCCATGGCAACGGCCTTCAGTAAGACACACACACTCGCACACACACACGCACACACATATAACATGTTTATTTTTGTTTCAGAAGGGATGATGCACATAAATTAACCCTGCCATTAACAAGCAAATCATTTCACATAAACCTATAAATTATCTGGCAGCCTTTGTTTGTTTTGTTTTTTGTTCTTTTGTTTGTTTGTTTTTCTTGTTGGCATCATATTTTTCTTCTTTGTTTTTTTTTTGTCCCCTTAAGTTATTCTGTGATTGTAAAATTGAAAATTATAAATAAAATACTAAAAACAAACAAGCAGAACATTAAAAACTAAACTATGGAAGCACATCATCAATCTGCAGATTATTCTATCTTTTCTATCCCTTTGATGGATTTCTCAGAGATTAAACATTGCTAAAAGCAGCTGACCCTTTGTTAAACCCCACCTCCAAGCAGCAACGGTCCAATCATAGCTTAGCAACTGTAACTAGGGCTGTCAAGCTTTGCATTTCTCTACATGTTGAAGGTGTGCAGGAGGCTCTGAGAAGAGAGATGCTTCAACTTTGTCTTTCCTTGCTCAAACATAAGCTGCAAACATTAGCATGTCTGGCTAACTAATGCTAGCTTACTAGCTGCAGTAACTTCACCTCCAGACAAACTTGTTAGATCCACTGCATCATTTGTTCTGTGGGGGTTTGAGGAGGAGGATGTGGGCTGATGAAGAATCAAAGATGCATCTCTCTCTGGCTCGCTGTCGCAGGTCTAAGTCGGGTTAGCTTAGCTCTTATCCCGACTCTCTTCCTGTGGTGATCGTGGTCCAGCTGGTCTGGCTGGGTGACCCGTCTCAAGGTCCGCTGCACTAATCGAGTCCCTGCTCTTCCTTTTCCCACATTAATGAGTGTATTTCTGTCAAATGGACTGTTGGTCAACTAAATGAGAATATGAGGATGTTAAATTGTTGAGTTAAAATTGAGAGTAAAAAAGGGAAATAATGTACAAGAGTTTGATTATTGAAGTCAAACACAAATGCAGATTTGTTAATACCAGACCACTATTTACTGTCATAATGAATTAGTTCATTCATTTTAATAAAGCTTTAAAATATAACAAGCCTCGACTTTTTACACAAACATACACTTTTTTTTTTTGACTAGAGCTCTTTTTTATTCTTTAAATTTTTTTTTTTTTTTTCTATGTTTCACTGCATGTTGCTCAGTCTCACTGTTTGTCCTGCTGTTGTATTGGCCAGGTTTGGTTTATATTATTAAGATAAACCCAAAGTTAAAGGTGTGACTCAGGTGTTGTTCTGTTCTCTGCAGCTCCAGGTATCATCTCAGCTGCTCCGTACGCAGCCGGAGCCGCTCACGCCTTCCCACCAGCCTTCACCATCCAGCCTGCAGGTGAGCTCCAGTCACACGGCTGCAGCAGCAAATAAAATAAAACTTTAAAACAACATGAGATTCACTGTTTGTGGACGACCAGAGTCACCGGTTTACATCCACAACACTCAACAAACTGTCTGTTTCTCCCTGATTTAAGAAAGAAGGAACGAAGTCTGCAGAGTCTGCAGCTTCTTCATCAGACAGACGACCAGCGAGACAAAAATCTAATTAATGACTTCATTCTAACATCATTATGTACAATTCATGATGGGATTCATAATATAACATGATTAATATAAAACAAAATAATAATAATAATATCAGTGCACAAAAACAAAATATCATCCAAAAGTATCTGAATTTATTTATTTATAAAATATGTTCCTGAAAAACAGTCAGGAGAATAAGAATAATTTACCAAATTTATTTATTCATTTATTTATTTTATACTTAGTACTTTATACAAATGTGAGGTATCACTGTGACATGTGACCAAGATAAATAACAAACAATGGAACAAAACAACAAAAACACTTAAATACAATAATCCTCAACAAGGTTGATAATATTATATAAGAAATGATATATCATTTACCAAATTTAAATTGAAAAAATATAAAAGCCCAAATGATTTGAAGAAGAAAGAAAATCAGGTTTATATAAAGATTTTTTACATCCTTTTACATATTAAAACATGAAGATTAACATTTCATCAAAGAAAATAAGAATTTTTACCTCCAACCCTGGCAAAAATAAAAACTAACTAAATAAAATAAAATAATCTGAGACATTTTTAGTTTGATATCACAATATTCAATATTTTATTCCATCCCTTCTTACCAGCCAGATCACACTGTCACAGAACATTTTTACAGATTGAAAATCAATCCAAACCTAATCAATAACTCTAATAGATGAATCAGTGAGAAGTTTTTATCCAAAGGAAATGGATCCAAAACAGATCACATGATCGGCACTCGGCCAATCGTATGTCTGCTCTGATTAAAGACAGAAATCCTCAGACTGTGTCTAAAGAAGCAGATAATCTGGATCAGAGTCTGGATCAGAGTCTGGATCAGAGTCTGGATCAGAGTCTGGATCAGAGTCTGGATCAGAGTCTCAGTGTCAGTCCGACGTCTCGTGCAGTTTTCCGATTGGTGTTCACTCGTCTCACCTCTCCCAGTGTCCTTCCCCTATCCAGGCCTGACGGTCCCCGCTCTGCCCGGAGGCCTGGCCTCTCTGTCCCTCCCCGGGGCCACCAGGCTGGGATTTCCCCCCCTTTCTGCTGGAGTCTGTGTCCTGCTGATCAGCAACCTCAACCCCGAGGTGGGTCCTTCACTGTCTTCATCTTCCTCGTCTTCTTCTTCCTGAGACACGTCCATCAAAGTTCTGAAGTCTTTTAAATGTTTTGTTTTAAACTTCAATATTTTTTTATGTTTGATGCTTTTATAAAACTTCTCAACCTGATCTTATTATTATATCTAATATAAACGTATGTATTTCCCTGCGTCTCTCAAAAGTCTCCTGCTCTGCATGTTTTCGATGTTTCACTGCTCCACCTGATTCAGTCTGATAATGAGCTGATCGTCTGAATCGGGGGCGATGGAGCAGGGAGACGTCTGAAACATGCAGGACAGTGGACCCTGAGGACCAGGACTGATTAACGCTGCGTCAAGGAGAAAGGTTGGAGACCAGTGATGTAGATAAATCAAACTCACCTGTTACTGTTCAACTTACAGAGAAATCTACAAAAACACAAGCTGCAGAAAAGAAGAACAAAGTTGATTAGCAGCGGTGTGTAAGGACAGTTTGACGTCTCCACACGTGTAAATATGATCAGCTGATTGATTAATGCAGCGGCAGAGTAAACAACAGCTCTGCAGGAGCGACTGAAAGCTTCAGGATTTTATTTTATTTTTTTCACAAAAGCAAAAGGAGAAAAACATGCAGGTTACAGTACAGGTCAGTGCAGAATCAATACATCAGAAGAGACCAGACGTCCTGTAACACAACTTATTCTGTATCAGGCTGCACAAGTCATCACAAAATTATCTAAGTCAGTGCTTCCCAAAGGGTGGGCTGTGGCCCAGTGGTGGACCATGAACTCCCTGCAGGAGGGCCTGGAGAGGCCATGACTGATCTAAATTATAATATAAACAGGTTCAGTATCTGAATCAACGGACGTCGCTTCTGTAATTATTCACTAAAAGAAAAATGTGATAAAAAAAAAGCTTCATAATAAAACACTGCAGAGTTGACTTGGACCTTCAAATCTTTTTCTCCAGATGAAAGAAAACATGTTTTAAAATGTTGCATCATCATGATTTTAAATAGTTTTTTCATTGAAAATGAAAATTGTGATACAAAAATGATAATTCACACCAACTGTATCAGTTTCAGTCAGAATAATCACTATGACTTTTTTTTTACCACATCTGTATTTCTGTCTGATGTCAAACTGTCTTTATGAACCTCGTCCAGCAGAGTAAAATCACACCTGAGTGATGTCACAATGTTTTCCTGCAGTCTGATTGGCTGACAGTTTTGCTCTCACAGATGTTCTTTTTTTTATCTTTTGTCACCTTCTGACTTTCTGTGATGTTGTAAATGCCTTCACATGAAACCACATGCACACACACACACACACACACACACACACACACACCTGTACAAACACACACACACACACACACACACACACACACCTGTACAAACACACACACCTGTGCAATCCTGTGTGAACATGTCATGTCATCTGACCCTTCCTCTCCAAAGGTAATTAACCTCCTGATTGACCCCTCACCTGTCTTTTTTTCCCTTTTTAATTTGTTGCCATGGAAACGCCTCGGACCCTCCACCTGTCCTGCCCTCCCACCTTTACCTGTCCTGTCCCTCCGCTGCCTTCTCTGCTGTCTTTAAAGAGAGTTACGCCCCACTGCCTCTTTATTCTCTTCGGTATGTTGTCACTAGCTTCTTATTTTGATACATCAGTAAGTTTCTGTTTGTTTTTCCTCTTTTTCATGTTTTTAATGAAAAAAACAATGAGTGTCTGCTGGTTTTGTCAGATTTTGCGTGTTGATTTGAATTTTTTTTTTTCACAATATTTGCAGCTTTTTCTTTAAAAGGCACCTGGTGTGTCGAGCCCAGGTGAACATCTCATCACACACAATTAAATAACTGGAAACAATTAGAGCTGCACCGATTAATCAACTAAGCGATTTTTAAATTAATCACCAAATATTTTGATAATTGATTAATCATTTTGAGTCATTTTTAATAAGAAAAAAGTCCAAATTCTCTGATTTCAGCTTCTTAAATGTGAATATTTTCTGGTTTCTTTGCTCTCTGACAGGAAACTGAATATCTTTGATTTGTGAACAAAACAAGACATTTGAGGACGACATCTTGGACTTTGATCAACATTTTCTGACATTTTATGAACCAAACAAACTAAGTGATTGATTATTGGAACAATTATTGGCAGATTGATAACTAGTTGAAAAATAGGTCCAAACATGTGAAAACAGGTGGAGCTCACAGAAGAACATCTGAGAGCTCTGCAGCCATCAAACACATGATTTATCGCTCCGTTCAAAGCCACCAGACGAAGAAGAGGAAAGACGAAATGATTTTATTCAGTGTTTCCTGCCTGCCTCACGGCTGACAGCTGCAGCGGTCTCACTCAACACTGGACTGATATTTATTACCTCATTAGTTATACCTCATGTCCAGACGTGTGCTGTCTTGGTTTGTCTCAGTTTGACTCAGCACAGCAGGGGTTTGTATCTCCATTAAAACAGGGAAAACAGGAGAATTCTTCACAATAAAAGTCATTCATTATTTTGTTATCTAAAAGCTTTTATTATGAAGCAGCAGAATCAGAAAATGTTGTGATTTCATCATCAGCAGTAACTAAACACGACTCCTCTCAGCTGAAAGTGAACATGAAACAGTAAAATACAGCAGAAACCTGAAAGTACAAACTGAACTTTGAGCTGAACACACTTTTATAAACCTCTCTCTCTCTCCTGCACACACGAGTACCGCAGCCTGCTGGTTTGAGGTGGAGAAGAGCGGTCGTCACTTAACGAAACTCACCTCGTCTTTATTTACAACACGTTTCATACACACCTGCAGCTCAACACACAGGAAACAAAAAACAAGCAAAGAAAAATGAAAATACAAATAAATTCTAAAAATTGCAGGAATAAAATTAGACCAATGAAATGAAAGTCAGAAGAAGTAAAAGGAACACTGAGAATGACTGAGGCTTAAAAGACTAAGATTATAATATTACTCCCAATTAACAGTTAAAAGCCAGACTCTTTACCTTCCTCTGAAGTCACATGTTGGTCACGAGCGGCGAGACGTCCTCGCAGCCCGACTCCAGAGGTGGTTCATCTCAGGCGTCACTCGCCACGTTGCTCCGTGTTGTAAGTGGTCATGGAAACACAAAGCAGCGCAGGATGTTTTGGCGCCACGGCCAGAGGAGGCATCATTTTTAACTTGAGACTGATTTTGAAAAAAATATCTAATTGTGATTATTTTGATTATTTTAATTGCAATATAATTTGCGATATTAGAGGTAATGATAATTTTTACACCATTATTCTTAATTTGATTGAAAAACATGGTAAAATCTTTATATGATGTGATTTTTATTTTTTTTTTTTTTTACGGGTATCTGAACCAAATGAACTTTTTTTTTTTAAGTCTGTAGAATCTGATGTGTAGGACGAGACGTCTTCGTCTCACCACATTCATTCAGTTAAAAGTTTAAAGACACATTTTGTCTTTAACAAATATTGCACCTCCTGCAATATGAAAGTTGCAGAAAGCCATAATTGCATTTTCACTTAAATTTCGATTAATTGTGCAGCCCTGGTTTAATTAGACACTAAAATTTGTTTCTGACTCCACGTGCAACAGAAACATTCTGATCTCAACTCTTCAAGTTAAAGTTTTGAACCTTTATTACTGAAAGCTGAATGGATTCAAACAGGGAAGTTATTGAATGGATTACTGCTGTTGAATCTCCTGTTATTCAGAATCCAGAAAACACTCTCATGCAGCAGTTTTTATTGGATCGACAGTCTCAGTAAAAAAGTGGATCCAGTGTTTCTGCTAATAGATGTTGATTTTTCAGTGCAGAGAGCAGCACAGACTAAACTCCTGTCACCTCCGTCACGTCTGGGTGGAAAAGTGTTTTACAGTTCAGTGATTAAATCCAAGCTGCATTTATTGTGTTTCATCTTATTTCAGTACATTTGAGTTTTTGAGTTTGCATGCTGGGTTTCTTTCAGTTTGCATGTCCTCAGTGCTGAATCAGCTGCTCTTGTTTATTTTTTTTTTAGTCAGCACTCCCATAATTCATAGCTCCTACATGGTGTTAATCTGCCATTTTAATTTTTCTCTGACCCTTACCCTGAATTTCCTCACTGCATTTCCTGTGTATAACATTCAGAAGTTCCTGCCTTCTAAATTAAATGCTCAAATTCATTAGTGTTCCCATTTTCTGACCGCAGCATCTCACTGCTGCTCCTCCCTCCACCTCCAGGGTTTACATTCAGCACTTTGACACGGTTTCTTTGTTATTACGTCAAAGTGTGCCCCATTTCTCAGTTAAATCCCCTCCACAGAGGTTTAATTTGATAATTAGACTAAGGGTCAGTGGCTCAACAGTTTCTTTCACAGCTTCCTGTAGGATTTAACATGTGTAGCTCATTATGTTTGTTCAACTTCATGTGAAACAAGAATTTAACCTTTACTTTCTTCATTTCTGGCTGTGTGTTAAGGTGTTTACGGTGACGTGATGAGAGTGAAGATTATGTTCAACAAGAAGGAGAACGCTCTGGTTCAGATGTCTGACAGCACACAGGCTCAGCTAGGTAACCTCCTACACATGCTCAGTGGACTCCTCTGGTCCTCACTCTGCCGACAGACACAAGTCTCACGAGACTCCTCCGGCTTAATTCTGATGTAAAATCTACTTTTCTAGGGTGTCTGTCGATAAGATGCATATTATGTAGTGTGATCCAGTTTGTTCCTCATTTCTCTCCTGTCTGCTTTCAAAGAAATGCAAAAATTCTTGCAAAAAAGCCCCTTTCTGAAGTGAAAATCCAACTTACACATAAAGACAGATTCCACTTTACAAACAGTGGTAAGAATTCTGCCCCACACAGGAAACGGGCAGGAACTTCTCAGACTGCAGAACTTAGAAAAATAACTTAAAAGTTTTCTTGTTGTTGAGACAAGTAATCAGGTTATTGTTTCTACACATTAATCCTGACCTCTGATTTGACCTTTGACCTTATTTGGAAGTTCCTGTGTTCTGCCTTTACAGAGCGAACCAAAAAATATTGAGTCATACCAAAGTAAAAGGCAGAAACTTCCACTGTAGCTTTAAAAAGCAGAATAATGACAAATATGATCAAATCCTCAGTCTGATAATGATGTTTTTCTGTTATTATTTACATTATTGTTATTATCATTATTTACTGGTATCATTTATTATTATATTTCAGTACGCCTGTGATGTTCTAAGTAACCTGCGTTAAGTTCTGACTCTGTACTCTTATTGTGATATTGTTCTATACAGTTGTTGTATAGCACTTTAAAGCACATAGTCGACATATTTCTTCATTTTCTTGCAGATATTTGACGCTTCAGTAACTGAAGTGTGTTGGTTTGCTGCTGTTCCTCCACAGCTTTTTGCAGTTACTGTAACTTCAACCAAAATAAAACACATTTGAGAGAAGATATTTGTCCACGTAACAAAGGAGGTCTCTAATCTCACAAAAACGATTTTAACTAATTTTTGACAAAAAATGAAGTTACTGTTTTTTTCTTTGTAGCGCAGAATAAATGCTTGTTATTTTTGAGTTCATCTGTTTAAGATCACAATTTAATTATTGGATATCTTAATTGTTAAATTCTTTATATGATATAAAGACATTTATATTATATTTATATCACAACATTTTCTCTCTATCTTAGGTTATCACTGTTACACTATAGTTAACAATCCTGGAGAAAAATGGTTGAGTCTTATTCTTTTGTCAAATTACTGAGACTTTGGGAACGTCTTAGCTAACACTAGCAAAAATGTTAATATCCACCAAGAAAAAAATGGATGGAAAAATGCCCAGTTATTGCCTGAACAACTTTTCCATTGACCCATTTATTCATCTGAAGTGGTCAACAAAGTTGTTGATGCCTAATTTAAAATTCGTCTTACATGGAGGGTTCACCTTTGGCCCTGGCTGCAGGTGTGCTAATGTTAGCTGCAGCTGTTGTGGTCAACTTTACTTTCAGGCATTCAAAAATGGTACGGTCATCAACTCTTAGATATATTCTTTGTTGCAGGAGTGCACAAGTTAAATTTTCAGGTGCTTTCTCCTCTATGCAAGAACTAAACATGCTACTGTATTACAGGAAATTAAGAAGAAAAATGGAATAATAAGATGCTTATAATCCTGTCAGAAACTTGAGCAGCGTTCCTTATCGGTTTGGTTTGCAGCTATGAGCCACTTGAGCGGCCAGACACTGCATGGGAAGTCTATGCGCATCACGCTGTCCAAACACACCAGCGTCCAGCTTCCCCGTGAAGGCCATGAGGACCAGGGCCTGACCAAAGACTACAGCAACTCCCCCCTGCACCGCTTCAAGAAGCCCGGCTCCAAAAACTACTCCAACATCTTCCCACCTTCTGCCACCTTACACCTCTCCAACATCCCGTAAGTCCTCGAACTGCAGGAACGGAAACATCATCAACACCTGGCCTGTAGTCCAAACTAAGAACGCTTAATAAACCTGGCACCAGACTAAACCTGCAACGTTCCTCAAATCAGACACAACAAACAAGATGTGGGTAACATGATCTTTCATGCAATTTTTACTTTTGTGTTTGTAGCCCATCTGTGGTTGAGGAAGATCTCAGGATGCTGTTTTCCAGTTCAGGAGCCATGGTCAAGGCCTTCAAGTTCTTCCAGTGAGTCATCTATTTGCTGTCTCTGCTCTCAAACACCTGTTCCTGAATGCCTTATTCATTTCTCCAAAGTTCTGTCTCTCACACAGCCCTCCAGTGTCCATGACCTTGTTCTTAAGCCTTTATCATTGAACTGAAGTTCCCTTTCTACTTCTGTTCTTGTGGTTGTTGTGTTCTGAGGCCTTTGTTTTTGCCCTTAAACCTGAGGCCAGTTCTTGACTTTGCTTTTTGTCCTGACATGGAGCCGTGATCTTTTTCTTTCATCCTTGCCTTTATTCCAGTGCTGAAATTCTTGTTGTTTTCCCAAAGCACTTATCTTTGTCCTGAATCCTTCATCCTTGCCCTTTAACCCCTAATTGTTGTCCAGAACTCCAGTCCTTATCTTGAAACCTCATCTGAGCCCTGGAGTTCCTGACTTTGCTCTTTGCTCTGACTTGGAGCCTTCATTGTTGCCGTGAAGACTTCAACCGTGACTGGGTCCTTGTGCCAATCCGTGTTTTTGCTTGCTTCTTTGTTTCTCCCTAAAGCCTTAGTCCCTGCCCTGACGTCCCCTCTGTGCCTAAAGCTTTTGTCCATGCCCTAAAGCTTTCAATTCTGCCCTAAAACTTGATGCTTACCCCAAAGCCCTATCGCCTGCCTCAAACCCCTTTTCCCTGCCTTGAATCCCTTATTCTTGTCCAGAAGCTTTCATCTTTCCATTCAAGCCTGCATTCTTGCCCTGAAATTCCTGAAGCCTTCATCTTCAGACCCAGAAGTCTCTCTCATATTCCTAAAGTTACGTGTCTCGCCTTGAAACCTTTGGTCTTTCCATGAACTCCCTATCCCTGCCATGTCCTTAGGCCTTTGTTCTTGCCCTGAAGCCCTTGTCGTGGCCCTGAGGCCTTTGTATTTGTCCCGATGGCTTTGGTCTTGCTCTGAAGCTCCCTTTCCTGCCACCTCTGAATCCATGCTATGTCCTAAAGCCCCTGTCCTTGCCCTGATGTTTCTTCCCCTGTGCTTGCCCTGTTCTAAAGTTTTTGTCCATGCCCAAAAACCTTGGTTCTTTCCTTGATGCTTGCCTCTAAGCCTGTATTCTCATCCATAGTTCTTGTCCTTGCCCTGAAGTCTTCATCTTTGCTGTTGTGCCCCAACTTTGCTAATTGCCCCATCTTGAAGCCTTTATTCGTGCTCTGTCGTCCCTGTCCTTGTTGCACCCTGGAGTCTTCATTCTTTCTTTTGTCTTTATTGTGAAGCCTTTGTTTGTCCTGAAGCCTTGAGTCTTAAAGCCTGTGTCCTTGCCCCTCGAGCTCCTGTCCATGTCTTTTTACTTTCCCCAAAGATATAGCAAGCACAACTTCATTGTATAGGTGTCTGTACAATGACAGTAAAGACTGTCTTATCTTATCTTCACAGTTGCCCTGAAGAACCTTATCCTTGAGCCCCCGTCCTGAAATATCCATTCATACCTTGTCCCAAAAGGCCCTCCCTTTCACTGTATTTAATCATGTGACCTTGTTGATGTCCTCTGTCGAGTCTGATAACCTCCTCTCGGTCTCTCCTTCAGGAAGGACCACAAGATGGCTCTGATCCAGATGGGCTCAGTGGAGGAGGCCATCGAGTCCCTCATCGAATTCCACAACCACGACTTGGGAGAGAACCACCACCTGAGGGTCTCGTTCTCCAAGTCCTCCATCTGAGCCTCAGACGTCGCCATCTGAATCCTCGATGGTGTCCACTACACTCCGATCATTCCAACGCATGTCTGCAGAAACCACCGTGAAGTCTGGTGTGATGTTAAATTATTTTTTTAAAGCTCTTTTTTTAGGTTCTTTGCCTTTGAAGAGGATTAGTTCTGAGAAAAGTGGAGGAAGTCAGAATTCTGCATTTAATCTCAGAAGACGGGGATTAGAGTCAGTATTCTGAGTTTGTCAGGATTTTCGGAATAAACCGGAATTTTTAGATTATAGTCAGAGTTTGGACTGTGATCGTGTCCTTTGTGTTTTGAAGTTGATACCTTTTAGCCACGCTTGCCTTTTTGACTTTAATCCCAGAATCAAGGAATTAAAGTCAGCCTTCTAAATTTATTTATCAGTAACTTCTGACTTTATGAACTCAGAATCTTTTCTTTAATCTCAGATTGTCATTTGTTTTCCCGTGGTTCTAATCCTCTTCTTTGAAGTTTCCCCTCTCGGCTCTGACAGCGTTTGGGAAGTCCTGGATTTTCCCTCATGCTGTCAGATCTTAGTCCAGGCCTCGTTAAGAAAGGCCTCGGCCTTCAGATGATCCCTGTGCCTTATTCCTGAAGTCAGAATGACCGTGACTTTGACATGTTAAAAAAAAAAAAATCTCCCATCATGCCTCTGTAAATTGGCAAAGAGCAGGTTTACAGTTGATAAAGGTTTACTGTTGATGAGATGTATTACAGATATATCCATATTTTGTGTATTTTATTGGTGTTGTTTTCCAGTCCTTTATGTTAGTGTTTTGTACTGCTGGTTACTGTAGCGTCTAACATGTGAACTGAGTCTGTTTTAGTGGGTTTGCTGGGTCTGTAGTCTTAGATGAAATTCTTTTATTTTCTATTCCTTTTTGATTTCCTTATTTCCATGTATGCAATCACGTTTTATTCAAATCAAATATTGTAGCAATATTTTAATCATTCCTGAACTTAAATTTGTTGGGTTTTTTGGTGTCTTGGCGAGCGCGGTGGGTTCTTCTCGCCGCTCTGCTGCCTTTTACAATCCACAGACGAATGTTTTGTTTCTGTCGTGTTGGGTTTGTGAGTCATGATGTTAGCTTGTCTTGTCTGTCGCGTTGCTTCTCTGAACGGTTTTATTTATAAGTTTGTGATCCACTACAGCTGAAACCAAAAACAGCCTTCTAGATGCAAACAAACCGCCTGCCTCAGGTTTCTGGTTTTAAGGACTAAGAAAAAAGAAAAACATGAAAGAATGATGAAGAACTGGTTCAGGCTCTGTTGGTGTTTTCCTGTGGGAATATTTTTATTAATTTCTCGACCGCTTCACTGGATTCAGCCCTCCGGTGTGACTCCAGTCTCTTATTGCAAAACCAGATGTAATGTGGAGTGCCTTCAACGCAGCACTGAGTCGAACGTCAGTTCCTCTGAGCTCTGAGTTTGACGGACAAGAAGCCCTGCAGCCGTCAGAAACGTACTGAAACCACGAGGTGCTGGTTTGGTTTATCTGTGTGTCTTAATATTATTATGCCGACATTCCAGCCGCTCAGACGTCCACCTGACGAAGCTCCGTCACTTTCCTCTAAACGAGCTGTTGCTGTGGTGCGTTCAGGACACCTGGGAGATTTGGTAGATGTTTTCACACAGAAGTTCTGTCTCATTCCTGAGGTTCACAGGAAGTCGACTGCTGTCTGTGGACAGAACTCGTGTCCACAGTCTCCTACACACTGTGATTTTGGTTGGTCCCAGATCAGTGTCAAGGCTGAACTATACAGGACCCCCCCCCCCCCCACCCACATCCAAAAAAAAACCCTAAAACAATTTATAGACTAAAATAGTCCCTGTCAATCATCACCCAGGACCCATGACTCCACCCTCCACTCCTACCTTTCAACCAGTCGACCAATCACCTCTTTCTGGTGTGTTTACAAACATAAACTGACAGATCCACAGATTGTACCTTTAAACACGGCGAGAGAAACCGGCTGAAACCTCTGGTTGGTGATCTTAGAGCTCACTGATATCCACCAATGATCGATTTAGAGTTTTGGACATCTAAGACGGCCTTTGTCAGAAATTTTAAGACCAGAGGGACTTCTGCTACGACACGTCTGCAAACCAGCCAATCAGAATACATCAGGAAGTGATGCAGAATAAACATACTCATCAGCTGTGTTTCCATCAATGTAATTTTTTACACATTTTGAAACATCACAGTAGATAAAAAATGCTAACTCAGTCTACAACGATAAAATGTTTTTAGATATAATCTGAATGATCTCACATTAAAGTTAAAAACATGGCTGACTGTGACAAAGTGTACCTGATAGTCTGCATTAGTTTGATGCAGGTAAATATAATGTATGTTGCCTTTAAGTTGATGGTTTGTTGTGACGTCAGACAGCTGCTTCACATCACTCGATGGATTTGCTCAAAGTTCATGAGCAGGAACTCTGAGTGGCGTCTGGTTGGATTTTTTCTACCAGAAGGTCATAAATTTTGCTGCTGCAGAATAAACTCAATGCCCACATTTAAAATCTCCATGTGAGCAGGTCTTTCATTTCACGGCGTCTTTATCAGATGAAGCGGACCAATGAAAACACTCCAACACGTCGTTCATCACTACACAAGCCGCTCACACATCGGACATGTTTACGTTTGGACAGTTTTTCCCAGGTGACTTGAATGCATCACAGTGTCGGGTGAGACGGGTGAGGCCGGACTGGGACCAGTGAGTCAGTAGCAGGTGGATGGAGGGTTGGGGGGTGTTAAGTGTACATACGTGTTTTATACCACAGTTACGTGTCTGAGAGCTGATTGTTGGTTTTATATCTGATGATGAAACGTGTATATTTTGATTCAAGTGTGCGACCGACCGGTTCTGAGCCGAACACTGTTTGTGTCACAAAGAAAAAAAACAGATTAAATCACTTTTTATCAAAAAAAAAAAAAAAAGTCTCGTCTGAATCCTGGAAACCTGATTTATACTTTTTATACATCAGAGTTTGTGTGGACGAACAGGATGATCTGCTCTATAATCTTTATTTTCCTGTAAACATTTTAATGCACTGAAGCATCAAATGTGAATTAATGCTCCTACAGTGATGTGCATCAGAATGAGAAATACTTTTTTGATCCTCAGGGGGGATATAAGCATAAAGAGAAATAAGAATGGAAATAGAAAACTTAAGTATGTAAAATAAAATAAAACTAGTGTGTTATACCACTGTATACAATAATATATATAAATAGGAGGTGTAAAAATATATAAACAACAAAAAATATACAACATTGGTACACACTGTAAAACAGTAATAATGCTGCAGATGAAGGATGAGTGATGCAGAGTATTATAAATAAGAGTGTCAGTTGGTTTAATTGCACAGATTAATAAATGCAGACATGCAAACTCAAACAAATGCAGTGATGCATGCAGAGTAAATCTTCAAACATTTCCCTCTGTGACAGAACGTGACACATTTATATCAAACAGACTTTTTAATCCTCAAATTCACTTTCTAAATATTCAGAGAAGAATTTAAATTGACCAAAGTGCAGATGTACACTTTAAAAATGTTAACAGAGAAAAGAAAAGTCATTTTAAAAAATTGCACACGTAAATAAAAGAAGAGAGAAGAAATTCAACTCAAACTTTATTTATATAAAACATTTCATACACAGGGCAACACAACATGCTTTAACATGAAACAACAACACAGATAACAGTCAAAACAAATGCAAGATAAATATGCACTTCAAAAAGTGTGATACAAACAAAACTTATACAAAAATCAGTACAAAATATACAAATATCAAGAACACACACATACACACGTCAGAGATATACATGTGAAGGACACACGAAACGCTCACATGAGAAAGTGTGGTGGTTAACCTGGTTTTAAAATGCTCAGTGTCGGGGTCTCTCGGGTCCTGAGGGACGTCGTTCCATTTCCACGGTGCAGAGAAACAAAAGGACGCAGAGATCCAGTTGTGGTCCAAAGGTTCCTTGTAAAGATCATGTAAGTCATGTCAGTCTCGAGTTCTCAGTGAGTCTTTGTCACAGAAAACAATCATGTATTTTGATTATTTCATACATTTATTACAGGAAATATCTGCTGGACAAAACCTGCTGAGTCAGAAATACACGTGCAGCAACTTGAATGATCAGTTCTGGTGATGCAGAAAGTTGTTCATCAGATGTTCTCAGTTTTTTCCTGGGATCCCCCCTTGATAAGTCAGTGGAACATTTGACACAGGGCTCAGACTGACCCCCTGCTAACAGGACAAGGAGCTCAGCACAGACCTGAGAACATCGAATCACTGACCTGAACAAGTCAGGAAAGTCACATGGAGCTGTTTCTAAGCAGCTGCAGTCTGAGTCTCATGAAGTGCCAGTGACAAACCCTCCACCTGTGACAAAAGAAAAAAACTGGTGAATAATTAAACAAAACACTGACGAACATGAGTGATGTCATATTTGTGGAAAAGTTGAGTTTTGACAAACAAAAGTTGATTTTAGACAAATTGAAAGATCGTTCAGAATTCATGGGGATTGGTTTAAGTGTGAATTGTTGCCATCGCAGCTTCCTGGAGGGACTGATTTCTAAAGAATATCAAGAATTCATCATGAAAAATGTTCCTGTGTCTGAAAACGTCCGTCTGTGTTGAGTCATGAACAAACCGTCCTGTGATCGTTGAAGAGAAGGAGAAACTTCAGTTTACAAGTTTAATGAAGAGAGTTGAAACTGGAGGACGTCTGCAGACGATCAGAGGTGTGTTGTGTGGTCAGAACCAGCAGGTGGCAGCACACACACACACACACACACACACACACACACACACACACACACACACACACACACACACACACACACACACACACACAGAGGACAGGGAGTCAGAAAATATCAACTTATTCTACATTTGAACAAATATTTTCAAATTGATTTTTGTTTTTTAATAATCTGTCAGGAGTTTGATCACGATGGAGGTTTAAACAGATTCCTGTGGTTTTCTTCAACATGTTATTAATTTAATTTAATGCTGTGTCATGTTTTACATCCTGTAGATGTTATTATTAAAAGAACAGTTTACTCCAAAATCAATCATACATATTTTTTCTCTTAACCTGTATTGATATTCATCCATGTTGATCAGGGAAAATTCATTCTCTAAACTTTGCTGGCGGCTCCAGACAGATTCTCTTCTTCTCTTTTTCTTTTTAGGGAGAGTCAAGGTTGCAGACGTCTGGTCTGGATAGTTTCGGTGTGAGATGTCCGACTTCTCTCCGGTATAATGGAACTGAGTGACACTGAAACAGTTAAACAGCAGAAATCAGGACGTGGTTACTGAAGTGTTTTTCTTCAGACACGGTCAGGAGGCCCGATGATGAAAAGGACAAAGACTCAAAAAGGAAAAACTCCTGCAACACTTGTAGTCAATAGAAAATCTTTCTGTAGAGATTTCTTCATCAGGGTCTCCAGTGAAGGCCAGCGTCGTCTTTAAATAAAGTTTTCTGTTCATTGAAAGTTGCAGGAGTTTAGTTTTGTTGTGAATCTGCAGTTCTGCCTTCAGTTCATCCACCAGCTGTGTCACCTCACAGACAGACGTGTGCATCGACTCATGGACGAGAGGTTGGAGTTCTCAGACTGACATCACATCTTTTCACACTTTCATTCAATATTCTGACTTTCATTACTCATTCTGAGACCTTCTGTCATCATTCTTTCATTATTTTGTTGCAGATTCTGTGACTTTCTTTGTGTATTTTCAGACTTTAATTATGACTTTCTTCCCATTGTCTTATTTTCTATCCGTATAAAAACCTGAGAATAAACCAGTTTAATTTGGTTATTTCAGAAATATTATTGCAAATCCAAACACCAAACATTACATGGTTCGAGCCTAAAGTTTGTTATTTAAGATTCGTTAAGAGAAACAGCACTACAGGTAAGAGGAGAAATATGTTTGTTTGATCTGGACGTGAGCTGTCCCTTTAATGCTGCAGATGATGAAACTGAATTTACAGGAGAAAAGTAAAAAAGAGTAAATTCACCGGAGGAGGAGGAGATGGAGGAGGAGGAGGAGGAGGAGGAGATGGAGGAGGAGGAGGAGGA